>JARHVA010000029.1:6070000-6670000 GCA_037957365.1 Torreya grandis
CTACTATAACATTATTAACTCATTTATTTAACATTGGAACTCTAATTAATAATATAATATTTTGATTTATAATATGTCAAGTCAAAAAAATTTCTTTCTCAAAATAAATCACGTTTCACTATTCTTCAATGTGTTGCTAATAGATGCAACACACGTAGGTTCCATATCATTTGGTAAGGTTTTATCTTGAAATGCCATATAAAAATATATCCTTGTAGGTATTGGACATCTTGAGAAACTATAATGTATAAATATTAATTGGAATATTCTTAACTTGATCAATAACATCATATTCTATAGTCACATTAAGTGGTTCCCTAAGAGGTAGAGGGGGGTTAGGAGGGACATTTTGACTACCTTCATCTTTTAGAATATAAAGATACACCCTACTTATTCATGTTTTGATAGCATGGACCTCAACATCTAATGTGAGCCTAGGTAAAATTATAGGGGAGGTATGGTAGCTATCAATATGTTGAGGTCTATGAGGGGAAATGAAAGGAGTCATAAATGTCTATCCTTATCAGTTAGTGATTGGAAGCATATTATATTCAATATTTAAAAAATATATGTTACAAAGGAGAGCTAAGAATTCATCATTATTAACTTCATCCTTAGTTTTAGTGCTAATAAATTTAACCCATTTCATTGCATGATCTTGAAGCTTATTACATATTTGAGAAAAGAAACATGCAAGCATGACAATCATAACTTGAATCACAAAATATACACTATCATAATTCAATTTATCTATGATGGAATTTTGTGTATAATAAGGGGATATAAAAAATAAAATTTGAAACCCTAACCACAAAATATGTGAATCCCTAAAAATAAAAATGAAACAGTAAGGTAAAAAACATTGCATTTTATGCACTCAAAACAAAGATCAAGTTTAACATAATGTTTTAATTATTTTTATATTTATGTGATCTAAATAACATAGAACTATTGAAATTCATATTTTAGAGATAAAAAATTTACCATATAGATTCAAATGTGAAAGAGAGATTGATTGCACTTAATAAAAATGTAAATTACCAAGAAAAGAGGGGAGGGAAGGAACATAGTTGATATCCTGATTTAGATTTATCATTGTATGTGTTACAATCCTCTAAAATGATCTGTAATAGCTCTATAACTTTTCATCTCAAGAAATAGACTGTCAAAAAATGTGTGAATGTTTCTATAAAATATCATATACTAATGTAAACCAAAAATATCCATTATTTTCTAGTATTATCTAGATTTATGTTTTTGGTTTGCTCTACCACATATCACTATGCCTTTTTGTATATATGATTTATTTGTAATTTTTATCTTTGATCTTATGTGTAGATCATGATTTTATTCTCTCTTCCTTTAAACCCTAACTCCACTTTTGACACCAAATTTACTTGAAAGATGTAATATACAAGATGTGTTAAATAGCCCCAACCAATTTTTGCTAAGTTGTTGAGCATTCCCCACATTCCAATACTCTGAAGATGGCTCAAATTGTATATATTTCTCCCACCTAGATGTGTGTGCACTCAATAGTGATATAGTATAATGCAATAAAATGCTTTAAATTTTAAAACTTGATAACATGCAACTTTAACCTTGTGATTGTATTCAGACATGGGTTTAAGATTATTCATTTGATGGTTTTTTAGATTTGGATGCTTTTGGATAATGTCTCAAGGGTATGATAGATCTCTCAACGTGTACATTTTTATTGATGTAATTTAAAATTCAATAAGACCTTAGGATTATCTTATATTTATAGGTGACTCTTTAGTATTTATTCCCATAATTGACATATGCAACATTCTTATACCAACCCAATGGAATTATTTGAATTTGAAAAATAGTCATTAATGATCTATGGAAATTATTCGTAGAGGTGGGCATTGTATTCACCTAAAAATTACATGGTGTGACATGTACAATACAATGTCAAATGATGATGTAATGATCTCTTAATTTACATTCAAATGGATTCTCTCTAAAATTCTAGTCCCTACCCTCTCCCTATTTTTATGCTTAGACCATTTCTTAAATTTTTTTGATATTTTTACCTTTTTTAATTGATTCAAAAAAATATCATTAGTGATGGAACCAAATTATTAGGTGATGAAACCACCCTATAGGGTTATAAAACTACCCCATGAGTGACAAGTTCATAAGGTTAGTTGTGTAAACCACCTTAATGAACCTATTATATAAGGGTGCCTTTGTTTTGAGACTCATTCCTTGATGCATTTTACATGCTTATTATCGTGTTTCTTAAATTTTATGCCTTAATTTTTCATCCAATTAGGAAAAAATCACTCCATATTATGTTTCCAATCATTTTGAGTCCATCCTAATTTAAAATTCTAGTTTAACCTAGTTAAACTCCCCCATGCAAGTTCCCAACTCTTTCTACAAAAAGACCATTTTTGGCTTGATTTCAGATTTAAAAATTTATATTAGATCCTATATTTGTAAATATTTTTATAGAAACATAATTCTACCAATGTTTTTAATCTATACCTTTGTTGTTTATATGTTCTATTACATAGTTTCAAGCAAGGGAAGTCATTATTTTTGCAACCAGATCTTTGCATTCAGTGCACTAGCCAACCACATTCATATATTCTTTTATTTGGAGTTATGTCTCTCTTATATTATCCCCTTTTTTATTATTATTATTTTATCATGATTCCAGTTAGAGAGTTCCTAAAATCATTTGTTGAGTGAAAGAGATAGCATGCTGAAGACCACATTGTAAATAATGCTCTTGATTTTATTTGATCTACACCTTGGTCAGGATGGGAATTTCTACCTTAGATTTATATATTTTTCTCAGTAGAATAGATTATAATAGTTTATTTTATTATATAAGTTTAAATATATAATTTTAAAAAGGCAAATTTGATAGGAAAAAAATTGTTCTCTCTCCCATCTTTACATAAAAATACTAGTTAATTTTATTTGTTGTTTACATCCATTCAATATATTATTTTAGAGTATATATATTTGATTCCAAACCATAGATATATATTATAAAACAAATCAAACACTTTCAAGTGTAATCACAATCAATTTTTATTTTCAAAACAAACTCTTATTCACACACAAACAAGCACACTAGTAAGTAGAAAACCCTAGTCAAACCTAAGTGAGCAATAGGTGTTATTATGATCTTGATTCTCTTTGTTTTAGTAAATTTAAAATGGTTTTTTATCTTAATAATTCAAAAAATCAAAATTTAAATACTTATTTTATTCATAACAAATGATTCAAATCTAGTGTGCATCCACTTAAAAATAACAAAACTTAGTCTAGCTTGCATTCATAAAGAGAACTCCTTAATGCTTTGTAGTATTGTTACTTAGGATATAGATTTGATTTTTTATTTAATTTACTGATAGAAAAACTTAGTTTTAACAATATATCCATTCATATACAATCTAAAAATACATAAAAGTTTCATTTAGTTTGCACCCAAAAATGTTAGAAATCAATACTGACATTTGTTAGACTTGATTTCATTTTCAGTATTGCATGCATCCAAAAAACTTAAGAAAAGGATAAAAAGAATAACCTGTCTCTCTATATTTTATTTAAATAGTTTTTAATTCTTTAAATTTATTTACAAAAACCTTGTCGAAACATGCATAAGTATAAAAATAGTCAATAATCAAAACCTTGCCAAGACAAATTCAAGTAATATAACTATTACTAAACAAAAAACTTGAAAATATGAGCACAATTAAAATCCTTGATCACACATTTAAAAATAAAAATCACTTATCTTACACATATTCAAAATAAGCTATACACTTATTCATTACTAACCAATCTTTTGCTACCATTGGATGACACTCACTGAGCCTTTTTATCCTTATAGTGATAATATATTTCCTAGAGTGCATGTTCCAATTATAATAAGTTAATTTTAGAATAATATAGATTTTCTAATCTTAGGCCTCAGGTATTTCATTTTACCCATAGTTTAACTCTTATCCTTAGCCAGCTTGAAGCCCTAGACAAATAATCTAGGCCCATAATCCCTTTTAGTAGGACCCCTCCACATTATTCCATGAAAAGTAAATAACCTTAAAATCTAGGCCTTCCATATTCCCTTTCATTTGTCCTCATCTCTAGCCTCGTTGTATTTCATTTAGGTTACCCATCATCATCAATTACATCGATTGTCTTGGCCAAACCTCAAGAAATCGAGTGCATAATTTAATGTGTGTTATTCACATGCATACAAACACCTACAATAACTAATAACATATAAATATTAGTGGCACTATACTAAAAGAGGATATTAAGGATTTATAATATTGTGATACCTAGGATAATAGAGTGTTATTGCACAAACTATGGAGATCTTGAATATGAATGGTAGAAAATGGGTTGGCCAAGTTAATGGATAGATAAATTAATAGGGTATAGTATGGATATGATTCAAATGTGTACACACAAGTCATGTATGTCAAATATATGTCAAAAATAATGTTTTCATGTGTCTAATACCAAACTTTAGTGTCTAAAAATGGCCTCCTTTTATCTATTATAGAAAATTCTATATTAAAAGGATAAAATAAATAAACTTGGTACATGTGTATAATCATACTTGATGCAGATAGGTATGCCCCAGATATCCAAATTTATCCATGCAAAAATTACAAGGAATCATGTGGAAATCAATGTACACTCATGGTAGAAAATGTGAAATAATCTAGATCATTAAATTATTTGAAGTTGAAAAGTCAAGGAATGAATACACCTATGAGTACATGAACCAAACTACTATTTGAAATCATTTGGATAATTCCATGGGTTGATTATGCCCTAAAAATATGTATCTATTAAAATTATGGGTTGAGAAGTATAAATGCCTCAACCCTCATTAGATATTGATAAGTTCTATCACTTAAGTGATGTATAAACTCAACTACACTACACAAAATATCATCACAACTCTTTTGGTAGAACTTTGAAATATATCATATGTAAAGGTGGATCCTTGAAATAGGTTTGTATGTCAATTAAAACTATAAATCAACCACTATAGATAGTTTTTAGACCCAAAGTGATTACATAGTACCATCTATCCTCATAATAGAAAACAAAATAAAAATTCATGAACCACATTCATCTCCCTCATTCGATCTATTTGTACCTTGATGCCATAATATACTAAATTTGATAAACATTATATGTTATAATAAATTTGATCACCTTACCAATGCAATCCATAAAATCTATCATAATGTTATAGAATATGTGAATTGTTCCTCACAATTCCTAAAAAATCCCCACATATGCATTGCATATGCCTCAGTCTACTTAATCAGATAAATCTAATCACATGTTTAATTTAATCCCATTAATTTGTCCTTTAATTTCATAAAATATGTTGACTATTCCTCATAATCCTATAAAATTCCCTATATATGCATTACATTTGCCTCAATCTACTCAATTTGTCCTAATTTGAAACATGTAATTTGACCCAAAATTTAAATCATCTATTTGTCATGGCTTGAATCTCTAGTACAAACCCACTTTATGCCCCCATTTTGAGGTGAAATATGAATCATGGCTTGAATATCTAATACAAACCCACTATATTCCCACCTTTTGAGGTGAGTGATGAATTATGTGAATCACTCATCTCAAAAGAAAGAGTTATGTGCATCATGTTATATACAAAAATGTTATCACATAAAGTATGTGTATAAAAATTATTATATATGCCATTATGTATGGATTTTATCCTTCAAGCACATATAAAACAAGTAATCTAAGGCAATGAGCATACAAGTTCAATGTCAAGGAGATATAGAAACTAGGCATATAGTAATAAGCATCAAAATAATAAGCATCATAGAATATACATGATATAAGTCATAAAGTCACACATAAAAATAAGAATGTGTGATATAACTTATGTCACCAATATAAAAAAATAGTCATAGATTTATCCACACACACACACACACATCATGAAGCAAACAAACACTCAAGACACTACATGAGTCTAACGCAACTCTAACTTTCAAACATAGACAACAACATGGGCATGGCATGGACTAGAGGATAATTGACATAACTAATGCATGAAATGATAAAACATAATCAATAAACTCATAGAAACACTCAACATTGCACACATCATTCATCACATAATGTAACCATCAATAACATCAAACACACAATGTTGATCTACATAATCAATCACTATTATCATCATATATAGTGAAACATAATATTCATATGGAATACCACCCTTAAGATCATACACAAGATCAAGTAATGTAAAAATATTCCAAATAGCTCAATATGATCAGCATAATGGTCATATAAAGATTTAATCTATAGTGTATCAAGTTTACCCTAGTGTATAAATATATCCCTTGGGTGTAAGGAATGTCCTACTTCCGTATGCCCATGTATCATATGTAACCTATATGTCCTGCATCCCACTCATGTATAACATGGAAAACATGTGGGTAGAGAATAGATATGTAATTCTCCATTTATATGATAATCAACACCAATCAATTGTGCAACTATTAAAATAATTAGTGCATAGATCTTGATTTTGAGTATATTATATTTTATTAGATTATTGATTTATTTGATTTTTTAAATCAAATTATTTTCATACTAACCAATGATCCCATTAATGGGATATCCATGTGTAGGTCCTTGATCAATCATTATGCATGTCACATGCTATGGGTGAGGATAAACATCTATATAAATGTCTGAATAAGAAAAATCACCATGTGCTATAAAATAACTAACATCATCATCATAGTCATCATGATCAGGCTTAATTTATTATATTAAAGGCGTTAAAAATGATTAAAAACATGTTTTAAGCTCCAGATTAGGTTTTATGACCAATTCATTAATAGATATTGGATCATTATTGAGTTGGATAGTAGTGTTATCAATTAAATATTATATCTTAGGTCTCAAATTATAGAACATGTTAGTAGAATATCTTAAGCATATATGTAAATCACAATATGCATTGATATTGAACCCATTAGGTTGTGCCTTTGTCATATAAACCTTTAATGGTGGAGGGAGAGCTATGAGATGATACTCGAATCATATCTATAATATACTTTGAGGAGGTTATAATTATTATTAAATTTTCTCTTTTGATGAGTCGAAAGGACAACCCTATTAGTAGTTTGAGAAACCACATTAACCTCATCCATAAAATGGTTGGTTTGTAACTATGCTACTTTAATCATGCCTTAAAATTTAAAATTATGAACCTAATGTTGTGGTTCTTTATAAGTATTTATTCAATGTCTAGTTATTCTATTATAAAAATAATATGATTTCCCTTTTTGATGCGATAGATAAGCCATAAACCAATATTAAATGGAATTCAAAATGATCAAATTATTATCATACAATATTTGTAAGATAATACTTGGTTTAAACTGTGCCTTATGATATGTGGAAGATCATGTATCCATGAATACTATGTTTTTGACTAAATTTTATACAAAAATTGGATATTTTCCTTTAATACACCATGCAATGTGTAGTGCCTCTTATGATCAAGTCATGCCTGATTTTACAAAACATTATCTAAATGGAGTGCTTATCATGAAAGATTTTGGTTGAGAATTAAAATTACAAGAAGAATTTACATTCATATATATATATATATATATATATATATTCATGATTGGATTGAAGAAGTGACTTCATTTTATATAACTTTGATTATGTATGAATAGGACCTTTTAATTTATTAATTTTCACCATGTTTGAACTATCTTGATACTCTCTTAGGTTGATAGGTGCAAATTTTAGATGAGAAAAATAATCCTCTATATTTTCAAGAATTTCATTATCATAATCATCACTATCTTTCTCCATAAATATCTGATCGTAATCTCTTGATTTGACCAACAAATGAAGATATGGTATTATCTACCTTTACTTCAGACATATTAGGTGACACTTTTATTGTTTCTTGATTAAGCACTATATTTGGAGTTGGGTCTTTTTCATTAGCTTTACTTGACACTTTTTCATTAGCTTTACTTGACTCTCAACACTTCATTTTTATGTATTTGTTCCATAGGTATGACTTGCGATGGAGGTATTATGGAGGAATGAGCAATATCAAATTGTGAAATACATCCATCACTAAGCTCTACTACTTTGAAATATATGAAAGGTTAATTATCTTCATGACATATATGCAAACATTCGTCATACACTAATTTTAGGCATTAATTTAAGGTAGATGATACAAATTCCATAGCATGAATCCAAGGTCTCCCTGAGAGTGGGTTATAATATAAATTATTTGACATTAATTGAAACACAATAGTCAACATCTTAGGGCCCACTGTCACATCTAAATTAATTATTCCTAGCACTTACAAAGGAATGTTATCAAAACCTCTAATATTCTCATCTGATTTATGAATAGAATCCATATTGATACCTAATGTTTATATAAACATGATATTAAAAATATTCAACCATGATCCATTATCTACCAAAACATGATTAACTCTCTTATTTAAAATTCAATCTTTAATAAACAATGGGATATTTTGATTTATAGTATGTTGAGTATGAAAATATTATTTCTCAAAATAAATCATGTTTTCATTGTTCTTAAATGTATTGACAATAGATGAAACATAAGTAGGTTTTTCATCATTTAGAAAGGTTGTATCATATAATGCCATATATAAAATATACTTATTAATAGTGGTCCTCTTGAGTGGCTATAATATGGATATTTTAGCTGGAGTATTCTTAAGTTGGGAAATAATATCATATTATCTAGTTGCATTGATTGGTTCCATAGGAGGTGGAGGGAGATTAGGATGGACATTTTGAATACCTCCATCTTGTGAAACAAGATGATGCACCCTACCTCTTTATGTTTTGATAACATGGAACTCAACATAAAATATAAGCCTAGGGTGAATTATTGGGGAGGGATGGTAGCTATCACTATGTTGAGATCTAGGGGGAAGAATGAAATGGTCCATACATGCCTATTACCATCAAGCAGTAAATAGAAGCATTCAAATTAGATATTTAGACAATGTGTTACTAACGAGGGATAATAATTCATCATTATCATTTTCATCCTTAGTTTTAGTGCCAATAAGTTTAATTCATTTTATTGCATGATCTTGAAGAATATTACATATTTGAGGAAAGAAAATGCAATCATGATAATCACAACTTGAATTACATAATAAAAATTATTAGAATCTATCATGGATATATTAAGTTTTTTTCTCAAAATAAAGGAAAATAAAAAATTAGATCTAAAGCCCTAATGCATTAAAAGTATAAAACCCTACAAAGGAAAAATGAAACCTTAGATGAAAAATACATAGGGATTTTAGTGATAAAAATAAAGACCGAGTTCACCAAAATGTTTTAATTATTTTTAAATTTAGGTGATCTAAATAACATAAAAATGTTTTTTATAGTATTTTTGGATTGTCATTTTTTTTGAAAATGGAAAAAAAATTATACCTCTCTTCACATGAAACTAATGTTCTTGGATTCTCCTAGTGATCTATCCCCCTCAACTGTTGGCACCTTTGGTAAGACAACTACCTTATTTTCCTCTGTTCTTACCCCTAAGCAACAAGCGACACCAAGGAGGGTGCCTATGTCACAGACAATTACTTTAAGAGGCCATGCTTAGGCTAACTTAGGGTTTCAAATGTAGAACTTAGGTTATTTAAATAATGATAGTATATTGGGATCCCTGGATTGTTTCTTTTCCCATCTATGCAAACCCAAATCCTTTGCATGCATAGTTTTTCAAGGGGAATAGGATGATTAGTTTGAGCCCTATAATGTTAAGTATATATAAATATCTAAGAACAAATTGAAGGTGTATTTTGAGGATGAGTCTATGGAAGATGTAATTATAAATGAGGCTTGGTTCACCTCCCAAGGCATCATCTGTAGATTCAACTATCTCTGGCTGAGCCTTCCTACTCTACACCAGTGAATCTTAGATTCTTAGAAACCTATTTTTTAAGACACCTTAAAGATCTAACCCTATGCTAGGGGATTCTTTATTGTCATTTTTGATAGCTTAACTGATTGAAATAAGGTGGCTCTTGATAAAACTTGGTCCGAGGATCAACACATCCTCTTCCTTAAACCCTGTAACCCTTTCTTCATCCCTTTACCTGAAAATATTATGGTTAGGCCTGTTTGGGTGCAGTTTCCTTATCTAGTGCTTCAATTATAGGTTAATTCCTATCTTTTTAACATTGGTGGTTATTTAGGAAAAATGTTTGTGATTGATGATGCTACTTCTACCTTCTCCCATACCACCTTCACTTGAATTATGGTTAGTTTAGATGTTTTATTGGATCTCCCAACTTTAATTGAATTAAGGGTTAAAGATCAAAGCTAGATTCAATCTTTGGATTATGAGGGTATGTATTTTAGATGTCACAAGTAATTCATGCTTGGTCATTTGGCTTTCTCATGCTCTTCCTCCAAGTGTAAAGTGGATTATTCTTGGTGAAATGATGTTGTGGATGCTCATATATTAGTTACTCCTATATTTCCCCTTGCTAAGTTTGGTGATGGAACTCCTGCAGTAAATCCTCAATAACCTAAGTCATGTGTGGAGAGGTCTTCTACATCTATTATTGAGTAGGTCAAGGTGGCTCATAAGGTTGAAGGTTTCAATAGCCTAAGTTTTGCTAGTAAGGTTAATGATTATGGAGATATTTTAGTGGATAATCTCATAGCTTCTATCGAGGTTCTAGATAGTTCATGTAGTTTGGATGAGTGGACTATAGTTTAAAAAAAAGGGAGGCTTGGCCTAAATTTTCCCTCTATGAATCTTCATGATTATCACATAAATGGGAAGGAGGGGGCATGAGTTGTGGGTTTTTTGGCCCTTCCTCAGTCCCTATTTTGTTTTGGTTGGATATCTCTAGTTTCATAGGTTGTTTTTGGGTTTTTAGCTAGGTTTTGGCTTTTCATTCCCTCATGGATTTTCATCTAAGGCAAATGGGTGATGTTTTGAATCACTTCTTTTTTTGGATGAGGGATCATTTAAAGCCTCATGAATCTATTACAATAATATAAAATTGGTGAAATTTAGATAGAACATGTACCATATAAATTTGAATGTAAAATATAGATTGATCACACTTATTAAATATAGAAATGACCAATAAAATATGGGAGAGAATGCAGTTAACTAATATTATAACTTACATTAATCACTACCTATGTTACAATCATCTAAAATTATTTTTAATAGCTTTGTAACTCTTTGGCTCAAGAAATAGACTTTCAAAACCCAAGCAAATGCTACAGATGAAGCCTAGACACCCTTAGAAAATGGTACTATTCACTCTCTATTGGTAATATCCAAATTTATTTTTCTAGTCTATTTTCCATATATCACTACATCTACCTATATAGATGAGTTTTGTGTGATTTATTATCATCAGTCATATGTGAAAATCCTAGTTTTTCTTCTCTTATATTTGAAACCTTAGTTCCACTTTTGACACAAAAGAGGGGGGTAAAATATGGGTTTGAAAATACAAACCAATCCCCACTAAGTGGGTGAGTATTGCCTATATTCCCATACTTTGAAGATCACTCAAAATGCACACAATCTAGTCTAGTCTACTCTATAAGAGTCTCTAGCATTAGTCTGGTAGAGCATCAGATTTTAATATATAGTCTTTAGATCCATTATATATAGTCTATATCTAAATGTGTGCATGTTCAATCATGATCTTCTAGAGTGTAATGTAATGATTTATATTTTGACACTTGAAAACATGCAACTTTGACCTTGTGATTGTATTTATAATTAGATTTATGCTTGTTAATTTGAGGTGTTTTTATGATTTATATGATTTTGGATGATGTATCAATGGTGTTCAAATATATTTATCAATGTGAAAGTGGTTCTCAATGTAATTGTAAAGTTAATATGACATGAGGATTGTATTATATTTATGTTGACTATTTGATGTTTTTAGCCCATAATCGACATAAAAAACATGCTTATGTAAACCCAAGGGAGAGATTTAAATTTTAAATAATACCACTAAGGATTTTTTGGACACATGGTAGAGGAAAAACCTTGTAGTAACCACTAGTGCCCAACTATTGTCATAACTGTCTAGGAAGGGGAAATAAAAAATATGGAATATGGTGGTAGTCTAGTTAGGATTATAGTGTGTTTTGACATGGACTAGGGATATCCTAAATAAGAATGATAGGAAATTGGGATCAAAAGGTTAATAGATAGATAAATGGATATGGGAAAGTGTGTACAAGAGTCAAATGTGTACAAATGTCATGTATTTCAAAGATATATTAAAACTTATGTTATCAAGTGCCTAATACCAAATTTAGGTGTCTATAGTATCATGATTGATATTGATGGTCATGTTTTAGGCATTATTAATGTATATACACCCATAGATAACCTAATTTAGACATTGATTACATGATCTGTTAGGAAAAATTATCCAACTAGTGCAAGTAATAAAATGCAAAAAAGTAAACTAAAATAATAATGACAAAGAAAGACATTACAAAAGTAGTTACATGAAAAACTTGCAAGGTGAAAGGAAAAACCATGGGGAAAATTGAAGTGTCCAGTATTATATTAAATTCAACAATTCAACCTCTTAATAAAGATTCCTTATAATACACTCCTTTTAAAATGCTTTCACTCAAACATACAAAGCTATGCAAAGATTTTATTAGAAAACTAATTCCAAGCTTAAATTTTTTGAAGGAATGCATCCTTTCTTATAGAATTACAAAAGAAGAAGAAGAAAGAGAGATGAATTATGAGGAGAGACATAATGAGATGTGGAATTTAACATAGGGACACAGTGACCAATAGTCATAAGATTGTAATCTTATGCAAGTGTCAATAGTATATCACCCACTTTTGACAATATCTTCTCCACTTACATATGCTTCCAAACATGGTGCCCCATTCCTCTTGTGAGGCCAAAAAAGCAATAGTGAAGTCATGTCATCTTCCACCCATGTGCACATAGACTTTCAAAAGATGTACCTATCGGAGTTGTTGCCTATAATCTAGATAATGCGAGTGCAATGGAGACATGATCACATGACATGAAGCAAGTGCACACCACATAGATGCTAAAGCAATTTGAAAATAACACAAGAAGATAAATTGCACAAGACAAAATGGAGAAAACCAAAATCTAATTAACATGAGATGGCCAAAGTGAGGAATACATATAGGAGAGTACGTAACTCCTCCACAAAAGGTGGACAAGGCACCCCAAGAATAGACTGTAACTCCTCCATGAAAGGTGGTGACAAGGTACTAAGAATAGAGAAGTAACTCCCATCAAGGGAGTTACTTATGACATTTTTATGACACCTATGACACATCTATGACATACACCTCCACATAAGCTAGCCTATCCCACAAATGTAAGAAAAATCCATGTATGCACAAGAAATACAATTTCCCTAATTAATAAATAGGGAAAAATAAAAACCTACACTAATACCCCCCCATAAGTGCAACTTAGGTGGGTAGTGTGGAAATATAAAATGGGTCCCAGCAACTAGGCCTGATGAGGTACCCATGTACAAATTCAATCTCCCATAAGATAGAGAAAAAGAGAAAACCCATAGGAAAAAACTCCCCCACAAAAGAGAGACATAAAAGAAAGAAGAGGCTAGAAGGCCCCCCTGAAGATGATGCTACTGTAGATGTAGACCGCACCCCAAGAAGAGCTCGTACATGAATGAACTTGCTCTCGGTGAAAGGTTTGGAGAAGATGTCTGTAACTTGCTCTGAAGACTGGAAAAATATCAAGTCAATAACCTGACTATGAATAAGCTCCTAAATGAAATGCATGTGAATCTCTATGTGCTTGGTCTACTGGTGTTGAACTGGATTTCTGCAAATCTAAATGGTACTCTAGTTGTCACAATAAATGATGGTGGGCTGCCTGATAGGAATGCCAAACTCATAAAGTATCCCCTGAAGCCAAATAGCCTCAGTAGCTACATTAAAAGCTCCCCTATACTCTACCTCTGTGGATGATATAGCAATAGCATTCTACTTCTTGCTAGACCAACTGATAGGACCAAAACCTAGAGAGAAACTATAACTAGAAGTGGACTTACAAGTCTGTGAATTGCCAGCCTAGTTTGATTCTATATATCCAACCAAGTCAACCTCTATGCCAAATTTATAATGAATCCTGTATCTATGTGAACTTTGTATATAATGCAAGATCCTCTTAGCTACTTTCTAATGCAGCTCATGAGGTTCCTACATGAATATGGAGACAAGTCCCACTGTATATGATATGTCGAGCCTGGTGTGAGTCAAGTAGATGAGACTACCAACAACTTGTCGATACTAAGTGGCATCAACCAATGGTGAATAACAATCAACCTCAAGCTTGACTCCTGATAAAAAGGGAGTCAGAGATGGCTTGCAATCAGCCATGTGAAACCAAGCCAATAAGTCAAGAGCATACTTAGGCAGTGCAAGAGAAATCCCTGAATTTGACTATGAGATCTCGATGCCAAGGAAGTAGTGTAACAAACCCAAGTCTGTCATGTCAAATCTATCCTGAAGAGATGCCTTCATTGCTACAATATTTGATGAAGAACTCTTGGTGATCAAAAGGTCATCAACATATAGAACCAAAATCAAGAGTGAATCATCCTGCCACAAGAAGTAGACATTGGGATCAGAATGGCACCTAGTGAAACCCGCTGTGAGAAGGAAGGAATCCATCTTGGCATACCAAACCTGAGGGGCCTGTTTGAGGCCATAGATAGATTTTATAAGTCTGCATACTAAGGAAGAATCTTGAACAAATCCTGGTGGCTGCTCCATGTAGATCTCCTCCTCTAGGTCTCTGTGAATAAAGGCACTCTTCACATCCACCTGATGCACATCCCAACCATGTGCTGCAACAATAGCCAAGGTGAGTCAGATAGAATTCATCTTTGCAACGAGTGCAAAGGTCTCTGAGTAGTCAATGCCTACCACCTGTGAGAAACCCTTGGTGACCAATTGTGCCTTGTACTTATCAACCAACCCATCTGCTACAAACTTGGTCTGATATATCTACCTACATCGAACCATCTTTCTTCCCTTAGGAAGTGAAGTCAAATACCAAGTGTGATTTTTGATTAAGGAAGAACATTCTTCCTCCATAGCACTATCCCACTCAGGTATCCCTGATCCCTCTTGAAAAGTTTGTGGATCCAAAACTGAAGCAAAGAAGGCATGTGGATCTCTCTAAAAATCCCCCCTAGTATGTCTGTCATCTGCAAGATCTCCTGCCCAAGTGCCAACACTCTCAAGTGTCTGTCTAGCCCAAAGTGGCCTAAAAGTGGGTGAGTCAAGTGTTATCTCTTCATCCTCTGACTGACTAGGGGTGGATGACTCTGCATCACTGTCTTTGTTGTCTAAACTCGAAGAAGAATAAGATGTCTCTAGCTTAAGAACCTGTTGTGGCTGATTTGAATCTGATGAGGAGTCATCATAAAAAAGTAGATCTGATGAGGGAGAAGAAGTGTCAAGTGTTGAGTCTCTAGGACTCTCCTAAAAATGGACACTTTTCTTGATGAACAACTCATGAGTGACTAGATATAGAAGGCGATATCCCTTAATACCATTTGGATATCCTACAAAGATGCAAGGCTTGGACTGACATTCTATAGCTTTGCATTTCTTCTTCAGAATGCGGGCCATGGCTGGGGATCCAAAAACCCTAAAGTGCTCAACATCAAGTTTCCTTTTATGCTAAGCTTCTAAGGGTGTTATCCCTTTTAAAGCTTTGTGAGGAACCCTATTTTGAATGTAGCAAGCACAATTGATGGCTTCAGCCTAGTAATGTGGTGCTAAGGATTTGGAGTGAATCAGACAGCTACCTATCTCTTTCAAGAACCTATTTTTGTGTTCTGTAACCCCATTTTGTGAAGGACTGTAAGTGACTGTGTGCTGCAAATCAATCCCCTCTGTGGTGCAAAATTGCTCAAATATGATGTTGACATACTCCCCTCCATTATCAGTTTGAATAACCTTGATGGATTTCTCACTCTATTTCTCAACAAGAGCCTTGAAGTCTAGAAAAATTTCAAACACTTCAGACTTTTGTTTGAGAAAATATATCCAAGTGTACCTAGAGAAATCATCAATGAAAGTGAGGATGTACTTGGCCCTTGTGAAAGATGGTTTGGGAAAGGGTCCCGATACATCACTGTGGACTAACTCCAAAGGTTGTGAAGCCCTCCAAGCTTTTCCTTTGTCAAATTTTGCTTCGGGATGCTTCCCAAGGGAACACCCCTTGCAAAGTCCTTTTGAGAATTGGACACGAGGCAAGCCAATGACCATGTCATTTTTGCAAAGTTGCTCAAGGTAGCTATAGTTAAGGTGGCCAAACCACTCATGCCATAATTTTCTAAATCCATCTGAATGAGTCAACAATGCTGTTGGAGAAGAATCTGATGCAAAATGTGAGAAGGTGTATAACCTTGCTTGGTGATCTGCCCTACCCACTGCCATTGTAGTATCACTATGCAACTCCTTGATAGCCACTGAATCTAGTGAAAACTCAACTCTCATGCCCCAACCAATGTGAGTGATTTGGTACACTGATAGGAGATTGGTTGAAAGAGAAGGAACACTTAGAACATTATTGAATGTTCTTCCTTCCATTTCAATTGACCCTCTCCCTGCAACAGAAACTGATGTGTCATCACCCAAACTAATTGAAGTCATGCTACAAGGCTCTAAAGCTGAAAATTCAACTAGTGAAGAGCCCATGTGGTGAGAAGCACCTGAGTTGATAACCCATGAAGATGTAGCTACAAGGGCCTTACCCTTTTCTTTCTCCTTACCCTTACCTTTTTCTTTGGTAGAATCTTGGGTAGATGAATTCTGCTTGATGGACTCAGGAACACCTATCTTGTTCTTCTCTAGGAGATGAGTTAGGTGATCTATTTGTTTCTTCATGAATTTATGTTCATCATGCCCTATCTTTTTACAATAGGCACACTTAACCTTCTCCTTCTTAGGTTTAGCATTAGAGGATGAAGACTCAATGTTGTTTTTGGTAGGATTGGTGTTTTCTTTCTTCTTCTCCTGGTCCTTATTTTTTTTCTTCTTCTCCTTTATTGAAGTCTTATCCTTACCATTTCCAGCTATCAAAGCTTGGGGTTGAGTAGACTTCATTATGCCCATTTGAATTAGCTTATCTTTCTCCCTAGTCAAGTCGGCAATGAATGCATCCAAAGAAGGCATTTTCCATGTAGTGCCAAGGGCACTTTTTGTGGCATGGAAAGTGGAGACAAAGACTGAATAGCTTGGACCTAACTTTGCGAGAATAGAAAGTATGAGTTGATCATCTTTCTTTTCTATTCTACATTATTTCAATTTCAATCTAAGGGCCTTAAACTTAGTGAAGAAGTCCTATAGGGTGTCAAAGTTGCTAGGACTTAGACTTATGAGTTCATTTTCGAGCTCATGACCTCTCATCTCATCAAGCTTCCCAAATAAGTTTTCTAAGGTGTCTTATATGTCATTGGGAGTATTGGAGGATTCTAAATGGAAGAGAATTTTTGGAGACACAAACAAGATCAGTAATCCATAGGCTTCATCACTATGGTTGTACCACTTGACCTTTTCAGCATCAGTGTTGGGTTCTACTTCAGTACCCATGGTGATCTTATACAACCCTTTGCTTCTAAGAATGATTAACATTTTAACCTTCCATTCATGATAGTTGAAGGGTGTTATGGGTTTTAGTTGAAAAGAACCTATTTTTAGCTGAATTTAGGTGAAGTTGTATTGATTCCAAGTTGTGAATTTGTGTAGGAAGGAGAATGAAAGTAAAGATATGCAAGTTGTGAAAAGCAATCACACCCCCCTAAAATATTGAGCCCCTCCCAAATATGCAAGTGTACACTCAAAAGACATTGGGAGTAGATGAGAATGCATCTTAGAGTAATCAGTGCAAGACTAAAGCAAATAGGACATCAGACTCAGCCGAAAATGCATCCCAAGAGACCCAAATTTTAGGCACTTTATAAACTAGTGCATTTTTGACAAATAACAAGCCTACACTATAGATAATTGAATTAAAAACACTTTTGTAAAAAATGGCACCCAAATTTGAGCTACCATTTGCAAGATATTAAAGGTTCAATTTTTTTGTAAACTAGTGTTTTTGCAAAAAAAAGCACTAAAACATTTAAAAAATGCCTGCTATGAGAGAGAAAGTGGCCTTCCAACCACTCGTTGGATTTGGCACAGAATGAGGAATCCAAAGGAGGTTTGAGTGAGGGGGAATTGGCCTTCTGCCAACTCAGGCCTCACCCTTTGTCTTCAATAGGCAAAGATACAAGTTTTAAATAAAAACCCCCAAATTACAAAACTGTCTAAAAAACTAAATATTCAGTCAAATTGACTGATTTTTGTTTTACAAGTCAAATTTTAACTAAAAATAATGAAGCATAGATAGAATGAAGGATTGCCAAGTGTCCAAGGGGTGTCACATGGGATGCCAAGTAAGGAAGGGGCACCAAAATAGCACAGTCCAAAATTTAACTCAAAAAAGACAAAAAAATAAATGCAGACCTGTGCTGGATGTCATACGACCTGATGGCATGGCAGAATTGAAGACCAAAAGCTAGGTGTAGAAGCTTGGCATTGCTGAAGGTGCCTTGCTGGAAGGATAATAATAGACCTGGCAAAAAGGATGTGCCATCATAAAATCTGTGCCATAGCAAGCTAGACGTTGTACAACTGATGGCATGGCTGTAGAAGGATGCTGGGAGTTGTAGAAAGTTGGCATGTTGTTTCGGGCTAGAAGGACTACTGCTTGGAGTTTCTACTCCTCCCTCTGCTCCTTGTACTCAACAATGGCGCCCAAGCTAACTGCTGAACTAGCACCTGAAGTGAAGACAACCAAGACACCCAAAGGCCAAGGATTCCCAAGAAAATGATGCCAAAAATGACATATTTTTTAAATTTTAGATCAGATCTAGAAAATAAAAAAAACAAAGAGAACTCCACTTCTCTTGATTTCAAAATGAACTAAAAGCATAACCAGACACACGATTACCATTCTTGCTCTGATACCATATCGGAGTTTTTGCCAGAATCTAGATAATGCAAGTGCAATGGAGACGTGATCACACGAGATCAAGCAAGTGCACACCACATAGATGCTAAAGCAATTTGAAAATAGCACAAGAAGATGAATTGCACAATACAAAATGGAGAAAACTAAAATCTGATTAACATGAGATGGCCAAAGTGAGGAATACATATAGGAGAGTACGTAAGTAACTCCTCCACAAAAGGTGGACAAGGCACCCCAAGAATAGAGAAGTAACTCCTCCATGAAAGGTGGTGACAAGGTGCTAAGAATAGAGAAGTAACTCTCATCAAGGGAGTTACTTATGACATTCTTATGACACCTATGACACATTTATGACACACATCTCCACATAAGCTAGCCTGTCCCACAAATGTAGGCAAACTCCATGTATGCACAAGAAATACAATTTCCTTAATTAATAAATAGGGAAAAATAAAAACCTACACTAATAGTACCAACATATTTTGACTTATTCCTTCATTAAAAATCATGAATCCACCTAAGGGTAGCACCCCAAACATTCCTTATCTTCCATTATCATCAAAAGACAAAAGTATGTGGATCACTAAGGACAAAAAACATGTCACTTAGTAGAGTGGTACACCCCACTCCATCATATGAGATAAAACACATAAGAGGTACTTTATGTGGCCCATGCCACATCACCACCAAGACACAAAAATTCCCACATCATCCTACATCACCTACCACATCTCCTACACAATCATTGCCAACTCACCACTACCACCTCATCACATGAATAGTGACTATGAATAGTGACCTATGAATAATGTTTGTGAATAGTGACTTTACATCCTAACATTATCCCACTTGAAGTTTATATACATAAACTTTGACACATATTAAAATTATTCCATATATATTCTATCCATTCCTGATGTTATCTTCATCATAATTTCAACAAGCCTAGAGATGTTTTATGCCACTCAAACTTCTCTACTCTAACTAGCTTTGTCAACATGTCTGTAGTATTATGTCTGGTGTCTATCTTCTATAATAATATTATTCCATCCTCAAACACACTCCTAATAAATTATTACTTAGTGTAAATATGCTTTGTGTGATCATAAAATGCTTCATTCTTCACCAAGTGAATTTCACTTAGACTATCACAATGCAAAGTGATCTTACCCTACATTTCATTGAAGTCACCCATCAATCGCCCTAACTATATTGCCTCTTTGAAACCTTCAATTATAAAAACATACTATGATTTAATGGTTGATAAATCCACCACTAGGTGTAACTTAGATTCCCAAATCATAGCTCAAATAGAACTGATGGCCTCAAGAAATTAAGAAACATGTCCTCTATTTCTATTTTGACCTTTCACCTCTTCATAAGATTCAATATAGCTACACCCCATTTAACCCTAATTGTAGGTCTTAGTTGTGTTATTAAATATATTTAGGTGGGAATTAATTCATCTTGGTATTTGGAGTCATGTGGCTCTTGTGAGGCATAAGTCATAAACTCCTTCAACCTCTTGAAGTCTTATTAACCCTTCAAACTCAGTTTCCTCAAGGTTTCCATCTTTACTATGTGGTCAAGAGGTGTAACCATGTATGATTCCATAAGTGGGTCTATATATGCCTTTCTTAGGCCTATTAGGCATAACTAATCTTTAAACACTTTTATCCATATCATAGACCACATTATCAGGTGTAGACCAAGGGTTTAGAAGAAATGAGTACTTGCTCCTTAGCTTGGTCTGAGTTATTGTTGACAAGTTTGACTTCATAGGTTAAATTATCACCCTTATCATTAAAAAATTTTATTTTCAAGAAATTATTTACTTATTTAGACATCAAAAGATACATTGGGCACATTTTTCATTAGTTTCATTAGACTTCTCAAGTGTTTCTAGCAATTTTAGTTCCAAAAAGGCTTGTTTTGAGGTCATCTATAAAATTTTCAAGGTGAAATTAAGCTTCAAGAATTTTAAAGACATTATTTGTCTATTAAAAGGTCAAAAAAATTATTTTGACTAGGTTTTAGGTCTTAAAATGAAGAAAATCATTTTATCTCCTATATTGACCTCCTTGGTAGCTTTAGAAGGGCAGTTTTCAAATGCTCGACATGGAAAGAGGAGAGAGAGTTAAGAGCTAAAACTTTGAAAATTTTTATGGGTACACATAATATTGAAATTAGTGGCATTTTTTTGTGTATTGGTGGCCTATTATTTATAAATAATCACTAAGAGTGATAACAGGTCACTATGGCCTATGCATTCGAGAGGGGTTTGTTCTTGCACATGTTTCTCTAGTTAAAAAAATGATGGAGAAGATTTACTTTTAGGGATGATTTTATAGATAGTTAATCTCATTTTCATGGTGGTTTCATTGTCCAATTCATCTCCATGATACACTTTCACTAGGAATAAGAATACCTTAGTGTATAGGTGGTTTCAGTGAGTTCTAATGCACGTTTCTATTTATTATCCATTGTGGTCATTCTCAGAGGTTTTTTTAATGATTAATTAATTATATGATCCCCTTAGTCTTTTTTAATTCATGTGTTTTGGTCTGAGATGTACTCCTTATCCATCTTCTTAAAGTATGCTTGCTTGTGGAGATATGGTCTACACTTGAGCAATTCATTATAAGTTTTATTACCAAATGGTCCCATATCATAATTTGAAGTTATTGAGATCAAATTTCACCATTGGGAATGTGATAAAGATGATTATTGAAGATCCTAAAAAAAATTTATAATGAGAATTTACAGTTGCTCCCTTCAATTACATATTATATGGATTGTAAGAGCAGGTTTGAAGATGTTAAGAGCCATGGAGAATATTGATATATCTCTTTGTATTATTTTTTCTTCATTAACTCATTGAATTCATAAAGTTAACAAAAATTACTAGGATTCTCTAGGTCTTCACTTACAAGCCTCTTGCATCACTTGATCGTATTTCTAGTCCATATAATGGTTGTAGAGTATGTGGGACATAAAAATGTTAGTCTTAAGATCTATGATGCCTTGGAAGAACTAATGGTGACATAAAGAATGAAAATGTGAGTGATGAATTGAAAGGAAACTTAAAAACCATGAATATCCTATGCATAGTTAATGAGCCTTCTAAAGCACCTACAGAGTCAAAGTTTCACCTTAGAGTGCAAAAAAGGTTTTGAATAACCATGGAGTTTCACCTCAAAAAGGTTTAAGGTGTCTTAAGTGAGGCTATATAAGTCAAAGAAAAAAATCAATGTATAGTAAGTGAATCCATTCATGAGAGATAAGTGAAAAGAAATGAGTAACTTGAAGGTTTTCCTTATTAGTAGAAAATAAGGTAACATTATGGAAGTAAAGATAATTGGTGCTTCCTATTATCTCCTCCATTCAATCGCTCTTTTGACTAAACTCATGTTCTTTAAAGCAATGGAGATTGTTGAAGAAGTAAGGGTTCTTAACCCATCATGCACCATGGAAATCAAACTCTCAACATGTCTCAATCTATATAAGGGTCAGACATTCATCTAAAGGAAAAGGGTTAGGTTGACATGAAGATTTCACATCTTGTTGATGCTAAGAAATATGAGAAAGCATGTTCAATATTTGTGATTTGTGTCAAAACTCCTACATTGCCTAATGATAAGTGTAAGAGACTCATCATCCACATGATAAGACATATAGCACTTGTATATACTGTGTACTTATGGTAAGTCAAATAAGAATAAGATAAGTGATTTTAAGTGTTGATTGTAGGATATTCACATCATGGAGGACTTTATAGCTTATGAAACATCTAGAGTCCACATAGATTCATTTCGCTTGCATGATTGAAATCCATTATTTAAATGACTACACTTGTATACCTCATTACAACATATGGTATGAGTGTGAACAAAGAAGTTTATAGCCAAGTTGGAAAATATGGGTCTTGGATAGAGTTTGAGAGACCTTGGAGGGATTTGAACCCATTTGAAACCTTCCCATTGGTCTAAGAATGTAAACAAGGTATTGGTGGTAATGGTGTGATCAATAACCTCTCAAAATAACACCTACATCTTATGCAAAGAGGAAAATTTGTAAATGGGACACCTTACCTTAATTTTTCCAAAGTAATTCTCTACCTTACATAGTTTCATGCCATGGTAGAGGTATTTGAGGACTAGGCTACTCAAATCATTTCATCATTATAGTCTAGGCCTAGAAAGAAACATGTCCAGACAAGAATAAGTCATTCGATTAAAAGAGGATGATGATTATATGATGTTTTTAATTCATTATATGATTGACTGGAAACATTCAACGTATATAGTGCCTATTAGTCAAAACCAACTTTGAAATAATTTGCAAATGGAGTTAGTGAATTGATGAAGAGTGAGACATGATCTCAAAACATGAGATGAATCCATTCAAGCATGGAATAGGTCCTAGTGATCTAAAAAATGGATCAATTTTGTTAAGTATATAGTATTCAAGCATGATGTACACCTATAGATTACCTTTCCCAGCCAGAGCATGGTCTTAAGCCTCTTATCCCTAAAGATTATCTCAAGGTTATTAGGCATCTAATCACTTGTAAATGATCAAGGAGAGTTATCAAAACATGAGATAACACTCAAGAAATCTTAATGAATATTAAATCACACATGTCTTTCTGGAATATGGTAACCTACAGGGTCTTCGATCAAATAGTCACTTATAGTTGTGTGCTAACAATTAAGAGTTTTTTTGGTGTAGGAGGTGCATTAAAATAATCAAATGATCTATCTAGGCCAACTTGGAGGATCGAGGAGGTTTTAGACTAATGTATCATGAATTAAAAGTGATATAGAGTGTCAAGTCACTCTCACATTGAGTTCAGGGCTTGAAATTGTAGTATGTACATCCTTAAATCTAATGCACCAACTTGTGTAGTGAAGAAACCAAGATATGAAGAGATGGATGGTGGTAGCTTGGACACATTGAGACTATTCAAGGTTGATGTTGACCAAGTTTGAATTTTAGTAAAATTGGGTCAACCCATACATATTTAAATTTTTAAAATTTCCCATATGTCTTATAGGGTCTCATATGTGTCTAAATATCTCACTTATCCCTACTCTAGCCTTGGTCTAAGTCCATCTTCCTTGTGGTTGTGTAGTCAACCAAAGTTAACTCTGGTCAACCCTGTTAAAACATGGTCAAAGGTAAAAATTATCCTAAAAATGTCCTAATATGGTCATTTAGGTGTTCTAAGGTGTTTATAAGTCATAAATTAGTCCTTTACCATGTCTCATATGCAAAAAGTGCCATTTTGTCATATTTCTAGCTCATTAAATGACTTGAACGAATGGATTATGAAATAAATTTGTCACCAAGGGATTTTTAAATGTGGAGGAGGTCAAACATATCAGTTATCAGTTATATGTCAATTCAATAACTAGTTTCATGCTTGAAAATAGGAGAAACTCCTCAAAACTGCCCCTTAATGGCATTTATATGGACTTGGTGAGCTCACCTTCAACTAAAAAAATGGGAATGTGCCTCTTCACATCTTGAAAGTCCTTAAAATGGTTTTTTTGTATAATAAAGGTCAAAAATATCAGTTTTAACTTTTATTTCTTCCCTTTTGCCTTTGTAAGCCAAGAAAGGTCAATTTGGAATGCGTGGTGTAAGCTATACAGTTGGAGTTGGGAGGAGTGCTCTTGGGGGTTGAAAGAGGTATAAGTCAGTTTAAAATTCATGTAAATATTTTTTATTTTCATGTAACCCCCTTCATGAACCATCACAAAGAATATAGGCAGCTTTTTATGCTCTTGCATTCAAGAAGGGTCCTTGTTTGAGCTAGTTTCTAAATATTTGCTTTGGTCTGATGGATTTTATTTTTACATATGTTTATTAGAGACTATCCACTAGTTTTCCATTATTTTATTTCTTTTGGAAGTCTCAAGGTTTTAAGAAACCTCTTCTAGGCTTATTCTTGGTTATAGATCATACTCACTATTATGCACCGGAGCAATACTCACCTACATGTACCTTGATGACATCATGATAATGTTTGGAGGGATGTATTTATGTTAAAATTTCTAAAAATTGTCTAAGATTCATTAATATGCCTAAGATATCTTCTCCTAGTCTTGTTTTAGTGGTATATCACCCTCATTGCCTTACATTTAACAGTATGCACCCACAAGTACCATTTCCAGAGTTTTAGAGAAGATGTACGAAGGGATGGTGGATAGGTCTTGATCTTCATAAAGAGTTTAAGGTTGTATGTTAGCATCTAAGCATGATTAAGACCCTTGATAGCTAGGTATGGTGTTGAGAAACTTTTCTAAACAAAGAGCTTGATTTTGGAAACCAGTTCCTAATTGACTAAATAGAGGGCAGGGAGATTTTTCAAGATGACACATAACATATTTAGAAAGACTCTCAAGGCATAAAAGTGGGTTTTCTTGTAGCCTTTGGTATGGATTAACACTATGAAAATCTTTGAGAAAGGAAAACCAATGGAAAGTGGTGTTTGAGAGGTCCAAAAGTACTTCTAAAACCACTGAATTTGATCAGTAACGTCTACATGTTTGAGACCAAAAGAGGGCTTCCTTCAACTAAAATTGAAAATTGGCTTGTTTTCCATATATGGGTGATTATAAATAGTTCAAGTGTTACTCATGGATTTGGAAATAATAAAGGATGATAAAACTTGGTGTGGTGACTTTCCATACCCATACCTTGTTTGTACACAGGGCAAAATGCTCATCAATAACTAGGTAGACCAGTGAGTTAGTTTAAAGATGGTGGAGTGATGGTAAGTGTTAAGGATGAGGTAGGGAGTTTCAAACCAATTATAGTGGATATAAAAGGATTATATACACCATTAGTAATTCATTCTAAGCTTATATATCTTACTAAAGCCATTAGTAGTGAGTTAAGAGTAAGGTTTTCTTGGTGCTAAAAGAGACTATATTGGTGGAGTTTGGCATGGAAAAAGTGGAAAGTGACCTGAGGGAACTATTTATAGGTTTTAAAACACTATTATAGTCTTTATTCATGACAAAAAAATCCTACAAAAGGGTCTAAACAAGAAAACACAGTCATTATCAGGATAGGTCCTAGTTTGGAAGGAAGTATTTAGAGTATGAGAAATGCAAGATAATGAAACAAATGAGTCCAAATAAATAAAAAATTCACATTGAGGAGATTTAGGAGGTTAATCACACTTGAGGTATAACCATGGGAAATAACACCTATAGGGGTCTGTCAAGCAGCCTACAGTTAGGGTTTTGTGAACCCAATCTTGTGTCTTCAAGGGCATAAAGGGTGTTTGGGAGACTTGAGGGGTCAGAGTGATGGAGTAAGATTATGAGAACATTTAATATGGTAAATAACATCCCAATAAGTAATAATAATTTTTAAACAACTTATACATGCCCCTTAAACCTTGAAATACACAAACAATAGTCCTTGTGTAGTGTTGAGCATGGTTGAATGTCAAAGTAAGAGGTGAACTTGTTTAAGGGATAAAAGATGGATCCACCTATATAAATACCATGAAAGTTTTTTTTACCTTTTTATCATGAAATAAATGGATAAATAATCAAATCAAGGGGCATAAATGAAGAAAACTTAGTCAATTTGCTAAAAGCTCCCCATAGTCTACTTTCAAAAGCGAGTTTTGAAATTTGAGAGAGATGGAGGATGGAACAAAAGTAAAGAAGACCCATAAATATGATTGGATAATTTTAAATACACTTGAAAAAACATATAAAACCAACCTATAATGTTTTAATCTAAGCAGGGTGGTTTAGGCAACAAGGTTTGCAGGAAGGGTAGTTAGGCAAGATACAAGCCTAACTCCAAATAGGGGGTCATTTCAAATTATGACCTTTTCTAAGAATTATAATGATTTGGATCATGTTCATGAGGGTATAAATGATGTGTTAAAACTATTTAATTACATGGAAAGTGTTTTAAAGTGTTATTTTTCTCAAGAGTGTAGACAGACCTATTGAACAAGGTCTAGGCCTAGTTTCAAAATGGGGGTAATTTTATTTTATAGATATTAATGAGATATTATGATGATGGAAGAATGTCTTTGGGATCTATATGGAAGTGTTTAAGCTTTTATTATGTATGGGAGGTCTCCAAGAATCCATTTTTGGCTTGAAGTACACTCTAGCCTTGTAGAATGCATATGGAAGTCATGAGTGGCTAACTTAAAATGCTTAGAACTCCCATGAAACTTTACATGGTGGCCCAAGGTGCTCAAGGATGTTATAGAGGATATTCAAGAAGCCATAAGTGGAATTTTTTTATAATTCCAAAGTCTGGTATTAATGAACAAAGGCTAAGACCTAAAACCTCTCTAAAACCCTCACAAACCCTAACTAGGACTTGATTAAGAAAATATTGCAAACGGAGTATCCAAAGAGGATTTAAAGGCCATGAAACAAACTTGGAGATATATAAGAATATATAGGGTCTTGTTTCATGTAATTGAGATGTACTACACCTATATAGAGGAGGTGAAATAAGGATTATTTTGACAAATTTGTGTGTTTTTTAGGCTTGAAGAACTTTCAAAAGATGCAACCACATTTGGGAGAGAGAATATGAATTTTTATAAGTCCTCATCTTCATATATTGAGTTATCTAATCTCCCAAGTGTGCCTACCATCTTCCTCATCTCAGCCAATCATAGTGAATGAGAGTAGTGAACACTTAGTGAAAATGGTGAAACTCAAATTGGGAAGCCTTTTAAGGATTAATTGATGGACCTGATGACTTAGACACTCTTGAAATGTGTCATTCCTCTTTTTTCATAGATTATATTATATAATTGGAAGTATTTTGAATGCCAAGTGTGAGAGGTGCATGAAAAGGAGTTATTTGTGACTATCATGAATGATTGTCAGAGGAATATGAATGATTGAGGACCAATCCAATGCATGTGAGGGCTTGTTGGTAACCCCTACCCTTTAGATAAATCATCAGACCTGACCTTATTTAGTGGTGAGGGAGTTTTATGAAGGCAAATCATGAAAATAGTTTCTTATGCAAGAAAAAGAGCATCTATGCCACATATGGAGGAGTTAGACAAGTTAAAGAGACTTTTGTCCTTAGTTTCCATCTAGGAACTATGTAATTCTAGATTATATTGATGTTTTAACTCATTCTCTTTTCTTGATAAGTGTCTTAGTGACCCTTTCTCTCTCTCCTCTCATAATTGCTATAAATACTAGATTTTTTGGCTATTATATAGATCTATCCACCTGGGTATGGAGAATCCCTACCAATTTTTTTGACTTGAAATAATAAATAATGTTGTTTTGCCTCATTTAATATTTCACTAAGTTCATGTTATGGTTGTTGGTCCTGTGCAAGTGTATTTTTCTTACCTTCACATGTTACTCTTCCTAATGCCTTATGTGGATTGAAATATCTCTTTTGCAAGTCAACAAGAAGTGTTTGATATGGATTGGAGGTATAGTGAGTAGCTTATTCATTAGTGTTTCTAGGATACCTATTGTCTAAGTCCTCCTAGTCTAGACTCTCTCTAAGACCCCATGCTTGAAACATTGATGTAGAAGAGGAGTGTTTAATTGAACAAAGTGTCTATGTGGGATTCTCTTTGGTTTCAAGTGCATTGTAAATGGTGTGAGTAGACTATATATTTGGTGTATCACCTCCCCTATATTATATTTATTTTTAGTTATCCTTCTCCCTTTTCACCCCCCAAAGTTAGTAGTAGGTTTGACCTATAGTGGTACATTAAGGGAACTAGCCCTAATCTATAGATCCACCTAAAATTTGAGTCACCCAAAACCTTGAGGTGGTTCCATTGTGACACTTTAATGAGGAGAGACTTATCATATCCTCAAGGGGTGAAAGTTCAAGTGACAATAGTTTTTGGCATGCATGGTGAGACACTTGTTCTAAGAAATTGAGGAGTTTTGGTGTTCTCCTCAAGATATCAACCTTTGGAGGCGATTTCACTAAACACCAATGACAAATATAAGCATAAGTATACTATTTAGGTAGCCAATGTACTCTATTTTAGCTTGTTTTCTTATTATATACACTTCTCATGAAAGTTTCATGGATTATTGTGATGTTGACTTTGTCCTAACACAAGTTGGTGAGACATATCCATCTTTACCCATTCCTTCTCAATATGAAAGAGTACTTGGACAATATTGTCATGATCCCTATCAATCTTATGTTGCCTATAATCAGACCTATCAAGCTTGTGATTTACCTAGTCCACCTAGTTCTTCTCTAAGTTAGTCCATTACAAGTTTCAAAAAGACTCTCATTGGCTATAAATACTATATGTTAGAACTTGATACTAAAAATGGTTGTGGTCAAGTCATCCCTAGTGATTGTATCAAGAGTGTGAGGGATACTTTGGATAAATTCAAGAGAGAATGGATTCCCATTGAGAGAGATACTTTTCAAGGCCTTATGGATGAAATGCTTGATGTTTGTGGTCTGATTTTCCACATAGAAGAGAGGTTGAAAGATCATGAACTAGCTCAGTATTGGCAGCTCCAATACACCTCACAACAGTGTTCAAGTGTGTCAACTATGCCTTTTAAAAATGCCAATCCAATCATATTTCAAAATTCCCCAAGTCCTTCATGCATTCCCCAAATTTTTCCTTCTTGGAGGTCCATCTAAGAGAGCAACCAAAGGAAGAGTTATACCACTATTGGAGAAGAATTTGAAAGAAGAGGATTAATATTGGAGGCTCATCTTGATAAGGAGATTAAGTTGGAAAAAACCAACATCTGAAGCAATCCATCATGTTATTAGAAAAATAGGTCTCTTAGTGTGACATTCCTTCATTTGCATCTCATCCTCATGAAGAATCTTCTAAGTCTAGTTTCCCAAGATGGAAGGAAGTAGTGGCAGCTTGTGGAAAGAAAGAAAAAGGATGTCTAAGTGGAGAGGTTGGAAGTGAAGAGAAGACTAAACCTATTCAACTCCTTCCCACCCTTCTTCAAGAAGCCTCTTGTCCTTCATCCCAAATTTATTTTACTCCCTTCCTTAATGAAGATCCTATTTCCCCTCAAGAAAAGCTATTGTAAGACATCTTTATCAAACAAATTAAGGAGTTATAACTCAAAATGCATAATATCTCATATTTGCAAGGAAAGATTAAATCAAATGAGGTCATTGAACCTAATATGGATTAGTTTATTGAAGATAGATCATATTCTAATGGTGAAGAACACATTGCTCCTTGGAAGCCTTCTTGGGCTAAAATACCTAGTTTTGAGATGCCTAGTATTAGCATCACTAAAAGGGAGAATGAGAGGGAGATGTCAGATTGGATTGAGGATGAAGATGAGATATCTTATTGTAAGGATAATTTATATTGTGATGATATTGAAGATGACATTCTTTGTGTAAACTAAGAAGCTTTAGAAGAGGTTCTTTTAGATTCCAAAGAGGAATAATTTTCTCTTATTTTTCACCTTCATGGTGCTGACCAAAAAGAGGATGATGAATTATGATAGAGATTTGAGGACATTTTAAATGAATTTAAATCCCCAAAGAACCTAAAATTCCTTTGGAGATGACTATCAGACATGGTAAGCAAGATGCTATGTTTCAAGAGGAAGACATGTGGCACACCTATATGTAGATGTTCAAGGAATATGATGATTATGAGAAGACAAAACTCCAAAGGAGACAAGCCCAAGATGTTGAAGAGTAGGTATGTATTGAGAGGCATCACCATCGAGAGATTCCCAACCATGATAGAGCAATTTATGATGAATATGAGTCTTTTGAAGATGACTTGAAGATTGGTTCTAAAATCACATGTGAATCTGCCCCTACCAACAAAAAGAAGGATTTTGAATAAGAAATACTCATAGAATGTCATGATGCAACACTTATTGAAGGATTTGAAGAGGTTATAACAAATGAGAAGAGAAATGAGGTATTTCAAGAAGACATAGACTTGCAAGAGGCTGTCCCATTCATAAAAATGCAAATCTACCATAATGAGACAAAGGCATAGTAGTATGAAGCATGTTTCTGAGGCCAAGAAAACTTCATATACCTTGGAGGCTTGTTTGAGATGACTCCATCAAAGGACATACCAAGCCAAGGAGCAAGAAAGAAGCATGAGTCATATAATACTACATCTAAAGTCAAGCATGCTTGGCACCTGCATTCATCTAGTGAGGAAGGAGATTCAAGCTACTTTCATTTTGATCTAGGAAGGGAGGTATGTTTGGGTAGATGTACATAGTTATTTTACTTGTTATTGTGTCTTATTTTCCCTAAGTGCTTAGTAGCATAAGTGTGCCTTTGCTTTATGTGTTTGCTTGGTCTTATTGTGTGTTATATTTATTTTGTGTGTTTTGAGGTTAATTAACTATCTTTTTGGTCAAGTAAAGGTCTGATCCTACTATTTTAGAGTGCATTTGACTCCCTTTGCCCAATGGATGGGATAAGGCTACTGGTCCTTAACATAGGGAAGCATGTTACCCCTAGGAATAGCCAAAATTCTTGACCAAATTTGAATTTTAGTCAAATTTGGTCAACCCCTACATATTGAAAATTTTCACAAGTTCACATATGTCCTATAAGGTCTCATATGTGTCTAAATTTCTCACTTATTCCTGCTTTATCCTTGGTCTAAGTCTATCTTCATTGTGCTTCTGTAGTTAGCCAAAGTCAACTCTAGTCAACCTTGGTTAGACATGGTAAAAGGCCTAAATTATCTTTAAAATGTCCCAATATGGTCATTTATTTGTTTTAAGGTGTATCTAAGTCATAAATTGGTATTTTACCATGTCTCATATGCAAAAATTGTCATTTTATCATATTTATAGCTCATTAAATGACTTATACAGATGGATTATGGAAGTAATTTATCACCAAAAAAGTTTTTAATGTGGTGGTTAGAACATGTTAGTTATTAGTCAAATGTTAGTTCAAGAAATAGTTTCATGCTTGAAAATAGGAGAAACTCCTCAAAACTACCCCTTAACGGCACTTGTACGTACTTGGTGAGCTCACCTTTAGCTAAAAAGGTGGGAATGTGCCTCTTCACCTCCATAAAGTCCTTATCATGCTTGGTTTGTAGAATAAATGTAAAAAAGATCAGTTTCAACTTCTATTTCTTCCTTTTTGCCTTTACAAGCCAAGAAAGGTCAATTTGGAATTCTTGGTGTAAGTCGTATAGATGGAGTTGGGAGGAGTTATCTTCGGGGTTGAAAGATGTCTAAGTTAGATTAAAATTCATGGAATTTTTTTTTAGTTTCATAGCCCCTCCTTCATGAACCATCACTAAGAATCTAGACAATTTTTTATGCTCTTACATTTAAGAGGAATCTTTATTTGAGATAGTTTCTAAATATTTTCTTTGGTCTGATGGATTTGATTGTTCCATTTATTTCTCAAGGCCTCTCCACTAGTTTTCCATTGTTATATTACTTTTAGAAGTCTCAAGGTTTCAAGAAACCTCTTTTAGGCTTATTCTTGGTTATAGATCATACTCATTGTTATGCACTAGAGGAATACTCACCTACAGGTACCCTAATTATGCCATGCTAATGTTTGAATGGATGTCCTTATGATCCAATTGTTCAACATTGTCTAAGATGCATTAATATGCCTAAGAGAGCTTCTCCTAGGCTTGTTTTAGTGGTATATGACCCTCATTGCCTTACATTTAAAAGTATGCACCCCACATGTATTATTTGTAGAGTTTTAGAGAAGATGTACGGAGGGATGTTGGATAGGTCTTGATATTCATGAAGAGTGTCAGGTTGTATGTTATCATCTAAGCATGATTAAGACCATTGATAACCAAGTATGGTGTTGAGAAACTTTGATAAAAAAAAATCCTAATTTTGGAAACCAATGATTCGAAAACTCTACACTTAAAATTGAAGTGCAAATAGTTTATCTGGATACTTTAATAACTCCCTTTATTAATCATTCAAATTCTTCTAAATTTCAACTAAACTTGTAAAAATGATAGGAGTTAGTGGAAAACATGATTTTAAAAAAATTGATTGAAATTGTTTGTGACTTGTACTTTCATTCACCATTTAACCATTTTTAATAATGTTGTGTTATAATAGTCAAAATTTGAATCACTTGCATGAGTTCATTTACTAATTAAAATCAAATCAGAAAAACTAAATCAATAACATGCATCAAATGACAATTACCAAAAACACAAAATGTGATAATGAAGTTTGGCTCAACAATTGATGCCTACATCTCTGGGTTCACTAAAGGAGTGGACCATTTCCATTAAAGGCACTTCAAACACCTGGAAACCATAAACAACTTTCCTGCAAGCTGATATCTCAATGCAAAAATTCACCTTCACCATGACTGATTCAAGCCCGGCACCTTCAAATTCCATGAGTCTTCATAAACACCTACAAAGTTTCTCAAAAAGTCCTAAAAATCTCCTCTAAGGTTTGAAAAATACTCCTCTAATATGCAAATTGGCTAAATAGAGTATTAAGACTGTGTAATATGGCCTGAGAATGGATAAAAATCCATTAACATAAGCTTACCAGAGCTTTTACAAGGTCTCAGCCTATTAAAATTAAAAACACAATAAAAAATTGATCCCTTTCAAATATAAATTTTCCCCCTTATAGCACTTCGAAGTCCGTGGCACAAGCAGTCAAAGCTTATCAGTTTTGCACAATAGGTGCACGGTTCAAACTGTCTGCCTTTTCTTTTGCCACTTGGGCATAGTGCTTTATCCCACATTTTATGGGGGATAAGGGATTTCATATTTTTTATAGATATGTAGCCTCCTTTATATGTGCCAACATCCCTTTTGGAGGAGACTTAGGTGCTTAGCTAAGGCTGCCATTGGAAAATGTTGGTTAGGACTTGGTCTTATACAGTTTATGTGGTGACAGTTTGGTGGCTCGTCCATTCCTCTCGACCTGATCTCCCTCAGGCTCACCACCTTGCTTGGGCATTATGGCAATGAACTATCCTTCAAACTTGTCTTGGACCATTGAGTCATCAAGCTCTCCAACGGACTCGCCATATGGCTCGATCAACGAACTTATCTCATGAGCTTAGTCACTTAACTCCATTTGGCATAAAATGTGACATGGAAAGATGAGTCACTATGGTGATGTGGCATGTTAATGATGTGGAATAATCATTAAGGAGGCCAATGCACCCCTCCAAATGAGTGTGTTGACCCTCACTAAGGGCCCCCAACAAGCCAATAATGGGGCCCTTTTTTTTTCCTCGACGAACTGCTGTCAAAGACCAGAGTAAAACGTCGAACCAATTTTTTGCAAACCTTTCAATCTACCAAGTGTCGAACTATAATAGGTCCTCATTCCAAATGTCAAAACAACATTGAAACACGTGCCACATGTTGCATTGCTTCATGTAATCTCGTGACATTTATCGACCATCTTCAAACGGCCATAACAGGAGCTCTCGAACTCAGATTTACATTCTAAAAAATGCACTGTAAAGCTATCAAAGAGATATATAGTGTGTCTCTATTGAAACTATGAATTGAAACCATTATCAGAACCCAATTTCTGATTACACCTCCCTAATGGAAGGCTTTTGGTCTCCAAAAGTCTAATATCCCCTGAAACTACAAACTGGAATACTGCATCTATAAAAATAGAACCCAATCATAGAAAGAGATATAAAAAATTGAATTAAAATGATTCAAAATCAAAATACAAAAATGCCTAATCCAAAAGGCATGAGTAAGTGAATCTGTAACTACCAAAGTGATTATAACATATCAAACTACTTGCCCAAAATGTCACACCCTATAAAGTAGTGAATTGCCAAAAATTGAAACAACTCCCAATGTAACTGCAAAACAAGTTTATAATGCCGAAAACATACAATTAATGTTGTAGGCATGTTGAAATGCATTACCCTAAATGGGACTTATAATGCTAATCAAAATTCAAACAACCAAAAGTGTATGCTACCTATCATCTAAACATGCCCAAAGGATCTTAAAAAATGAATCTAAACATCTCTGTGCCAAAATAGATATATTCAAAATAGTAGTCTAACTATCAAATGCTGTAAGGAAACAACTCAAAACATCACTTTGCTATATCCCCAATTGTTTCAAATGAGTTAATGTCTTATCCATGATTAGACTACCCATACAATATATTTTGGAGATAAAAAAAAACTTAGAGTTTATCATAAAGTGAGTATTGAAAAACTTCATATGGTAAACCTGTCTTGAAGTGTTCCCACCAACTCTAATCTACATCTATCAAAGCTTGTTCATTCCCTTAGGTGAATTCTTAACCATGATTTTCAAAAATAATGTAGTGATAATCCACTTAACCAATTCTTTCTTCATACTGAAATTGATTGTCTCTATGGATTCATTATCAATTGCATACTTTATCAAGTTGGGTTTTGCCATATGTAATTGAAAAAATTGTTGACTTAACCTCTTAAATGGATTTTCAATTGTAGGTTTTACCTTATCCTAGGTTGTGTTGTTAGCTACATTATGGATTGAATTAGCTTCATTAACCTTAGTGAGAGGTTTGTAAATCATCTTAGTTTTAACATTACTTGAATGTGAAGATGAATGAAGCTTAAAACATCTATCAATCCTATGTCCACTCACTTTATAATGAGTGCAAACATCCTTCTTAGGTGAGGATCCCTTTTTTCCAATTCCCAACTTAACATGAGAATGGTCTTTAAAACATGCAATCTATCTTAATCAAAGCATTTCGTTTTCAACAAGTTTTAGCACTATGGTTATTCATCCCACAAAAAGTGCATGGAAATGATTGTATTATCTTCTGTACATTATATCCAAACTTCTTAAAAGTATCAATTGGATTAGAATATTTAGTGTAAGAATTAGGAGGTGGAATCTCAATACCTCTTTTACCTTTACACTTTTGAACTAATGGGCTAGAACCTTCACTATTGGAAACTCGTCTTCCTTTAGCCATGGAAGAAACTTCTCCATCATCCACTTGCATACTATTATAACCCAAACCTGCATGAAGAGGTCTATGCTCGACTTGTATTGGGTTAGTAATTCCTTGGCCATTTTGACCAAGTCCTTCTCCATTATAACCCACTTTAAACAATAATTTAGATCCTATGCCCTTAGTGTATCTTTCAAAATCACCAAAAACAATATTACTAGAATCTGAATCTGAAATGATAGAAGAAGATGAAGATTCCTGTGATGAAAAACTTATAGTGCACTTAGTCATAGTTTTTGCATCTAAAGTAGAAGGCTTTACCTTTTCACACTTACCACATTGCAATCTAATCAAGAGCTCATCCTTGGATTCGAGCTCTGATTTTAACTTTGCCACTTGCAATTCAAGTGCAAATTTTTGGCATCTCAAGATTGCATTTTCATCTTTGATGGCCTCAATCTGTGACAACTTGCCCATGGTTTCCTGCAAACATCTAGTTTCACACTGCACACTACAATATAATCAATCTGCAAACCAATAATCCAACTATTCTAGAAGCAACTGTCAACACATAACTAGAAGCAGACCCTACATTCTAATTGCTCTGATACCAACTTGATCTAAAAACTCTACACTTAAAATTGAAGTGCAAATAGTTTATCTGGATACTTAATAACTCCCTTTATTAATCATTCAAATTCTTCTAAATTTCAACTGAACTTGTAAAAATGATAAGAGTTAGCGAAAAACATGATTTTAAAAAAATGGATTGAAATTGTCTGTGACTTGTACTTTCATTCACCATTTAACCATTTTTAATAATGTTTTGTTATAATTGTAAAAATTTGAATCACTTGCATGAGTTCATTTACTAGTTAAAATCAAATCAGCAAAACTAAATCAATAACATGCATCAAATGAAAATTACCAAAAACACAAAACGTGATAATGGAGTTTGACTCAACAATTGATGCCTACATCTCTGGGTTCACTAAAGGAGTGAACCATTTCCATTAAAGGCACTTCAAACACCTGGAAACCATAAACAACTTTCCTGCAAGCTAATATCTTAATGCATAAATTCACCTTCACCATGACTGATTCAAGCCCGGCACCTTCAAATTCCATGAGTCTTCATAAACACCTACAAATTTGCTCTAAAATTCCTAAAAATATCCTCTAAGGTTTAAAAATTACTCCTCCAATATGCAAATTGGCTAAATAGAGTATTAAGACTATGTAATATTGCCCAAGAATGGATAAAAATACATTAACATAAGCTTACCAAAGCTTTTACAAGGTCTTGGCCTATTAAAATTAAAAACATAGTAACAAATTGATCCCTTTCAAATAGAAATTCACTCCCCTTATAACACTTCGAAGTCCGTGGCACAAGCGGTCAAAGCTTATTAGTTTTGCACAATAGGTGCACAGTTCAAATCATCGACCTTCTCTTTTGGTGCTTTGGGCTTATTCCTTTATCCCACATTTTGTGGGGGATAAGGGATTTCATACTTTTTATAGATATGTAGCCACCTTGATATGTGCTGACATCCCTTTTGGAGGAGACTTAGGCACTTAGCTAAGGCTGCCATTGGAGAATGTTGGTTAGGACTTGGTCTTATGCAGTTTGTGTGGTGATAATTTGGTGGCTCATCCATTCCTCTCAACCTGATCTCCCTCGAGCTCACCACCTTGCTTGGGCTTCATGGCAATGAACTATCCTTTAAACTCATCTTGGACCATTGAGTCATCAAGCTCTCTAAAGGACTCACCATATGGCTTGATCAATGAACATATCTCATGAGCTTAGTCACTTACTCCATTTGGCATAAAATGTGACATGGCAAGATGAGTCACTATAGTGATGTGGCATGTTGATGATGTGGCATAATCATCAAGGAAGCCAAGGCACCCCTCCAAATGAGTGTGTTGACCCTCGCTGAGGGCCCCCAGTGAACCAATAATGGGCCCCTTTTTTTTTCTTGATGAACTATTGTCAAAGACTAGAGTAAAATGTCAAACTACTTTTTTGAAAACCTTTTAATCTACCAAGTGTCTACCTTTGATAGGTCCTAATGCCAAATTTTGAAACAACATTGAAACACATGCCACTTGTCGCATTACTTCATGTAATCTCGCGACATTTATCGACCATCTTCAAACGGCCATAACAGGAGCTCCCAAACTCAGATTTACATTTTGAAAAATGCGTCAAAAATATCTCAAATATCTCTATAGTTTGTCACCATTGAAACTATTAATTTGAACCATTATTAGAACCCAATTTCTGATCAACCAATCCCTAAATCAACCAAATAGAGGGTAGGGAGATTTTTCAAGATATCACATAATGTATTTGGTAAGAGTAAGAGTGGGTGTTCTTGTAGCCTTTAGTATGGAATAAAAATATTCAAATATTGAAGAAAGGAAGACTAATGTAAAGTGATGTTTGATATGTCCAAAATTACTCTTGAAACCACTGAATTTGATCAATAACATGTACAAGTTTGAGACCAAAAGAGGGCTTCCTTCAACAAAAATTGAAAATTAGGCTTGTTTTCCATATATGGGTGATTATAAATGGTTAAAGTATTACTCATGGATTGGGAAATCATAAAACAGGATAAGAATTGGTGTGGTGACTTCCCATACCCATACCTTGTTCCTACATAGGGCAAAATGCTCATTTATAACTAGGTAGACTAGTGAGTCAGTTTGAAGATGGTGGAGTGATGATAAGTGCTAAAGATGAGGTAGGGAGTTTTAAACCAATGATAGTGGATATAAAAGGATTATATACACCATTATTAATGAATTCTAATATTATATAGCTTACTAAATCCCTAACACCATCTACAACCATGTATATAGAGATATAGGTAGTGAGTTAAGAGTAAGGTTTTCTTGGTGCTAAAAGAGATTGTATTGGTGGAGTTTGGCATGGAAAAAGTGGAAAGTGACCTTAAGAGACTATTTAAAGGTTTTGAAACAATATTATAGTCTTTCTTCATGACAAACAAGCCTACAGAAGGGTCCAAACAAGAGAACACAACCATTTTCAGGGTAGGTCCTAGTTTGGAAGGAAGTGTTTAGAGTATGAGAAATGCAAGATATGAAACAAAGTAGTATAAATAAAGAGAAAATTTAACTTGAGGAGATTTGGAAGGTTAATTAAATCACACTTGAGGTCTAACCATGCTAAATATCACCTATAGGGCTCTATCAAGTAGCCTATAGTCAGGGTTTTATGAACCCAGTCTTGTGTCTTCAAGGGCATAAATGGTGTTTGGGAGATTTGAGGGGTTAATTATGATAAATTTAAATATGGTAAATAAGATCCACATAAGTCATAATTAGTGTTAAATAACTTATACATACCCCTTAAACCTTGAAATACACCTACAACAGTCTTTGTGTAATGTTGAGCATGGTTGAAGGTCAAAGTAAGAGGTGACCTTGTTTAAGGGATAAAAGATGGAGCCACCTATATAAAGACCATGGAAGCTTTTTTTAACATTTTTATCATGAAATAAATGGTGAAAAAATAAAATTAGGGGGCCTAAATAATGAAAACTCAGTCAATTTGCTAAAAGCTCCACATAGTCTGCCTTCAAAAACTAGTTTTGGAATTTGAGAGAGATGAGGATGGAACAGAAGTCAAGAAGACCCCTCAAGATGATTTTATAAGTTGAAATACACCTGAAAAAACATATAAAAACAACCTATAAGGTCTAAACCTAATCAATTTGGTTTGGGTAACAAGGTTTTTAGGAAGGGTAGTTAGGCAAGATACAAGCCTAACTCTAAATAGGGGGTCATTTCCAATTCTGACCTTTGCCAAGAATTATAATGATTTATATCATGTTAATGAGGGTATAAATGATGTGTTAAAACTATTTGATTACATGGAAAGTGTTAAAAAGACTCATTTTTCTCAAGAGTGCAGACAAACCTATTGAACAAGGTTTATGCCTAGTTTCAAAAGGGGGGTCATTTTTTTTATAGCTCTTAATGAGATATTATAATGATGGATACATGTCTTTGGGATTTTTATGGAAGTTTTTAAGCCTTTATTATTTAGGGGAGGTATCCAAGAATCCATTTTTGGCTTGAAGTGCACTCAAACCTTACAGAATGCATAAGAAAGTCATGAATGGCCAACTTAAAATACTTAGAACTCCCATGACACTTTTCATGGTGGCCCAAGGTTCTTAGGGATGTTAGATAAGATCCTAAAGAAACCATATGTGGATTTTTTTTATAATTTAAACATCTGGTATTTATTAATAAAGGCTAAGACCTAAAACCTCTCTAAAACCCTCACAAACCCTAACTAGGACCCGATTGGGAAAAGATTGCAAATGGAGTATCTAGAGAGGGTGTAAAGGCCATGAAACCAACTTAGAGATATAGAATAATCTACAAGGTCATGTTCCATGTAATTGAGATGTATTACACCTATACAAAGGAGGTACAATAGGGATTATTTTGATAAATTTGTGTGTTTTACAGGCATGGATAACTTTCAAAAGATGAAACCACCTTTTAAAGAGAGATTAGGAATTTTTATAAGTCATAATGTTCATATATTGATTTATATAATCTCCCAAGTGTGTCTAAAATCTTCCTCATCTCAACCAGTCACAATGATTGAGAGCAGTGAATACTTAGTGACAATGGTGAAACTCAAATTGGGAAGTCTTTCAAGGCTTGATTGATGAACCTAATGACTTGGACACTCTTGAAATGTGTAATCCCTCCTTATTCATGGATTATATTGTAGAATTTCAATTATTTTTAATGCCAAGTGTGAGAGGTGCATGAGGAGTTATTTGTGACTGTCATGAATGATTGCTCATGGTCAGAGGAATAAGAATGATTGAGGACAAATATAATATAAGTGAGGTCTTATTGGTAACCCCTCTCCATCAGATAAATAATAAGACCTAACCCTCTTGAGTGGTGATGGATTTTTATGAAGGAAAATCATGAAAATAGTTTCTTATGCAAGCACAAAAGCATCTATGCCACATATGGAGGAGTTAGACAAGTTTACGAGAATTTGTCCTTACTTTCCTTTTAGGACCTATATCATGATAGATTAAATTGATGTTATAACTCATTATATTTAATTTAAAAGTGCCTTAGTGAATCTTTATCTTCAATTTATCTCTCTCCTCTCATAATTACTATAAATACTGGCCTTTTTGGCTGTTGTACAGATCTCTCCACCTGGGTATGGCGAAGCCCTACCAATTTTTTTTCTTGAACTAATAAAATATATTATTTTACCTCATTCAATATTTCACTAAGTGAATTTTATGGTTTTTGGTCTAGTGGAAGTTCATTTTTCTTACCTTCACATGTTACTCTTCTTAGTGCCTTATGTGGATTGAAAGCTCTCTTTTGTAGGTTAGCAAGAAGTGTCTAATATGGATTGCAGGTATAATGAGTAGCTTATTCATTAGTGTTTATAAAAGACCTATTATCTAATTCATACTATCATATAATCTCTCTAAGACCACATGATTGAAACATTGATGTAGAAGAGGAGTGTTTAATTGAACAAAGTGTATGTGTTGGATTTTTTTTGGTTTCAAATGCATTATAAGTGATGTGAATAGACTATCTATTTGGTGTATCACCTCCCCTATATTATTTTTGTTTTAAGTTATCCTTTTACATTTCCATCCCATTAATTTAGTAGTAGGTTTTACCTATATTGGTACATCAATGGAACTAGGCCTAATCTAGAGATCCACCTCAAATTTGGGTCACCCACAACGCTGAGGTGGTTCCATTATGCCACTTAAATGAGGAGATGCTTGTGATATCCTCAAGGGATGAAATTTAAAGTGAAAATAGTTAAATTTAAGGTAATAAACTTGTCAATGATGTGTTAAATACACTATGACCATCTCTCAAGTGGTTACATACACATAGTAGTAAGGCAATCTATTGATCTAACATTGCTTGCACCAAGTATCACATGGAAGCATCTTCATAAAGGTTGAAAAGTTGAAATACTAAGTGATTATGTTGAATAAATTACTTGAGTGATAATATAATACTCCATACAAAATTTAAAGGTAGATAAGTATGGGTAAGGTCGAGCAAATGGTTTCAGCCTGTACACATAATCTTATCTTGAGGGCTAATTTAGAGAAATTAAAGGGTTGAAGATGTTAGAGAGGTGATCTAACCTCAATAATTAGTAAAAAAGGTAATTATGACCTAGGTTAAGTTTTAATGACATATATTTTGCCTAGATAATATGGTATATACCCTCTATTTTTTATTAGAGCTAAGGCAATCTCCGAGTAATACACTCTATAGACCTATCCATGATTGGAGAAGGAAGAAAGGGAGATATAAGAGAGAATTAAAGACAATATAAAATTATGTATAGAGGTTTAATTGGATGTTAAAAATTTATAAAATACACCTACATCATTTCCATTTTTCATAGGATACCTTATTGTTGAAAATAACACCTACAACCAGTCTTGGCAATGTGTAAGCTAGAAGGAATAATTGAGTAAGTACAACACTTTGATAAGTTGAAAAGGTGGTGAAGTGACTTGAGAGGATAGGAATTATGTTTGGAGGATTAAATTAGACTTATAAAATATTAATTTTCACTCTCATACCCAAACATAAGAGTGATAAAATAACTTAGTCACATACCTATAGAAAACTCAGGTTGCCAATTGGTTAGTTTTGGGGAATATGAGTTTTGAGGATTATATAGACATAATATAGATATTAAATTTGGTAAATTTAGTGGTAATGAATGGATTTAAATTTAAATGGTATTGTAAAGGTCATATCATTGGTGGACATATCCACTATTTTGTCTCAGACCTGTTCCACTCCATTTATAGGGTCTATTCAAGAGACCTAGAGATTCACTTGAGCTCAAGAATACAAATCAAACATTATATATCTCATGAATGGATTTTATTGAATTTAAAAATAATTTTAATTATATAAATACACTATCAAGTGGAAAAATAATTCATTTATTAGCCTAAGTGTCCTTGAGGACTTGTAAAGTTAAGGCAGTCTTAAACCCCAAACACCTTAACTAGTGTACCAAATGCATACATAAGATTGTTGAACACTTAAATTTTTTTTATAAATTTGGAGAGGATTTGTTTTAAGTTTTATGATATTATAAAAGCATTGGAAATGATTTTTGAGACCGAAGACCCATTTTTGACACCTCTAATGTTCAAGGAAAGCTAAGACAATCACCTAAGGAACAACTTCAAAAGCTCATTCTATTTTACACACTTTGCATGGGAGATGATAATTTTGGGATAGTTTAGTGGGTATAATAAGAATTTTTTACAAGTTTAATGAGTTAATTTTGACATCCCAATTTTATGAACAATTGTTAAGACCTTATACCAGTCTTAAACCCTCCTAAAAACCCAGTTGTGACCAGTTTGTAGAGATAGACTTAAAATGCACATAAAATATAATATATTGGCCATAAAAATTACCAAATTTTAGTTTAAAATATTTTATGATATTTAAAATTCAATTTAGATGTACCTTAACTTGTATGGATTTGTACAAAACTATACTTTTTCAAGGTTTTTGGCTTAAAAAAAGGGTTTTGGAGAGCATGAGTTGATGCCAATCAATGAGAGAGGTGGTTCAAGAATTATTTTACATATCAAAGTTAAAAAATATATAAAAAATTTCTCATAAGTTACAAAACCATTTAAATATTTCATGTCAGTCTGAAAATGCTTCAAAAGGGCAAGCTTGCTAATGGCCATTTCAAGGTTTTCATACTTCCATAGTGTTTCAAATCACCAAATTTGACATAGATCATGGTGATATCAGAGGTAAAGTGAATAAAATTTTCTATGGGATTTAAATTTTTTTATGGGGTCTAAATTCAATATTTTCACATGTGTATGGGGTCTCAAGAGAGAGATTTTCACTTTTTAGGCCTAGGAGGTCTAATTAGGCCTAATTTGACTGAAAGAATGTGCTAGAAAAGAAACTTACACTCAGATTTAGGACACAAAATTTTGTGTGGATATGTAAGGGGATAGAGGGTATCTATAAATACTATCATTTTCTCATTATCATCTCTAAATCCTCCCAAAAAAGGAGCTTTGATTAAAAAATGCTACATGGAATTGTAAAGGAATTCATGGTTTTGGTGCAAAGTTAAGCATTTGTGAGTGATTTAGGTCTTAAAAGGACTTTTTAAAGGTTTTATATAATATTTCAATACAATCCATGAAATATATTTGTAGTCATGAAGAGAAACTCCACCTTTTCCTTCTACACCCTATTGAAAATGAGCTTTCCAAGGAGCCTAAAGACTAAAACATTGTATAAATGCTTGATAGAAGATTTTCAAAGGAAAATATACATTATAAATGATAATAATGAATATATAACAAGTAATTTTTGATTTTATGAAGTTTTAAAAGTTATAAAAGGTCTTAAAGACTCCAAAAATGCCTTCTCTCCTTCCAACACCTAGGCTTGTTGAAGGAGTCAAACTTGCACTTGAAGGCTTATGATAGCCCATGATCATGGAAGGATATCATAAATTTAATATAATAATGTTTAAATGAATATTAAATTGGGACTTGAATTCTTATTTTCAAGGGGGAAGACCAATTCTTTTTATAAAAACACAGGACCTATATTCTAAGGGGCTCTAGAAAGGATCTAAACACTCTCCAAGTGGTCAAGGCTTGACCAAATCATTATGAACATGTTACATAGTCCAATTTTTTTTTTAAAACTCTCTCTTATATTCCACCCTAATTAATATTAATTTTTTAAAGGGTTGAAGAAGTGCTACTAACACTTAAGGAGGAAGAAGACCAAGGTTAAAGACCCTATTTTGCGGCTACATTGTCTCCAAGCATTTGTTTTTTCTATTTGAACTAATTTTATAGAATGTAATTCATCACTCTTTGCTTTTTTTTTTAGAAAAGGCTTCCAAAACTTGTACTTATATTTTGATAAAAATAAAAAGCTTTTGTTCCTCTATTTTTAGGTTTTTTGAGTGAAGTGTATGTGTTTGCCATTGATATAACCTAGTGAATAATTTGTTTTCCTATGTTATTTTTTGGTTATTTTAAATTAATAATTTTTTTTTTATGTTTTACAGGTCATATTAAGTGTTTATATCAACTTTAGTTCAAACATTGGATGTGATTTCAGTTCCTTTACACTTCTTCCTTGCATAAACTGAGTTTGTCAAGTCCTTTTGAAACACTTTTGTAGAAGTCATTCTTAAGTGTAGAGAATGTGTGAAAGTTTATAAATTTCATAAGAGTTTTAATTTCAAGCATAAGTGGGCATAAAACATTATTTCATCACCTTCATTTGCAATTTCCATTTCAATACCATTGAAAATAGTGTCTTTTTTCACCCTTTTCATTACCAAAATTAGTAGATAGTAGGTTTAAGAGTAAGTTTCAGTCAAAGCACAAGGGGAACCAACCCTCTCTAGATATTCTCTCCCTTCCAAATTCACCCACACTTATGAGATATTCCATGTTATAGTAGGAGTGATAAATAACACACTTTCTCTCAAGGGTACACCTAATTGACAATAGTTTTTGCATGCTCAATGGGATGCATTATCCTTGGCATAGCTAAAGTTTAGAGATAAGAAAGAGTAATTGAAATAGTAGAGGATACTCAATATCATTAGAAACTAAATATTTCTTAAAGTTGTATATTTCTTAGCATCATTTGGACAATACTTTCACGCCAAATGTTACCACTAGATCATCTAGTAAAGGTATTCCTCTTGAGTTCATTGAGCTGCATTCTAATTTTTATAAAAGAGCAATGTTTAATAAGACAAAACCCTATCATAAAATAAATATCTATCTCCTAAGCAGCCTATTATCCTAAATAGTGAAATTCCCACTACCTAGATAACCATTAGAAACTATGTGTTTACCTCATTCAATAGAGATAGCCCACTGAATTTAGCCCAATTTGATGAAAAACCTATATTAGCTCTTAATAACATCCCATTATTCTTAAGATAAGATCAAAAAACTCTTATTGAGCACATCAAGGATGTTTCCAACCTATGTTTGGTCCATAATGTCACTCAAGAGAATGTGGCTATTAGACTACTTAATGCTTCCTTCAAAGGAAAAGGACTACAGTGGTATATAAACCTCCCACTAAATTCCATTACTTCCTGAGATGACTTAGGCTCAGCCTTAGTCAAAAAATTTGAGGACAAATATTATCACCTATTTTTGGTTGAACATCTAACTACTATAAATAGGGCTCCTTATGAGTTCATGATTGAATTTGACCTTATATTCCAAAAAACATGAATACCTCTATTGATTAGGCCATCCCTAGAATATGCCTTATTATACTATCTAAGAGCCCTCAATTCTAACATTAGTGTTATGATATAGTCAATGGGTGGTAATACTTTGATTGATGCATTTGAAGTTGAAATAAGAGCTGAGAATAATTTGATATAAACTAAAAAATTGGCACCTAGGCCTCCTATGCCTTTTTCCCATGAAACACAACCCATACCATCCCCTCAAGCTCCCAAATTGGCTCCTATTTCACCCCCAGGCACAAGATTTAGCCCCTCCTAGCCAATCACTGAGATGGGGGAGCTCAGAGGGATGTTGTAGTCCTTTGGGAATGAGATTGTCTAACTAAAGAGGCAAAAATATTAAGAAAATAGGCCTTACCAAATGCCTAATCAACCTATTTATAAACCTTTTAGAGATAATAGGATACTCTATCAAGGTTATAGAGTTAATAGGCCACCCTATCATGGTTTTAGAGAATAGATGCCATCTTACCAAGCTCCAAGAACTATAACTCAAGATAAACCATATGTATATATTGATCCAAATTATCCATAATTTTCTAAGGCTATTAGTCCCATGCCCTCAAATCAGAATAACATGATGCCAAATTTAGGTTAATATCCCTCAAATGACTTACAAAATCAAGCATTGGTTAATCAATCTATAGTCATGCCTCAAATAACTCAAGAATAGGTTTATCTTCAAGAGAGTCAACATAATTAAGGTATAAAAATACAACAAGATAGGGTGACTCATGGTCAAGGGCATCTAGATTCTAGTTTTGTTAATTTGTTGTTAGATGATCATGTGGCCTAGAGTCAAGTTGGTGACTCAGGTGCATCAAACTGTGTGGTTATAGCTATGACTAAATCTAAAAATAAATCTATTAAAGAGATCAAAGAGATTGGTCATGCTTCAATTACACCTTCAAATATACCTAATATTTCTAATAATCAATTTGCTACCCCTATACCATAGAAAAATTAGGATTAGAGGTTGGCAAATCTCATCAAACATCACATGTTCAAGATCAGCCTTCTATTCAAAAATTACAACCAAGGGTAAGTCCAATTCTCTATAAAATTATTTATCATATGAAGAATTAAAATGTTAGTAGGAGTATGTGGTATTCATTATTGATCCTGGGATAAAAGGACATGATCATATAAGAACTTTCAACTCTTAATTTGGTGTCAAAACCAGCTAAGAAGGAGAACATAATACTGATAAATTCATATCATCCAACAAGACATCAGGTCTAGCAAGTATATAAAGAGATAAATGTGGTCAAGGATGAAGTAACACAAGGTAAAACACCCCCTTTTTATCTTTCTTTGATAGTTGGTAACACTTTAGTTCATAACTATATGGTGGATAGTGGAGCTAGTAGCACTGTCATGCCCAAGTAAATTGTGGATAAGCTTGGTTTAGTTTATGAAACAAATGAAAAAGGGGTATTTCATATGGATGGGTCACCAACAAAGATAGTATTCATGATTAAGAACTTGAAGTTGACACTACAAATGTTACCATTTAGAAGGATGTTGTGATGGGGGACTTGCCTCCTTACTTTGCCATGTGTTTATCAAGAGAATTCACCTCAAATATTATCGACTACCTATCATTTGATTGGAAATAATTAATATTCAAGAATAGGTATGGTACAAAGGTAAAAATCCATTCTAAACCCATTAGACATTTCCACTTGGAGCCTTATATGATAAGTGTTGTAAACACTAACTGTGTCATCTTGGATGAGGTGCTAGAAACTAGTGGAGTGGAAAATAACTCACCTTAGATGGAGTTTAAAATTTATTAATTGATGAATTATCCTAAAATTTACATGAGCATCATACTTACAAGATGATCGAGGAGGATGGAATTGGTGTTTATTACCTCCATGAAAATGATGCACTAATTCTAGCCATGGTGAAGGATGATGAATTTAGTGAAGGTCTATGATAATTGTACTTTGATGGATAAAGGAAAAAACATGGTAATAGGGATGGAATTATGTTTATTTATATAGAATATCAAAGGTATTTTGCCTCAATTAAGTTTTAGTTTTATTGTTCAAATAATGTTGCAGAGAATGAGGCACTAGTTCACGGTTTGTAGTGGGCTAAGAAGATGAGAATCAACACCTTGCAAGTTTTTGGTGATAGTGAAATTATATTATACCAATTAATAGGTCTTAACATATGCAAAAATACATTTCTTAGATCTTATAAACATAGGGTGTGGGAATTAATTGAGGCTTTTCAAGCTTTTAACATTCAGGCAATACTAAGAGATAACAATAAACATACAGATAAGTTGGCTGCCATAGGGACCCAATTTGGTATTTTAGTTGATATTAAAAATGATAAAAATCAGTCACACATTAAGGTGGTTTTGAGTCATTTGATTCTAGATAACCATGAGAACTGGCAAGTATTTTAGGATGACAATTGGATTGTCAAGTTCTTGTAAGATGAGGCTGAGTTCTCCTTCAAGAATTAGTCAAAGTTGTTGCAGAAATATGGGGATCAAATTGTGAAACTAAAAACTAATAATATTCCCAAGGGATTGGTCACATTTGAGAACATATTTAGTGGTGATGATGAGATGAAAAAAGATAAGTCATCTTTGTCAACCAAAGAAGATCACTATGTGAATGATTATCGCTGGAAAGAACTTTAAATTGGGTAAACTATACACTCCTTCACAAAAAGTTTATTTCATTGAATTATGTATGAGTTTTGTTGATGTGTTTTCTTGGTAATATAGAGATATAAAAGTATTTGACCCAATTCTATCTTAGCACACCATTAAGCTAGAGACTGAAAATAAACTAGTAAGACAAAGGCAAAGGCCCATAAATCTAAAACTTGAGCCTTTGATGATAATTTCACTTCATAAACTCATAGAGTTAGCCATCATATTTAAAATCAAGCACTCAACTTGGGTATCAAACCTTGTTCCAGTATGGAAGAATAACAATGAGATTAGACTATGTGTTGACTCCAAGATTTGAATAAAGCTTCCCTTAAAGATCACTATCCATTGCCATCTATGGAACAAATTTTGTAGCTAATTACAGGTTCAAATATATTCTCTTTGTTATATGGATATAGTGTCTATAATCAAATATTGGTTAATAAGATGACCAATTCAAGACAACCTTCACTACAAAGTGGGGGACATTTGCATATAGAAAAATGCCTTTTGGTTTATTCAATGCTAAAGTAACCTTTCAGAAGGCCATGGATATGGAATTCCAAGGTCTTATTGATAGGTTTGTAATTTTATATTTGGAAGACATAACTATGTTTTCAAAGAGTTCAAGTGAGCACATATTCCATCTTAAATAAGTTTTTGAAATGTGTAGGCAATTTGGGGCGTCTCTTAACCCCAAAAATTGTGGTACTTCTTGGTTCATGAAGGTAAGCTTCTTGGACATATGGTTTTTAAACATGGCTTAAGTATAGATCCTAAAAGAATAGATTTAATTATTTCTCTTTCCTTTCCTAAGCATAAAAAGGCCTTGCAAATCTTCTTAATAAAAATCAATTTTATAATAAGATATATTTTATTTTTTTCCACTTTAGCTAAGCCACTTACAACCATGCTAAAAAAGAATCAAAGTTTTAGCTGGTCCAAGGAATGAATGAAGAGTTTTGAAGAGATAAAGGAATCCATAGCTATTTCTCCTAAATTCATAAATATATATTTATAAAAATACTTCATCTTTTACACCTATGCTAACATGGACACCATTTTGAGTATTATTATGCAACATAATCATGAGGCCTTGGAGTAGCCAATAACCTTCTTAAGTCAAGGATTGAAGGAGTATGAGACAAGGCATTATTTTATTGAAAATCATGTCATTTTAGTAATTAGGTCTCTCAATAAGTTTATATAATTGTTATCTAATAATAGGATACACCTAATGGTTGCCCATCCAAGTATCAAGGAGTTCCTCTTGAATAAGGATATAAATTAGAAGAGAGCTAGTTGGATAAAAATAGTAATGGAGTATGATGTGGAAATCAAAGTTACAAATCTAATTAGAGGTAAAAGAATTTGTGAGTATATAGATCAAGACTTTCAAGAGGCTAAAGAGGTAGTTTTAGTGCTGAATGATGAAGAAGTTACAACTGATCATGCCTCACCTTCCATCTAGTTTCATGACTTGGTGATATAACTTCAAGATAGTTATTATCCTTCTCATTTAAGTGCTTCAAAAATAATATATTTCAAATTACAATCTATTCCATTTATTATTATTGATGGTGTTCTTTTCAAGAAAGACATCAATGGTATGTTGTTAAGGTATATTGAGCCAAGCCAAACACAAAGGTTGCTTGAAGAGTTCCATGATGGACATGGTGGAGGACATTTCTTAGAAAGGAATACAACCATTAATATCATGATAGATGAGTACTATTAACCAAGTATATTTGGTGATTGTCATACATGGATTAGGAAATGCAAGTAGTGTGTTATGTTTGTAGGAAAAGTGTAACTTGTAGCCTTACCTCTCCAACCAATTACGGTGGATCAGCCTTTTATCTAATGGGGATTGGAATTTATTGGACTCATTAACCCTTATTCAAGCTTAGGTCATAAGTGTATCTTTACTATCATGGATTAATTCATAATATGAAAAGAGGCAGTAGTATTGAAAAAAAATGAATCCAATGTAATAGATTTTTATGAAGGTTTGCTTAATAGATTTGGGTTTCCTTCAACAATCATTTCAAATAATGCCATGGATTTTGTGGGATCTAGGATCATCCAATGGGATATTAAACATGGTGTTTACCTCAACACCTCATCAAACTACTATCCAAAAGGCAATAGCCTTACTGTATCCACCAATAAGAACTTGTTGAAGATCATAAAAAAAACTATTGAAGATAATCAGAGGTCACATTATTTAATGTTGAAGTTATCTCTATGGGTTGATAGGATCACATATAAATTATGAATATCCAACTCTCCATACAAGTTGGGATATGGTAAGGAAGTAAGGTTATCCATTTCTTTTGAGTTTCTTGCTTTAGAACTGATGCACCATCATGAGTTGTTGGGGAATAAACCAATGGAGATCAGGTATGTTGAGCTTATGGATCTGGAAGAGATTAGAAATTAGTCCATTCTAGCCATGAAAATTCACCAAGCATAAGTGAAGAGATACTTTGACAAAGGAGCTTCTTCACAAAGATTCAAAGAAAGGTATTTGGTTCTCAAATGGGATGAAGATAGAGCTAAACTAAGAAGGCATACCAAGTTTGACTCCTTTTAGAGTGGCCCATACACAATCTCCAAATATAAATCCCACAATGCATTCTAACTTGAAAAGGTGGATGGTGAAGAGCTTCCAATCCCAGTTAATGGGATACATCTAAAACACTGCTATTGAGAGTTAAGTTCCTTATACATAGTTTATTTTTTTCCCTCTAAGTATTGTCATAACATAATAGTTTATTTATGTTTTGTATCAAATAAGTTATTTATTTGAACATTTACTTTGTTATTTAGTTTCCCATGTTTTGTGTTTTTCCTTCCTTGTTTTGGAGGAAAAAGTTGTCTCATTTTAAGTCAAAAGAGTCTCATAATCATGAATCATATTTTTCACTTTTATTCTTGAATGTAAATGTGGTTTTATGAGTCTAAAAGAGATGTAAATGGTATAGTTCTCAAGCATAAAAGGTATGTTTCCCAATTGAGTCACCAAAATGTTGATAAGTTTGACCTCATAGATCAAACTATCACCCCTATCATTCAAAAATTTGCTTATCAATACATTGTGTATTTCTTCAGGCCTTAAAATATACATTGGGCACATTTTTCATCAGTTTCATTAGACTTCCCAAGTGTTTTTAGAAGTTTTAGTGCCAAAAGGGCTTGTTTTGAGGTCATTAGTAAAATTTTCAAGGTGAAATTGAGCTTCAAACATTTTAAGGACCTTATTTGTCCATTACAAGGTCAAAAAAGTGATTTTGAAGAGGTTTTAAGTCTTAAAATGAAGAAAACCATTTTCTCTCCTATATCAACCTCCTTAGTAGCTCAAGGGTAGTTTTCAAATGCTCAACATAGAAAGAGGAGAGAGATTCAGGAGATGAAACTTTGGACATTGTTATGTGTCCAAGTAAAATTTAAATTAGTGGCATTGGTTTATATATTTTTGGCCTCTTCTTTATGAATAATTGCTAAGAGTGATAGAAGGTCACTATGACCTATACATCTGAGAAGGGTATGTTCTTGCACATTTTTCTCTAGTTCAAAAAACTATGGAGAATAATTATTTTGAGGTACTATTTTAGAGCTCATGAAGATACTTTTTATGGTGGTTTCATTGGATAATTAATCTCCATGAGAGAATTTCACTTAGAATGAGAATACCTTAGTGTACGAGATGTTTTAGTGAGTGTTGCTGTAAGTTCATATTTCTTCTCCATAGTGGTCATTCTTAAAGGGTTTTTAATGCTTAATTAATTATATGATCCCCATCAGTCTCATGTAATTCATGTGTTTTAGTCTAAGATGTACTCCTTGTCCATCTTCTTTAAGTATGCTTGCTTGTGGGGACATGGTCTATACCTGAGTGATTCATTGCATGTTTGATTACCAAATGGTCCAATACCATAGTGTGAAGTTATTGAGATCACATTTCACCATTTTGAATGTGAGAAATATTATTATTAAAGAGCCCAAACACACTTCCAATGAGAATTTATAGTTGTTCCCTTCAATTGCATATTGTATGGATTACGAGAGCAGGTTTGAATATGTTAAGAGCCATGGAGAATTTTGATATATATCTCCTTGTATTAATTTTACTTGATTACCTAATTTAATTCATCAAGTTAAATAAAATGACTAGGATTCTCTAAGTCTTCACTTACAAGCCTCTTGCATTACTTGACCATACTTCCAGTTTGTACAGTGATTATAGAGTATGTGGGAGATAGAAGTGTTAGTATTGAGCTTTGTGATGCCTTGGAAGAAGTGATGGTGATATGAAAAATTCAAATTTGAGTGATTAATTGATGGGAAACTTAAGAAACATGAACATCCTATGCATAGTCAATGAGCTTTCAAAATTACCTACAACAGTCAGAGTTTCACCTCAAAGTACAAAAGAGGTTTTGAATAACCATGGAGTTTCACCTTAATAAGGTTTAAAGTGTCTTAAGTGAGGATATATAAATCAAATTAAGAAAATAAATGTGCACTAAGTGAATCCAATCATGAGAGATAAGTGATAAGATATGAGTAATGTGGATTATAATCCATGTTTTAAAGTTTTGAAGTAGTTAGCTTTTGTCATAGATGCTTGGTAAGTTTGGCAATTTGAATATCTACCTCCTTTTTCTTGGGTTCCCCTTGTTTATTTTTGGCTAAGTCTTGGCTCCTTCTGCTGTTGCCACATGGCATTTTGATGCTCATTCTTCAAAAAAGGTTCCTAGCTTGTCCAGGATTAGTGCTAGCTTGATACATGGTGTCATGGTGCTTCTACAAGGCAAGTTTATTTTAGTCAAAACTTCAAGTAGTGCCATTGGCCAATGAAATAATAGGTGGGACCTACAGTGTAGTTATAATAATGAGGAAGAAAACTTTCCATGTGGCACCCCTACACTCATTCTTTGAAAAGGAGTTCTTGACTTCCCTAAGAGAAACACCAGATTGCTAGGTGGGTGCCCCTACACTGCTAGTTAAAAAGGTGATAAAAGGGCTTTAAGGAGATTGATCACCCCTTAGAATGCCGTGTGTCATTTCCAGTGCTCCTTGAGATTAAATTTTTTCCTATTGGATCTTTAAGTAGCACCATTAGCTGAAGGAAGTGGGTGCCATTTCTAATGATAATTCCAAAGGTAGTTCTAAGGGAGACACACATCACCATGATGCTTCTTCTAAGTATCATAAAGATCATGAGGCATAAATAGTTGTGCCATATCTAGGATTTTAAAGACCAACTACTCATGAACTAGATCTCCCCATTTAGTTTCTATAACCTCATCATGAGCGTGAGTGCCTAGTTCTAGGTGTTGTTTCCTCATAAGGTCACCATGCCTATATATTCAGGGCTCTTTTCTTTTGTAAGGGGATGGAGTTAGATAATAGATTTTTTTTTTACTGTTATCAAAAGCAACCATTATAATAATTTAGTTCTTGAATATAAATAGTAGCATTTGTTTATTTTCATTTGATGACCTTATTAGGTGCCCCTAATGGGAAGGATTGCATTTGTATACTATGACTTTAGGCATTTTGTATTTTGTTCTCTGCTTAACAATGAAGAGGATGTGGTGTTCTATGTCAAATTGAGTGAAAAATATTTTTGTCTATTATTTATGTTCTCTACTTCTATAGTGTTGGCTTTACTTCAAATTATAGGATTTAAATCATGCATATGCTCTTTTAATTATTTGTGATGTTTAAAGGTTCAAGCTATTTTATGTAATTTTAGGAATAGATACTTTACGAATCTTGACACATCACCTTAGATAGTTTCATTTTAATTTTATTTGTATTTCCTCCTTACCCCTTTTCTCCCCCAATAAATTTGAAGAGCTAGCTTCCAAAATCCTAGAGGTCACTTTACAGATTGTAATTCAGTCCCACATATGTAAATCTTCCTATAGGAAGCTATTTGTCAAAAGCAAGAGTTTTAGGCATCAATATTTTTTCTTTTTTTAGAACACTCGATGGGACCTAAAACTATTAGTCTACCTGATTAGAAGTCAGAGTTTATGAGCCATAGGTCCATTATAGGGTCACAAATAACCAAGAATCCAAGCTTGTTACTACCACCTTTAGTAGATGCAACTTGCCAAAGAGCCACATGGTTTAGCACAATGCAACAACCACAATAAATGACTATCCACAGACCACCAAGGAACTTTATAACATGGAATAATGGTAGCCCACTCATCCCTCTAGTATCCCTAGCTACATGGGATCCTATTCTTGCTAATGCCTTAAAGGCACTCCCTAAATTCCTAGGGGAGGATTTCAAAAGTGCGGCAAAACATCTTCAAGATGTTGTCAATGTTTGCATTATGCATTATGTCAAGGAGTAGAATGTGACCTTACAACTAATTACCACCTCTTTCAAAGGATGAAGTCTTGACTGGTATCAATCTTTGATGCCGAACTCCATCACCACCTAAGATGACTTGGGAAACATATTATTCAAATGACTCAATGAGAAAGTAGATTGATCATCTCTCCAATAATAACTAATAATTATTAAGAGAGCCCCACAAGAGTCTATCATTGATTTCAATACCAAGTTTGATAAGACCTAGCAAAGAATCTTGATAATGGCTTGATTACCTATGGGTATGGCCATCATATTTTACCTTAAAGCCTTCAATTCATACATATCTATTATGATTCAGTCACTTGGAGGCCAGATGTTGCTAGTCACATATGAACTAGCCATCAAAGTGTAAAGCACCTTGATAGATGCTATGAAACTCCCTCCATGACTACCGATGCTTATGTTCCCATAAATATCAATACCACTATAAGAAGTTGTCCCTATCACCTCTCAATCATCTCCTTTCATGTATGTATATCCATCTACTCAAACAAATGCATCCTCTTCATCCTCATTAGCTACAAAGATTAATGACATGAAGAGCATATTGCAGAACTTCTCAAATGAGATTATAAATCTCAAAACATAACAAGTTATGCCCCCAAATCCCCCATTCTAAAACTACAAAGAAAGGAGAGCACCCTATTATCAAAACCAATATCAAGAAAAGTAGAGGCCAAACCATTAGATGTCAAATCACCAAGCATGACTTGTGAATCATATCATCCCAATTCTTGATCCTTTAAAAATGGTCCCACTGAGTTCAAATAGAGAATTGGTCACTAGCCAAAATAAATTGGTGAATGAATCAAATTCATGGTGATTTTTGTGTAGTTATGTACATATACCTTAAAATTTCCCAAGGGTTAATGTACAACAAAAAGTTATTGAATAATGAAGATAAGGGAATGCATATGATTTGAATTCTTATGGATAACAATCCCTAGGTGTGGAAAATGCTATCCTAATGGCTCAAATGCAAGGAATGTCCTTAGAACAAGAAGAAGAGATAGCCTCAGAGCATACACTTTTCTCTTGGGTAGAGGGTGGAGATGTGGTCTATGTGAGTGAGATCCCCTTGCTAAAAGCTTTGTGAGTCCAATTAGACTACTACACCCGATCTAAGAATAGACTGGTCAAGGCCTAATAAACCTTCAGTAGGCCTAAAGTAACTTTCAAGAAAAGTTTGGGACCCCAACCATCACCCCTGACATATCAAAAATGGAGTGAAATAATGAAAAACAAGCTAAAATGCCTCAAAGTCTAGCCTCAAGGGTAATTTAATGTGGTAGAGAAGATGAAGAAGGCTCTGACCAATGTTTCTCTTTGGGATGTCTTGTTTATCCTAGAGCAAAAATATCTAATGCAAGAAGCATTGGAAGACTAAGAAAAACTTGTGTGAGCTAACCTAGATGTAGAACCAACATAAAATAAGGGAACCAAAGCCAATAATAGTGCATAACCTCATGCAACATATACATTCATCAACTCCCAAAAAGGGGTAAATAAGATAAAAACTACCCTATTTTATTTGAATATCATAGTGGGGAATAAGATGCTACACAATTCTATGATTGATTTTGGTACCAACACCATGGTGATGCCCAAGTAGATAGCAGATGCACTACAACTCTAATATAAACCCTTCAATAAATGGGTAATGTAGTTAGATGGGAAGAAATTTTAGACCATTGGTATTATCAAGTCTCTTCCCCTAACTTTGTACTCTTATCCTAAGATCAGAGTCACCCAAGAAGTTGTAGTAATAGACATCTCACTGTTATTTGGGTTATATCTATTGAGATATTTTACCACCAACATAGGTAGATAGTTATCTTTGGATTGGTCTCACTTAATCTTAAAGACCAAATATAACTCTAAATTGAAGACGTTGTCTAAGCCATTAAATCTAGAATACATAGATGATGATGATATGATGAATTTTAAAGCCACACACACTTTTTTCTCTAAGAGATATATTTATTGTGTATAAATGCTTAGGGAAGAAAGAGTGGTAGATAATAGGAGTGTAGAGGAAGGAGTCCTCATCAATGAATTCATCGAGAATGATCTATTTATGAAATTTGATGCCACTAGCCTTAGAACTTATGTAATCCACGATGATTATTAGGTCATCCCTAAAGTCATGAAAAAGAGGGAGGATTAGAGAAAGGAACTAGAAGATGGGTCCAAATTTTGGACTCTACCTTTTGACTATTCAAAATGCAAGACCAACTCTAGAGCTGGTATCTAATTGACATATCCATCTAGAAAAGAAACCCTTAGAGCCTTCTACTTCCAATTTTATTGCATGAACAAGAATCTAAGTATAAAGTGCCCATCCATGGCCTCAACCTTACTGAGCGCATGGGCATGAAGTGGTTAAAAGTGTTTAGAGACTTTGAGCTAATAGTAAGATAAGTGTCAGGATTTGTGGTTGTAAGAATGTCTACATGAGGTCCTACTACCATCAGAAATGGGATTTGATTAAAGCATTTGAAGAATTTAATATCCAAATCATCCCTATGTCCAAGAACACTAAAGTAGATATAATGGTAGTAATTAGCTCCTAGTTTGATCTAGTGATCAACTTAATGATGAATAAATAACTAGTGCAGGTAATTATCAGACCTACCATCCTAGACAATAATGATAATTAGAAAGTATTTGAGAATGATGCCCAAATTGTCATGTTTCTTTAGTAGTCATGGAAGTTTGTGGAGAAGTTACAACCAAAGATTGAATAAGCCTATGGGGATCAAATCATAAAACTAAAGCTCAATAAACTCCCAAAGGGGTTGATCACCCTAGAGAATATATTTGATTATAATGATGTGAAGAAGATAAAATAAAGTTTGTTGCAGATAAAGGTGACTACTTGAAGCTAGATGTAGGAGAAATAAAGAAACTTAAAGTGAGGAAATAAGTTTCTCAAAAAGATAAAGAGTGATTGATATCCTTCTACAACAAATATGATGGAGTTATAACTTGGACTTATGATGACTTAAAATGGCATGACCATAAGGTCATCCAACATAACATAGATCTAGTTGAGGGAGCTAAACTAGTCTACCAAAATCAAAGGCCGATAAAATTGAATATCGAGTCACTTATGACTCAAGAATTAAGGAAATTGGTCAACTCAAGAATTATATACCCAATCAAGCATTCAAACTAGGTTCCCAACCTGATTCCAGTAAGAAAGAAGAATGGAGAGATTAGGCTATGCATGGACTTTATGGATTTGAACAAAGCATATTTATAAGATAATTACCCCCTTCCTTATATGGAATATATCCTCCAAATGATGGTGGGTGTAGAAATTTTATCACTACTAGATGGATTCTTGGGGTATAACTAGGTATGGGTCAATGAAGAAGATCAACATAAAACCAATTTCACTCCAAAGTGGGTGATCTTTGCCTATGTAAAAATGCCTTTCAGCCTCTCTAATGTAGGGACTACCTTATAACATGCCATAGACATAGCATGTAAGGGCATAATTAACAAAATCACCCTCATATATTTAGATGATCTAATAGTGTTATCTAAGGAGAGGGAAAATCATTTTGATCATTTGGAGAAGATTTTTCAAAAGTGCCAAGAGTTTAGGGTATCCCTTAAACCCAAAAAATGTGTCTTTGGCATCCCACAAGGTAAGCTACTAGGATACATGGTATCTAAAAAAGGCATCTCTATTGATCCAAATAGAGTGAATGCCATCAAGGAATTGAATCTACTAATTAATAAGAAAGGAGTCCAATCTTTCTTAGGGAGGATCAATTTTGTCAGCTAATTCATATCTAACTTCACGAGGCTAGTAAGGCCAATCACATTGACGCTGAAGAAAGACTAAGCTTTTAATTGGATTGTTGAAGGAAGGGAAGCATTTAAAAATATTAAGGAAGCAATATATACCATTATTGTGCTAGTTAGTCTTGACTTCTCCAAGGATTTCATCATGTATGTTTATGGGAGTGAACATAGGTTAGCGACTATGTTAACTTAGAAAGAAAAATAAAAGTGAGTGCCCTATTTCATTCTATTCAAAAACCTTTCATAAGTATGAGATGAAGTATAATTTTGTTGAGAATCAGGCTTTTACCATCGTCAAAGACCTTAAAAATTTTAGACACCTAGTGGTGGGAGCAAGATAATGATATATGTATCACATCTCAACATTTGAGAGTACATAATAGAGGGAGAGATCATAGAGAATAGGTCTAATTAGATCACCGCGATCTTGGAATATGACATTAAATTTAGGCTAACCAAAGTGATATGAGGAACAAGACTTTGTAAGTATCTCACCTAATATGAAGATGCCCTGATGGAAGAACCAGATACATTAGGAATGATGTTAGTAAGTCAATGCAAAACTGATGGTTCTTGGGTTGTTGATAGGACCCACTTTATACAAATAAACAAATATCTAGATAACCTTCGCTTACATAAAAGGAGTTTCTTTAAGTTACAAGGGGCTAGTTATACACTGACCTAGGGAGTCCTTTTCAAAAGGAACTTCAATGAGGGGGCTTTTCCAATGTATCGACAACAACCAAACCATTAATATCCTATAAGATATGCATTTTGATCCTCTAAGTGTTTATTTATTAGTAAAAACAACCACAACCAAGGTCATGTACATGGGATATTACTGACCAAATATGTTCTTAGATTTCCATTAGGTGGTGAAAAATTCCCACAGTGCCATTTTTTCATGGGCAAGTAGAATAATTCAACCATGCCATTAAATTCGATTATGATCGATGAGCCTTTCACATAGTGGGGATTGTATTTCATAAGGATGATCAATCTTGTGTTTAGCATGGGCCACAAATGGATAATCACAACCACATATTACTTCATGAGATGGACCAAAGTGACCCCTTTGAAAGAGGCAACTAAAAATGTGATCCTTAACTTCCTAGAGGAACTATTTGTAAGGTTTAGCCATCCTAAAATGATTATATCTAAAAATGCAAAGGCCTTCCTTAATTCAAAGATTTTAGAATTTACACTCTAAAATAACATTTTCCTTAAAAATTTGTCCAACTACTACCCACATGGGAATGGGTTCACTAAATCAACCAATAAGAACCTCCTAAGGTTAATCAAGAAGATAGGCATTGACCAATAGAGGGAGTGGCATAAGAATTTGGAAATAGCTCTATTGGCTGACTGAATTACCCCCAAGAAGATTTTGAAAACATCTCTGGATGAACTAGTATATGGGAAAGAAGTGGTCATGCCCATTTTAACAAAGATTCTCACTTTATAGATATTGAAAGATATTAAAATAATGGAGAATGGAGTGATGGAATTCAGGTTGGTGGAATTTATTAGCCTCTAAGAAGTGAGAGGACAAGTTAGTAATGCTAAGGTCACCCAAAAACAAGTAGTCAAGAGATGGTTTGATAAGAAGGCATTCGACCCAAGCTTCAAGCCAGGATATTTGGTACTAAGGTATGATGAAAGGGCCATGAAGCTAGGCCATCATGAAAAAAATGATTCCCTATGGAATGGACCTTTTTACATCATTGGTAATAGGCAGGGTAATGAATTTGAGCTAGAGGATGAAAAAGTCAATGCCTTAGAGATTATGGTTAATGGAATCCACTTGAAGCACTTCAATTGACTTATCAGCTATCCTTGTACATATTTAGTTACTTTCCTCTTTGTTAGTTTATTTCCATTTCTTTGCTTTTGTTATTTCTTTCAAAATAAGTGCTGTTAGCACAAGTTGTTCATCCTGTTGCCAAGTGTCCATGCTTTAACTCCCCTAATTTTTGAATCATTCCCTAATAGATGATTATCTACCCCAATCCCCTTACCATTAATGTTAGATGCTCCTAATTACATGATCTCCCATGAGGATTACCACAAATCTCTTATGAGATTTTCTTCAAGCATGTGTGCCACCCTTAACATTTATGGGGTGCCTAAATTAAAAATGAGCTACATGATGATCACACTCTAAGTATTGGATTATAAATACCTCTCCTAATAAAGCCAAACATTTAAATTCCTAAGAGTTTTTAAGAGACCTAAGTGAAGAATCCAGTGATAAATTAAGTAAAGATTATGTGCAAAATTGAGAGCAGGCACTGATATCTAGTGTTTTCCTCAAATTTTAGAGAAGATTATTGAATTATAAGATGGAGAATTTTGGATCCTCATTTGACAGTAGATACCCTAGAAAGCAAAGAACTTGTGGGTTAGGTGCTCATAGGAACCTTCCTCCATAGTTTGTAGGAAGTAAATCATATGCTTCCACCTTCACACAGCCAAAGCTAGTAGTGTCTAATGTCAAGAGCATCGTAAAGGTGAATTTTAGAGTCCCTACATTGATCCAAGACTTTGTGAATGGGATCTTTGATCAAAAATTAAGTAAGAACATGAAGAATTTAAGGGAGGGTGCCCATACCCACATGATAAAAAAGGTGTGAAACAATGACTTCAAGTCATTTAATTACATGATATGGAGCTCTACCCTAGCCCAATATATGGTGCCTCTTGTACACCCATGCATAGAGATCATTTATCTATGTGCAGAGAGATATGATGCCAATACCAACATTATTATAGGCAACTACCTAAAATTAGACATCAATGTAGATGTAGTGACGGAAATGCTCTGACTCCCTAGTGACCCAGGTGTAGATATCTATGACATGAAAATCCTACATAATGTATGGGATACTCATGTCCATAAATAAAATTTCATTAACTCATCTCTCCATAGTAATTACATGGAGGTGCCTCTTTTGCCCATTACTCTCTCAAGATTTATGACACAAGACATGAAAGATGCCCTTTCTATGATGGCATTCATTTTTAGAATGGATTTGGATACCAACATCCATGATTTACATTAGGTGTAATATTCCACTTGAAGATAATAAGTAGGGAAAAATATGACAAAATGGATTTTACAGATGCCATTCATAATCACCTAGCAAATTTCTCAGCCTTGAATACCTTCATGTATTCCTCCTTCCTCCTCTACCTGATCTTGTATCATATCTCCTAGTTCTTCTCACTGTATTTGATAATCAATGAAATTAGGATGAGAACATATACTCATATGGTGATCCTCATCTCTACATAGACCCCCACTCTTTTGATCACACAAGATTATCATGAGTTTATGGAGTGCTTCCTATCTTCGGTCCTCATCAACCTTAGTCAGAAGGCCATCAATTTTAGAATGATGGACCGCTAGATATCATGGCTCACTAGTTGTAAGATTATAGTTGATTTTTTTTTTAGAGACCATTTCACATTTTTTAGGGTCAATAGGTTCAATGAAGACCTATTCTAGTTCTTATGCATGCTTACAAATAGAACCTTAGACCTAGAGTTGGCTTGCCAACTCGATGTGGTGGACTTAGTGTATGGGGTAGGATGAAATAAGAAGGCCCTATATGACATCCCATTTTCAAGGGGGCATTATAGTATTTAAGAGGTTATAAGAGCACCTTTTTGTGTTAAAAACTATTAGAGCTCAGCCTAGACCAAATCAATGACCAGTGAAACTATGACTAGGCTGGCGACATAACTGCTTTGAAGATTACTTCCACCTTCAACCATGAGCCCCAACCATACTTTTAGGAGTAAATGTCGCTAATGGAGCATGACATTAAGCACTATGTCAATTTGTCCAAGATCCCTTTAGACACCTGTAAGCCATGGGAGTCTTTTTATAAACCACTCTAGGATTTTGATCCCATAAAGAACAAGAGAAAGGGTCTAAGGGCAAAAATCATCTAGAGGATATGGAAAAAGGAGAAATAAGATGCCTATTGGAAATATAGGTAATAAATTAGCCAGTGAGAGTTAAAATTTGAAGATCTAGACTCTGATGAACAATTTGAGAACCTTTAGGATGAACACCATGAGGAAGAAGCTTAGGCAGAGGAAGAGATTTCCATCAAAGAATAAGAATAGGAAACACCCTTTGAAAAAAAGGAGGGAGTTTTCATGATTTAGAGGCTTGTTACATGGACCTCTCCTCTATACGTAACTCCCCATTAGTAGTTGTAGGTCACTATGGGCTAGCTTTAAACACAATCAACTCAGCCCAATGCCAAAGCATAAGCTTTTAGCCCTCATCATGAACCCAAAAAAGAAGGTGCATTTCACCCAACCACTCTTATACACTTATTCATTCTTCACTTCTTGTTCACTTTCCACCATTTCCATTGAGCTTGCACTAACTTCCTCCACCCAATCGATCACCTTACTTGCACTACTTTTCACCCCTCCACCCTCATCCACCACATCTACATCTATCATGGTGAAATCACCTACCACCTATCTCTATGGCCTTTCACCTTTTTCTCCTTCCACCCTAACCCTTCACCCACTCATATCTAAGGGAATAATGTCTATTGATTCATAATAATAAGTGACTATTACTTTTAGGCTACCACACAGATCCCCCTTCATAGGGGAAATGCTTCAGTCACAAGAGCAATTCTAATAGTAGTTAGAGATTATAAGAAAAGATTGAGAGGCCTGGGCATAAAAGAGAAAATGAAAAATGGCCAAGGACCCAATGATGCCTCATATTTGGTCATTCTTTAACCCCATGTAGTAATCTCTAATGATTACACACATGGAACCACAAATAATCAAACCCTAAGAATAGATGAAGCAATGGGATTACTCGATACACACCATCCATCTTAACCTTAATTAGGCCATACCTGTCAGGGAAGTCCAAGAACAAACACACCTCTGTTCTGATTCCTCTTGTTGGATCTTGCTCCTTAGAAAGAGCATAGTATGATTACCAAATATAAGCAATTATAAATGCGGAAATAACCAGAAACACAAGTAGCTAGAATTCACCAATAGCACAAAATATGAGAGACAATACACTATCTTGTATTAACACTTTACAGAAAAGAATACAACAAAGAGCCGCCACACTCTTTCACCTTATAGAGGTTTGCCACACCTCAAGTGTACAGTAATTCTTCTCACACAACACTCTCCTACACAAAAAATGGTCCCAACAACCAACTCACAAATAGAATTGGTGTTCACCTCTCCAACTAGTCAGTAATAACCCTGCCAGTTCACCAAGCACTCAATAGTACTTCAAGTTGATCTCCCATGAACCTACAACCTGCAATTCAATAGACCATACTCACATGTAGATCCCCTATGAGCTTGCAATAACCTACAACTCAATGATCTTACAATGGAAGCAACTTACTTTCCTTCCTTTCTATCTCATGCTTAATTACAATACATGCCAATGGGTCTATAAATAGATCCCTAACTCAAACACTAACTTAGACTCTTAATTTAGACAATTATCCTCGCAGCCAAAGACTCTAACTGGCCTTTACATACAAAGACTTCGTTCACTTAACTAACTATCCTTGTAATGAGTAGTTCTGGAACACACAGGTGACCGACATCAGTCCCTGCTAGTCTGGTTCTGCCGACGTCGGCCGACTCCCTGCCGTCGCCGGTGGCCTTCTGCACTGGTCACGACCGACGTCGGTCCTGCTGCCGACGCTGGTTCTCCTAGATCTCAACAACCTTCTTGTTCCTTCTATTTGCAAAGAGTTGAAGCTTTTAGCTCCACAACTCAACAATCTCCCACTTGGAGATAAATAGCTGCAACCTGTACATGTACCTATACTTCATCTAGTTTGTTCCCTTGGCTTTGTATCCCTCCTCAAGATCACTCTTGAAGACCAACCACCACAAACTTTTAGTGTAAAACCTGTCATCCAAATCACCTACCACATCCACATCTACAAACCATGTAGAAAATAACCTAAACCTACATAGCATGTGCACCTGCTGCTAGTCCCTGTAAGAATCCACTGAACTGCCCTCCAATGGTTCTCTCTCAGATTGGCTCCAACTTGTGACAACTCCCACTGCTTGGGAAAACTCAAGTTTAGTACATACCATGCACTCAACCTCATTATGTGAATTAGGACACCTATTCATAGAACTGTCCAACCATCGGCGTGCTAACCGGTTTCACACAATCATCCTGAAACAAAGTCAACAAATGACCTACCATGTCTCTAGAACACACTCATGCCAAAGAATCTTGCTGCTCCCAGATTCTCCATGACAAACACCTGAACTAGCTTTACCTTTAGTTCAACAATACCTGTATATGTAACCCTGCAAGAAGCACATCATACAGAAATAGGATAGTGTAGCTAATACTATCCAACCTGGTAAAGAGAAACACAATGATCAAACCTCCATTGCCCTGCAGCTAATACAAGACCATATACCCTGATCTTCCATCTCATGTATCCATTTCCACTCTTCTTTATCCTGAACATCCATTCATCTCTCAGTGCTTACTTCTAGCTGGCCACTCTACCCAAAACACCTGTTTGGTTCTCCTCCAAGGAATCACATCCTCATCCATGCCTAGCTCCCACTGTTTCCTGGATCTACCTGTTCTGCTTCTTCAATAACTTCCTGGTCCTATGCCATAAGTGAGCAATAAGTAGTGTAAATAAGGGAAATGACAAATTTAAGAACTTACTTACACCTTTATTCCTCCAATGGGTGTTTGAGACACCTTGACAGCTTGCTGTCCACCCAAAATTCATCTCAGTAACCGATGCCAGTCACGTCTCAGTCTGCACCCGACCGATGTCAGTTCCCTATGACTACCACCTTGCCGACGTCGGTTTCCCCTGGCTGACACCGGTAGTTCTCTGCCCTGAGTCACCGACGTCAGTCTGCACATAGCCGACGTCGGTCCCTGTCTGGATGCCGACATCGGTTTTCTTGCTGACATCGGTCTCTGTGTTTTTCTTGTGAGACCTGACTTTTTCCCGCGAGCTCTTTTTGGATCAAATCCTTGTCCAAATCACCCTTTCTCTGCTCAGAATTCGTCTGCATCTTGTGCTAAACTCTATCCATCACCTTCTCCTTGAAAACCAAGGCTTTCCTATTCTTGTCACTAACATCAGGTTCCTCAAGAAACGTTACCTTCTTCTTCTGCATACAGAAACCACGATCCATACCTTCCAAATCTAAAAGCATATCCTTTGACTCAAGAACAAGCATCTCCTTCTTGTCTATGTGACCAAGCCTATTAAGCCACATCTCTGAATCTACAGCTGAAGTAGAAAACCCAAAAAGAGAATCAGTAGTACAAGTAGATAGATAAAGCGTACCTACTTTCTTACCTCTAGCTACAACAAGTGTACCCTTGGTAACCTTCCAAGAGTCTGCTGTGAGAGTTACTGTTCAACCCTCATCACCCAAACTTCTAACATAAATTAAATTCCACTCCAGAACTGGGACATGCATGACTTCTTTTAACACCCATGTGTTACCTATCTGCAGTTTCAGCTTCACTTTCCCTTTGCCAACAATCTGACAAGGCTTACCATCCCATACATAAATTTCTCCAAAATCTCCCTGGACATACTCATGGAAAAATTCCCTATGTGGGGATGCATGAAAAGAGGCACCAGAATCTAAAACCCAAGATTCTACTTTATCCAAAGAACATACCAGAGCATCCCGTGTAGCATAATCTGCAACATCTGCTTCTTCTTCATGTCCTTCATGCTGATCTTCACCTGATCTTCAATCTCTCTTTAAGTGCCCTTGCTTTCCACACTTCCAGCAGGTTATTCTGCCATACCTGGACTTGGATCTTCTGCCTATCTTGGACCTTGATCTCCCATGCTCTATCTTTTCTCTTTGCCTTCCTCTGCCTTCAACACTCAAAGCATTTCCTGATGATTCCCCTGTGCTATTCCTGCGTATCTCTTCATTCAAGATCACACTCACAACATCATCCACTTTTAAGACTTTTGAAGGAGACACAATATTAAAAACTACCATTACCAAACCTTCCCAACTTTCAGGTAATGAACACAAGATTAAGAGAGCTCTAATTTCATCATCAAATACAATATTGACTGAACTAAACTGGTTTACCAAACCATGGAAATCACTAAGATGGCTATGAACAGATCCACCTTCCAACATTTGCAAATTAAATAAACGCTTCATAAGAAATACCTTATTAGAAGCTGAGGGTTTTTCATATAAATTTGCCAAAGATTCCATCAACTCCACCGTTGTCTTACACTGTGATAAGCTGGAAATCACAGATGATGCAAGACTCAATCTAATAGATCCCAGAGCCTTTTGATCAAGAACCTCCCATTCTTCATCTTTCATATTCGAGGGTTTGCAATTAACCCCTCCCAACGGTAAGTACAAATCTTTTTGATATAGATAATCCTCAATCTGCATCTTCCACAATTGGTAGTTCTTGCCATTAAAATTTTCCATCCGTAGCTTACTGTCTTCTGTCATTGCTCAACTCCCACTCAAACAGAAACCCTGTGAGTACCTGTAATCAAAACACACTAACCAGATCTAATCCAATCTGTTAGTATCCCAACCAAAAGCTCTGATACCACTTGTCAGGGAAGTCCAAGAACAAACACACCTCTGTTCTGATTCCTCTTATTGGATCTTACTCCTCAGAAAGAGCACAGTATGATTACCAAATATAAGCAATTATAAATGCGAAAATAACCAGAAACACAAGTAGCTAGAATTCACCAATAGCACAGAATATGAGAGACAATACACTATCTTGTATTAACACTTTACATAAAAGAATACAACAAAGAGCCGCCACACTCTTTCACCTTACAGAGGTTTGCCACACCTCAAGTGTACAGTAATTCTTCTCACACAACACTCTCCTACACAAAGAATGGTCCCAACAACCAACTCACAAACAGAATTGGTGTTCACCTCTCCAACTAGTCAGTAATAACCTTGCCAGTTCACCAAGCACTCAATAGTACTTCAAGTTGATCTCCCATGAACCTGCAACCTGCAATTCAACAGACCATACTCACATGTAGATCCCCTATGAGCTTTCAACAACCTGAAACTCAATGATCTTACAATGGAAGAAACTTACTTTCCTTCCTTTCTATGTCATGCTTAATTACAATACATGCCAATGGGTCTATAAATAGATCCCTAACTCAAACACTAACTTAGACTCTTAATTTAGACAATTATCCTCACAGCCAAAGACTCTAACTGGCCTTTACATGCAAACACTTCGTTCACTTAACTAACTGTCCGTGTAACGAGCAGTTTTGGAACACACAAGTGACCGACATCGGTCCCTGTTAGTCTGGTTCTGTCGACGTCGGCCGACTCCCTGCCATCGCCGGTGGCCTTCTGCACTGGTCACGACCGACGTTGGTCCTGTTGCCGACGTCAGTTCTCCTAGATCTCAGTAACCTTCCTGTTCCTTCTGTTTGCAAAGAGTTGAAGCTTTTAGCTCCACAACTCAACAATACCAACTGATAGGGTTGAATTGATGGAAAAAACACAGAAGTCCATCATAATGGACTATATCAAGATAAGTCATTAGTTGGAAATGAAAGATCATTAAATTGCAAGAGTAAAAGCTACTATCAACTACCTAAATACTGAGGCCAAGGCTAAAGACATGAAACTCACCAAAATGAGGTCCAACCTATAGATCTGCATAACCACTGAGATCTTCCAGGTAGAAACCAACCAAAGAGCCTAACTACAGATCTAGGTTGTAGAGCTGAAGGTTAAAATTGATGTCCTAAAAAGGGATAAGCAAGCTTTGGAGAATAATCTACAAGAAAAGGAATTAAAGCTCACACAAACCCATAAGAGTATTTTTGGCTCTATAAGTGTATATCAATAATTATAGAAATAAAGGCAACATAAATCTTTGGCTAAAGACCAAGAGATCTAGTAACTGACGAATGACATTGCCACCCACTCCTAGACCATAGGGATCTCCCCCATATTTAAACAATTATATGTATCTTATTAGGAGAAAATAAAGAACATGACTATAAAATTGAAGCTAGATCTTGGGGTCATCATGGACTCATAGCATTTAAGCACATAGGTAAGCAAATTTATAGACCAAGTCCTTACCTTTATGTCTTTATAAGTTCAATATTCATAGCTCCTAGTCCAAAATCTTTATAGTGCGGTAGATGGGACACTCTAAGTGGCAAGGGTGGATAATAGATGGTAGGTAGTGATGAAGGTGAATGATGTCCTAAGATGTAATAAGGTAGCATAAAAATGCAAGGAATTCTTGGATGCCTTAGAGAAAGTGGTTTAAGATATGAAGGGGAACATCAAGTAGCTGGTCTAGTTGGGACTCCCTTCCCCATTCCTTGTAGACAACATAGTCCTTTTAGAGGACAAAATAAAAGAGTTTTTGATAAAAAAGTAGAATGACCAAACCATCTTTGTGGACCCTAATCAAGTGCCAAACATCTCCAAGGTGGAGACCATTTTGCATCCTCTCATCCAACTAGAGTTTTAGATGTTAGTGGTAGTTTAGGGTTTAAGAAACATCTCCTTCAAGGAGATCATTTATTTGGATAGAGCCTTTGAGGATCTAAAAAATAAGACTCAACCAAAAGAAGAAGAGTGGATGCCTTTGAAGGTTGCTTTTTAGAAATTTTAATTTCTGTAGGCATTCCCTTTTTCTAGTCTTGCTTTGACTGGTCTACAAAAAAAGATTTTTTGGGTTCTTCAATCCATTGGAAAATTCTCTTACAATTCTCTAGGAACTATGGATCGTAATTCACATTTTGAAGTTTTAAACTAGTTAGCTTTTATCATAGACATTTGGTAAGTTTGATGATTTGAATATCGACCTCCTCTTTCTTAGGTTCCCCTATTTATTTTTGTCTAAGTCTCAGCTCCTTCCATTGGTGCCACATGTCATCCTAACACTCATTCTTCACAAAAAGGTTCCTAGTTCACCTAGGAGTAATGCTAGCTCGACACATGGCATCATGGTGATTATCTAAGGTAGGTTTATTTTTGTTAAAACTTCAAGCAACACCATTATCCAATGAAATAATGAGCATGACCCATAGTTCAGTTATAATAAAGAGTAAATGAACTTTCCACATGGAACCCCCACTCTCATTCTTTAAAAAGGAGTTATCGACTTCCTAAGGACCAGTGCTAGTTTGCCATGTGGGCACCCCCATGCTACTGGTTACAAAGGTGATAAAAGGGCTTTGAAGGAGACCACTTTCCCCTCAGATTGCCACATGTCATTTTAGTGCTCCCTGAGAGTAAATTTTTTCCTATTAGAGTTTCAAGTAGTGCCGTTGGTTGAGGGAAGTGGGCCCCATTTCTAACAAGAATTCTAAAGGTAGTTTTGAGGGAGACACACATCGCCATGATGATTCTTTTAAGTGTCATGGAGATCATGAAGCATCAATAGTTGTGCCATATATGAGATTTTGAAGACCAACTACACTCATGACCTAAAGCTCCCCATTTAGTTACAACAACCTCATCATGAGTGCAAGTGTCTAGTTCTAGGCATCATTTCCTCATGAGGCCACTACACTTATATATTCAAGGCTCTTTTATTTTGTAAGGGGATGGAGTTAGGTAATAGAATTTTTTTTTAATATTATCAAGAGAAACCATTATAATAATTTAGTTCTTGAATAGAAACAGTGGTAGTTATTTATTTTCATTTCATGACCTTGTCAGGTGCCCCTAATAGGAAGGATTGAATATTGTAAATTGTGCCTTTAGGACTTTTGTATTTTGTTATCCACCTAATAATAAAGAGGATGTGGTGTTTTGTGTCAAATTGAGTGAAAACTATTATTGTTTGTTATTTATATTATCTAATTTTATAGTGTTGGCTTTGGTTCATATTAAAGGATTTAAGTCATGCATATGTTCTTTTAATTTTCTGTGATGTTTAAAAATTCAAGCTATTTTATGAAATTTTAGGGATATATACTTCAATAATCTTGGTGCATCACCTTATATAGTTTTATTTCAATTTTATTTACATTTCCTCCTTACCCCTTTTCTTCCCTAATAAATTTGAAGAGCTAGATTCAAAAATATCAGAGGTCACTTTATAGATCATAATTGAGTCCCAAATTTTTAAAGCTTCCCATAGGAAGTTGTTTGCCAAAAGTGAGAGTTTTAGGCATCAACAAGTAACTTAAAGGTTTGAAACTTTGTGGAAGTTAGGATACTTGGTGCTTCCTTGTATCTTCTCCATTCAATCAATCTTGTGACCAAACTCATTTTATTTCAAGCAATGGAGATTGTTTAAGAAATAACAGGGTTCTTAATCCATGTTGGACCATGAAAATATAAATCTCAACATGTCTCAGCCCATACAAGGGTCAAACATTCATCTACAAGAAAAGGGTTAGGTTGACATGAAGACTTAAAATGTAGGTGATGCTAATAAATATGAGAAAGCATGTTTAATATTTTGGATTTGTGTCAAAACTCATACATTGCCTAATGATAAGTGGAAGAGAGTCATCACCTACATGATAATACATATATCACTTATCCTGACTGTGTACTTATAGTTAGTCAAATAATAAGAAGACAAGTTAATTAAAGTGTTGATTACTAGATATTCACATAATGGAGGACTTATTTGCTTATGAAACATCTAGAGTCCACTCTAGATTCATTTGGATTGTATGATTCAAATCCATTATTTAAAGAATTACACTTGTATACCTCATTGCAACATATGATATGAGTGTAAATAAATAAGGTTACAACCAAGCTTGGCAATAGGGGTCTAAGAGACCTTGGAGGGATTTGAACCCATTTGAAACCTTCTCCTTGGTCTAACAATGTAAACAAGGTATTTGTGGTAATGGTGTGCTTAATAACCTTTCAAAATAACACCTACATCTTATGCAAAGAGGAAAAGTTGTAAGTGGGACACCTTATCTTAATTTCTCCAAAGTAGTTCTCTACCTTACATAGTTTCATGCAATGGTAGAGGTATTTGAGGACTAGGCTAGTCAAATCACTTCATCATTATAGTCTAATCATAGAGAAAAAAATGCCCATGCAAGAATAAGTCATTTTATTGAAGGAGGATAATGATTATATGATGTTTTTAATTCATTATATGATTGATTGGAAACATTCAGTGTATACAGTGCTTATTAGTCAAAACCAACTTTGAAATAATTTACAAGTGGAATTAGTGCATTGATGAAGAGTGAGACATGATCTAAAATCATGAGATGAATCCATTCAAGAATGTAATAGGTCCTAGTGATCTCCAAAAGGGATAAAAATTGTGAATTATAGTACACCAACAAATGACGTTTCCTAGCAAAAGCATGGTCTTAAGCCTTTTAAGCCTAAAGACTATCTCAAGGTTATTGGACATCCAAACACTTTTCAATGATCAAGGAGAGTTATAAAAACATGAGAGAATACTCAAGAAATATTAATTAATAATAAATCATACATGTCTCTTTTCATATTGTAACCTACAGGGTCTTCAAGAAAATAGTCACCTATAGTTGTGTGCTAATAATTTTGAGTTTTGTTGGTGTAGGAGGTGCCTTAAAATAAACAATTGATCTATCTAGGCCAACTTGGGGGATATAGGAGGTTTCAAAGAAATGTATCATGTATTAAAAGTTATATATAGTGTCAAATCACTCTGACATTGAGTCTAAGGCTGGAGATATTAGTCCGTGCATCCTTCAATCTAATGCACCAACTTGTGTAGTGAAGAAACCATGATATGAAGAGATGGATGGTGGTATGACTGGAAATGGTGAGACTATTAAAGGTTAATCTAAAGCTAAAAAAGGTGTCAATGATATTTTAAAGACACTATGACCATCTCTCAAGTGGTTGCATACACAGAGTAGTAAGGTAGTTTATTGATCTAACATTACTTGAAACAAATATCATGTGAAAGCCTCTTCATGAAGGTTGAAAACTTGAAAGACTGAGTGATCATGTTGAATCCATTCCTATAGTTATCATATAATACTCCATAAAAAATTTAAAGGTATATAAGTAGGGTTAAGGTTGGGCAAATAATTTCAGACTGTATACATAGTCCTAGCCCAAGGATTAATTTAGAGAAATTGAATGGTTGAACATGATAGAGAGGTGATCTAACCTTAATAATTGGTAAAAATGGAAGTTATGACCTAAGTTAGGTTTTAATTACATTTATTTTTCCTAGATAATAGGGGATACACCCTATATTTTGTCGTAGATTTGAGGCACTCTCCAAGTAATACACTCTATAGACCTATCCATGATTGGAGAAGGAAGAAAGGGAGAGATAAAATAATCTTGGTGATAATATGAAATGGTGTGTATAGGTTGAATCATATCCATTTTCCATAGGAGACCTTTACTATTGAGAATAACACCTACACTAGTCTTGGCAAGGTGTAAGCTAGATGGAAGAAATGAGTAAGTACAACACTTTGAGAAATTAAAAAGGTGGTGAGGTGAATTGAGTGGATAATAATGATGTTTTAAGGCTTCCAAAGGCCTTATAAAATCTTAATTATCACTCTTATAACCAAACACAAGAGTGTAAAAATAACTCAGTCATAAACCTATTGAAAACTCAGGCAGCCAACTAGCTAGTTTTGGGAAATTTGAGTGTTAAGGCCTCTATAGACATGATATAGATATGAAATTTGGTAAATTTAGTGGTAATTAGTGGATTTAAATTTAATTTCTCTTGAAAAATTCATATCATTGGTGGACATATCCACTATTTTGTATTAGACATGGTCCTCTCCATTTGTAGGGTCTATTCAAGAGACCCAGAGATTCACTTGAGATCAAGAACACAAATCAAGCATTCCAGATCTCATGAATGGATTTTATTATAATTAAAATTCATGGTAATGATATACATACACTTTAAAGTTGAGATATACTTAGTTTCTCAACCTAAGTTCCGTTGAGGGCTTGCAAAGGTAAGGCAATCAAAAACCCCAAGTATCCTGACTAGTGTACCAAATGCATATAGAGAATGTTGAACACTTAAAAAAAATTTATAACCATGAAGGAAAAAAATTTATAACCATGAAGGGGATTTATTTTAAGGTGTATGAGATTATACCATAATTTTTAATTATTTATGAGACCTAAGACCCATTTTGACACCTCTCATGCTCAAGGAAAGCTAACACAATCACATAAGGAACAACTTAAGATGCTCATTCCTTTGTCCAAAATTTGCATGGGGAGATGATCCTTTTGGTAAAATTTATGGGGTATAATAATATATTTTTACAATTTTAATTAGGTCAGTTGGATGTCCCAGTTTTATGAACAATGATTAAGACCTTATATAGGTCTTAAACCCTCTTAAAACCCTAGTTATGACTAGTTTATAAAGATGGAATTAAAATACACATAAAATGATACATATTTTCCCTAAAAATTAATTTATGTTATTTTTATACTCTATGAGGATCCTACACATGCAATTTATTTGTACCTTCACTTGTACGAATTTGTACAAAATTATACTTTTCAATGTTTTTGGCCTAAAAAGGGGGTTTTAGAGAGCATGAGTTGATGCCAATCAATGGGAGAGGTGGTCAAAGAATTATTTTACCTATAAAAGATAAAAAATATATAAAAAATTTCTTAGAATCACCCAAACCATTCAAATATTTTAGTCTAGTATGAAAATGCTTCAAAAGGGCAAGCTTGCTAATGGCCATTTCAAGGTTTTCATACTTCCACAGTGTTTCAGATCACCATATTTGAAATGGATCATCATGATATAATATTTAAAGTTAATCAAGAGTTTTTTTATATTTTCACACGTGTGTGGGGTCTCAAGAGCGATATTTTCGCTTTCTAGGCCAAGGAGGGCTAATTAGGCCTAATTTGACTGAAAGAATGTGATAGAAAAGATACTTACACTCAGAGTTAGGACACCAAATTTTGTGTGGAGATGTAAGGGGATATAGGGTATATTTAAATGTTCTTAATTTCTCATTATAATCTCCAAATTATTCCAAACAAGGAGCTCAGCTTAAAAAAGGCTATAAGGAATTATGAAGAAATTCATGGTTTTGGTGCAAAATTGAGTATTTGTGAGTGATTTAGGTCTTAAAAGGCCTTATTATAGGTTTTATATAATATTTTAATACCATACATGCAATTTTAAATAATAAAGAGAAACTCCACCTTTTCCTTCTATGCCTTATTAGAAAGGAGCTTTTCAAGGAGCCTAAAGACTAAAACATTATATAAATTCTTCATATAAGCTTTTATAAGGATAGTATACATCATCCATGAGAAATATGAATATACAAAAAGTCATAGTTTATTGGAGGAAGTTTTAAAAGGTAGAAAAGGTCTTAAAGACTCAAAAAATACCTTCTCTCCTTCCAATGCCTAGGCTTGTTGAAGGAATCAAACTTGCACTTGAAGGCTTCTAACAACTAATAAATCATGGAAGGACCTCATAAATGTATTATTATAATGTTTAAATTAATATTAAAGGAGGAATTAAATTCTTATTTGCAAGGGGGAAGAAAAATTCTTCAATAAAGACACATGACATAGTATCTAGGGGCTCTAGCAAGGATCTAGGCACTCTCCAAGTGGTCAAGGCTTGAAAAAATCATTATGAACATGTTAAAAAGTCCAAAAATGTTTTGAAATATCTACTTCATGCCAAAATAAGGAATATTAATGTTTTAAATGGTTGAATAAGTGCTACATAACACTTAAGGAGGAAGAAGACCAAGATTGAAGACCCCTATTTTGGGGTTGCTTTGTCTCCAAGAACTAATTTTATAGAATTTAATTCATCACTATTTGATTTTGATTTTTATAAAAGTATAATAAAATATTTACTCACATTTTGAGAGAAATAAGAAGCTTTTGTTCCTCCATTTCCAGGTTTTTAAAGTGAAGTGTATGTGTTTGCCATTGATATAACCTAGTGAAGCTTTTATTTTCCTGTGTTATTGTCTAGTTATTGTACTTCCATAGAAGATATTTTAAGTTATATATGTAATATTAAGTGTCTATATAAGATTTGTCTCAAGCATTGGATGTGAGTTCAGTTCCTTTACATTCCTTCCATGTATAAACTGAGTTTGTCAAGTCCTTTTGAAACACTTTGTATAAGTCATTCTTGAGTGTAGAGAATATGTGAAAGTTTATCCATTTCATAAGAGTATAAATTTAAAGAATAATTGGTCATAAAACATTATTTCATCACCTTCATTTTCATTTTACCTTTCAATACCATTGCAAACAATGTCTTTTTTCACCCTTTCCATTGCTAGAATATGTAGAAAGTAGGTTTAAGAGTAAGTTTTAGTGAAATCACCAAGGGAACCAACCCTCTTTGGAGATTATCTCCCTTAAAAATTCACCAAAATTTAGGAGGTATTCCATGTTCTATTAGGATTGGTAAAAAAAAAATTTCTCTTAAGGGCACACTCCTGATTGACAACCATTACCTCATATGCAATCCTTAAGACACTTAGCTCTTCTTATCAAAGCCCTAACTATATATGTGAATATACTCTTTTATCAACATATTAATGTAATTATGAGCATCATATCATGAATAAAATTAATACCACCTTACACATACCTTTTGAGTTTCTTATCCTCTGTTCAACTTAACCATTTGACTTTAGACTGTCTTTAAAATACAGTCACTGCCTATAGTATATGTAAGGAGTAAGGGATGAGCCTTATCTTGTAGGGTTTTTGACCTAGTTCACCATATACATATTCCTAGAGCTTATATATCAATTAAATTCACACTTTCAAGGCTATTTTAAGTCTCTTTTGAGCTCAATCTTTCCCTCAATTTTTAGTCAATCTTTAAAGTGGTCTCACCAGGTTTGCTAATTGTGGTGAAGGTGTGGTTAGTCTTAATTTTATGAATATAAGGTCCTTAAAATCATACCAAATTTGTTACATCCTATTTACTTCTTATCAAATGTATTCAAACCTTAAACAACCATCTAGGACTCATAAATGCCATACATCATGCATGTAGGCCTATACATGTCACCTTTTAAGCCTAATAGGCCTAATCAGGTCATCAGGTCTCCCTTATCATCTCACATAATCAAAGTGTTATACTAGGATTAGGAAACTTTATAAAAAGGTACATTATTGAAGGAAAAGTCTTTACTTTCACCATTACATAGGCTTCTTCATACTTTAATCTAATTGTAATTGCATGTTTGGGTATAATGTGTTTGATTAGGCCATCTATATCCTTCCCTTTCTCCAATAACCAATCCATTGGATGTAACCATTGATAATGTTTTTATAAAACCATTCAAATATTATGTCCTCCTTTAATAAGATCATATGACTTTTTAGAGGTCCTCAATAGTCTATGTAAGGATTTGTGATGGTTGAATGAGGGTTTCCATTATAGAATAAGATAAAGGTGAGGATGACTTGGTGAATAGGGGAATGGTGAGTATGGGGAAGTGAAATATATTATAGAGTGAATGAAATATATTTGTATATCTCTAACACCATTGAAATATCTTCTGTAGTCACTTTGACTTCACCTTCCAAAGGAGGCCACATCATCTAAGACAATCACAATAAAATAGGGTTTAAGGGGTTTCTTGGCCTGATGGTGGATTTTTTGAGTAATTGAGGAGGTAGAGGAGGTATAAAAGGATTTAATAAACTCATAATCAAATCCAATACATTATTCATACACCCATCTTATGCACAAGGACTTTGAAACTTGAGAAACCAAATTATAGTATGCAAGATGAAGAAAACATGATGTTTTACTTGCTCTCACCATCTACACACATTAAACATGAGTGGAGGGTGATGGATATGAGATGTGAGGATCTTAAATAACAAACATCAAACATTATTTCTCAAAAAAACTTTAAATTTTTTGAACCATAAACCAAACAAATAGTTTGTGAAATAGATACTAAAATATCTCAATTTCTTAGTTTAATAGAGTTGGATGCAAAAATCTAGGATTGAGTGAGAGTAATCAAATAAATTTATAAACTCATTTACCATATTTAAAAATCTCTAAATTTTGTTTCTATAAACTTCCCATTTATTTCTAGTATTCTATCCATTCATTTCTAATTGAATTAAATAAAAAATAGAATCAAAACAAAAGGGAAAGTGACACAAGAAGTGATGATGGAGTTCACCCATATTTCGTGCTACATCTCCAAGATTATAGTTAAATATAATCCAATCCATAAAAATTATTAAATATATAACCATTTAAAACTTATATCATAAGTGGATTTTAAAAAACATATATCAACGTTAAAACTTGACAGTGAAACTCTGAACCAATTAGAAACATCCTCTTTCTTTGTCAGCAACGTCCATGTTTCTTCTCTCTGAATATGGGTATGTTTCTCCTTTCTAAGTATCTATAAAAATCTTAAGGGAATAATGATGAATAGTAATTTTCTTCCTTTCTATAGATCTAAAACTCTGATAATAAACTTGAAACTGTATACATCCCTCCAAGAACACAAGCCTTAAACAAATAGAGGAAATATAATAAAATAGTTACAAGTCTCTGTATCAATACAAAGCCAATACATAATTTCCTTATCTATCACTTAAAAATAAATAAATATCCTCTATCAATACCATCTCAGCTTGATGTTCATGTTACATCCCTTCCTTACTTAAAGCTAAACAAATAGAAAGAAACATAGTCTCATCTATCTGAGAACCATTACTTGAACATATGGCCCTACGTATATAATTTTGGGGCCTAAAGGCTTTCCATAACAGAAGAATATTTTTATTTTTTTGGATCATACTATCTTCTATAATTATAAATATAAGATAAATGTATCTATTTAAAACTATGTAAATAACATATGTATGCACAAACAAAAACTTTACTAGATACCAATAAGCATATATCCTTCTTAGTTCAGGTCTCTACTTACAAGTTGAACTCTTCTTGCCTTGGGTTACTTCCTTTATCTATTTCCATGCTTTTTACAAAATTTATATCATATAATTCAAGTCCCAAAAATGTGTTTTCATTCTCAATGACATGACCACATTATGGAAACTACAGACTTGGTATATATATTCATGAACCACAACCAAGAAAAAGCCTTTCAAATGGATATATGAACTTTAAAGACTTGAATCCAATTATAATGAATTCTACCTCTATTCAACCTTGACACTTATAAGAATCATTTGTTCATGATCAATAGTTTTGAAAACATTTTTACAACTTGAAAACCCTCGATTACAAGTTATAGCTCAAAGAAGTAAGTGATCACAATCCAACCTCTATCAATAGGCCATCTCCATCATACAATTTGCTTCCTATTCTAGCTGACCTCTTCCCATCACAAAAAAGAAGAGTCTCTTTAATGGCTATAAAATCCATATGAAAACAAAAAATCACTTCCACACCCATTCAGACCTACACGAACAAGCTGGTTTTCTTTTGTGCAAATACAATCCATAGAATATATATATTATACTCAACCTATGGCATTCTAACAAAGGCATACGTCTCCCTTCCATGGCCTAGGGTCATAAATAGAAGAAAATTTTGTCTATGCTTCTCCCAATTAGGTAGTCATTGGTATGTAATTTATTACCAACAAAAAATAATTACCAAATCTTGGTCTATCATTTCTCATGTACGCAATCCTCTACTCTTTTACATGGCTTGATGTCATACCCTATCATGGTTTCTATGGATCAACATCATGCCTACCCTATATTATAATTACATAAAGAAGCCTTCACTTCCCTAGGGGCACATCCAATTAATTATCACACAACTATATGCTACAACATGAAGGCTTCAAAAATGGCTATCCTCAGCTCATCTATGACCTTCCAAATGGGTAGTAGCCATAATCCACCAATGCCATTTAGATATCCCTTGTGTTACCTCTAAGAACCATAGAAATTCTTAGTCTATGGCTCAAGTTTGCATTCATCTTTGATGCTACCAAAAAAGCCTTTATTTATGGCAAAAATCCATCCAATGACCCAGAAGCGACCACTGATGGTTTGGTACATCCTTAACAATATACTCATCCTCCACCATTCATTCCAATAATGAACTCCAAACTTGGTAGGTCATTATTTTTATTTATAATTAAATCCCACATTCCTCAGGGAAATAGGTATAGGGTCTTTAAATAGACCAAAGATAAATAAAAAACTCATGGCTTTGGCCACACATGCAACATTTTATTTGTTGGAAGATTATAAATGATATGGATGAGCTATCTCACCAACCACATAACTCAATTGATATTTGAGTTGGTTCATGAGTTAGGTTACCATGAAAGTTGGGTTGGAATGCAAGTTAGGGTTCTTGGTGAGTTGGATTATTAGGTGAATTGGGGTGACTAGTGAGTTGGACTGCCAAACAAGTTAGAGTGACCGGTGAGTTAGATTACTAGGTGAGTTGGGGTTCTAGGTGAGTTAGGTTTCACTATCAAGTTGGGTTGACAACTTGTCAAATAGAGGATGTATTGGTAGGCCACATGGTGGCCTAAGAACCCACCATGTGGGCTTCTCAAATTACTCCTTATCATGGTGACAGAGTCCCCCTCTATCATAAAAGTGGGATACACTAGATATGGTCTCTGTAGCTAGCCTTTTTCCAATGAAAATAGAGACTTGAAGAATCCTCTAGATCATCTTCATCAAAACCATTGCCATTTCAACTCCCTGCATAGATAAACAAGCTCATTTAAGTGGCCAAATTGTTAAATAATGTTCATATAGTATATAAAATTATCTTGCAAAAAAAACCATGGATTGGAATATTAAGAGACCTCATTTCTCTTCCCAAGATACCAACTCCTAATTTTCTCTCTCTTATCTGTACTATCCACAAACCTAGAAGTTATCCTAAATTTCAAAGGAGGCCAATTAAAGAGAAAAGTTAGTTTTGAATTTATTTTGAGTCTTCCTACCATGAAATGTATTTGAGATGTCATACATGAGCTCTTCTATAACCTCTAATCTCCCTCTATATGGATCTAGTCATACAAGTTTTTACACCTACATAAAAAACATGAAAACTCTCCTTTTCCATTGTTTTCTCCATGTTTCAATATTTGAATTTCCATTCTAGGATGAAAAGAGAGGGAACATGCATTAAACTACCTTTTCAAATAGAAAATATGGTAGATTTAAGTGGTAGAGACATAATTTGGCACAAGTGGGGTCCACTTGGCTAGTGAGGAGGTGTGTATGAGCTTTAAAGGGACATTTAAAGATATGAAATGCATAGTAATGACTTAGAGACTCCATTAAGGACCTTATTAAACCATGAGACACTTGAAACATCACCCCTTTACAAAGTTTTAGTAATGTATTTGACCAATATGAGGTATTTGATGGCTTCCAAGGGTGAATTGGGATTGTAATTGATCTTGGATGAATATATCATGGACAATGAGATTAAACACACTATTTATCTTCATATTATGACCTTAAACAATGTTAAAAAAACATTAAATCCCATTGCCAAGGTTTCTCCTTATTGAAAAGGCTTAAACTAGTCTAAGACTATAAGAAGTAGAAATCTCATTTTCTCCAAATTACCTTAGCTTTGTCAAAATATCCTTAAACCTATAAAATAAGTTAAAAACCACTCACTAGACCTCCAGAACATCTTAAGACTCTCTTTACTCACTCCAAGACCATCATGAGGACTAATACATCAACAATAGACCTTAAAACAGTTGTGACATATGATGATCACAAACAGACTCTATGACACCTCTAATAATGTTAAATAATTTCAAGAAGCATAATAAGACATGACAAGTTTAGGAATTATAGATGAGATTCATTAATTATAGATGACATTATCAGAGTTGTTGCCAGAATTTGGATAATGTGAATGCAATGGAGATGTGATCACATGAGATGAAGCAAGTGCACACCACATAGATGCTAAAGCAATTTGAAATTATACAAGAAGATAAATTGCACAAGACAAAATGGAGAAAACTAAAATCTGATTAACATGAGATGGCCAAAATGAAGAATACATATAGGAGAGCACGTAAGTAACTCCTCCACAAAAGGTGGTCAAGGCACCCCAAGAATAGATTGTAACTCCTCTATGAAAGGTGGTGACAAGGTGCTAAGAATAGAGAAGTAACTCCCATCAAAGGAGTTACTTATGACATTCTTATGAAACTTATGACACATCTATGACACACATCTCCACATAAGCTAGCCTATCCCAAAAATGTAGGAAAAATCCATGTATGCACAAATATAATTTCCCTAATTAATAAATAGGGAAAAATAAAAAACTACACTAATAACCCCCCATAAGCATAGCTTAGGTGGGCAGTGTGGAAATATAAAATGGGTCTTGGCAACTAGGCCTGATGAGGTACCCATGTACAAATGCAATCTCTCATAAGATAGAGAAAAGGAGAAAACTCGTAGGAAAATACTCCCCCCCAAAAGAGAGACATAAAAGAAATGAAGAGGCTAGAAGGCCCCCCCAAAGATGATGTTGCTACAAATGTAGACTGCACCCCAAGAAGAGCTCATAGATGAATGAACTTGCTCTCGATGAAAGGTTTGGTGAAGATGTCTACAACCTACTTTGAAGATTGGAAAAATATCAAGTCAATGACTTGACTATGAATAAGCTTCCAAATGAAATGTATGTGAATCTCTATGTGCTTAGTCTGCTGGTGCTGAAACAGATTCCCACAAATCTAAATGGTACTCTAGTTGTCACAATAAATGATGGTGGGCTGCCTGATAGGAATGCCAAACTCAAAAAGAATCCCCTGAAGCCAAATAGCCTTAGTAGCTACATTAACAGCTCCCCTATACTTTGCCTCTGTGGATGATATAGCAATAGCATTCTGCTTCTTGTTAGACCAACTGATAAGACCAGAACCTAGAGAGAAACTGTAACTAGAAGTGGACTTACAAGTCCTTGAATCACCAGCCCAGTCTGAATCTGTATATCCAACCAAGTCAACCTCTATGCCAAATCTATAATGAATCCCGTATCTATGTGAACCCTATATGTAATGCAAGATCCTCTTAGTGGCTTTCCAATGCAGCTCATGAGGTTCCTACATAAATCTAGAGACAAGTCCCACTGTATATGATATGTCGAGCCTGATGTGAGTCAAGTAAATGAGACTACCAACAAGTTGTTGATATCGAGTGGCATCAACCAATGATGAAGAACAGTCAGCCTCAAGCTTGAATCTTGATAGAAAGGGAGTCAGAGATGGCTTGCAATTAGCCATGTGAAACCGAGCCAATACGTCAAGAGCATACTTAGGCTGTGCAAGAGAAATCCTTGAATCTGACTGTGAGATCTCAATGCCAAGGAAGTAGTGCAACAAACCCAAGTCTGTCATGTCAAATCTATCCTGGAGAGATGCCTTCACCACTGCAATAGCCGATGAAGAGTTCCTAGTGATCAAAAGGTCATCAACATATAGAACCAAAATTAGGAGCGAATCATCCTATTGCAAGAAGTAGACATTGGGGTTAGAATGGCACCTAGTGAAACTTGCTGTGAAAAGGAAGGAATCCATCTTAGCGTACCATGCTCGAGGGGCCTGTTTGAGGCCATAGAAATATTTTGTAAGTCTGCATACTAAGGAAGAATCCTAAAAAAATCTTGGCAGCTACTCCATGTAGATCTCCTCCTCAAGGTCTCCATGAAGAAAGGCACTCTTCACATCCATCTGGTGCACATCCCAACCATGTACTGTGGCAATAGCCAAGGTGAGTCGGATAGATGTCATATTTGCAATGGGTGTAAAGGTCTCTGAGTAGTCAATGCCTACCACCTGTGAGAAACCCTTGGTGACCAATCATGCCTTGTACTTATCAACCGACCCATCTGCTATAAACTTGGTTTGATATATCCACCTACATCGAACCATCTTTCTTCTATTCAGAAGTGAAGTCAAATCCCAAGTGTGATTTTTTAATAAGGAAGAATATTCTTCCTCCATAGCACTATCCCACTTAGGTACCCTTGATGCCTCTCAAAAAGTTTGTGGATCCAAAATTGAAGTAAAGAAGGCATGTGGATCTCTCTAAAAATCCCCTTAGTATGTCTATCATCTACAGGATCTCCTGCCCAAGTGCTAGCACTCTCAAGTGTTTGTCTGGCCCAAAGTGGCCCATAAGTGGGCAAGTCAAGTGCTAACTCATCATCCTCTGACTGACTAGAGGTGGATGACTCTGCATCACTATCCTCATTGTCTAAACTCAAAGAAGAAGAAGTCTCTGGCTCAAGAACCTGCTGTGGCTGATTTGAATTTGATGAGGAACCATCATGAAGAAGTAGATCCGATGAGGGAGAAGAAGTGTCAAGTGTTGAGTCTCTAGGACTCTCCAAAAAATGGACACTTCTCTCGATGAACAAATCATGAGTGACTAGATCTAGAAGGTGATACCCCTTAATACCATCTGGATATCCTAAAAATATGCAAGGCTTGGACTGACATTCCATAGATTTGCATTTTTTCTTCAGAATGCGAGCTATGGCTGGGGATCTAAAAACCCTTAGGTGCTCAACATCAGGTTTCCTTTTATGCCAAGCTTGAAAGGGTGTTATCCCTTTCAAATCTTTATGAGGAACCTTGTTTTGAATGTAGCAAGCAAAATTGATGGCTTTGGCCCAGTAATGTGGTGCTAAGGATTTGGAGTGAATCATACTGCTACCCATTTCTTTCAAGAACCTATTTTTGCATTTTGCAACCCCATTCTATGAAGGACTGTAAGTGACTGTACGCTGCAAATCAATCCCCTATGTGGTGCAAAATTGCTCAAAACTGATGATGACATACTCCCCTCCATTATCAATTTGAAGAACCTTGATCGATTTCTCACTCTATTTCTCAACAAGAGCTTTGAAGTCTAGAAAATTTTCAAACACTTCAGACTTTTGTTTGAGAAAATATATCCAAGTGTACCTAGAGAAATCATCAATGAAAGTGAGGATGTACTTGGCCTTTGTGAAAGATGGTTTGGGAAAGGGTCCTGATACATCAATGTGGACTAACTCCAAAGGTTATGAAGCCATCTAAGCTTTGCCTTTGTCAAATTTTGCTTCGGGATGCTTCCAAAGGGAGCACCCCTCGCAAAATATTTTTGAAAATTAGACACAAGGCAAGCCAATGACCATGTCATTTTTGCAAAGTTGCTCATGGTAGCGGTAGTTAAGGTGGCCAAACCACTCATGCCATAATTTGCTAACTTCATCTGAATGAGTCAAAAATGCTATTGGAGAAGAATCTGATGTAAAATGTGAGAAGGTGTATAACCTAGCTTGGTGATTTGCCTTACCCACTGCCATTGTAGTATCATTATGCAACTCCCTGATAGCCACTGAATCTGATGAAAACTCAACTCTCATGCCCCAACCAATATGAGTGATTTGGTACACTGATAGGAGATTGGTTTAAAGAGAAGGAACACTTAGAACATTATTGAATGTTCTTCCTTCCATTTCAACTGACCCTCTCTTTGCAATGAAAATTGATGTGTCATCACCCAAATTAATTGAAGTCATGCTACAAGGCTCTAAAGATGAAAACTCAACTAGGGAAGAGCCCATGTGGTGAGAGGCACTCGAGTCAATGACTTATGAAGATGTATAAGCTATTCTAGCTACGAGAGCCTTGCCCTTTTCTTTTTCCTTACCCTTGCCTTTTGCCTTGGTAGAATCTTGGGTAGATGAATTCTGCTTGATGGACTTAGGAACACCTATGTTGTGCTTCTCTAGAATATGAGTTAGGTGATCTATTTATTTCTTCATGCATTTGTGTTCATCATGCCCTATATTTTTACAATAGGCACACTTAACCTTCTCCTTCTTAGGTTTAGCATTGGAGGAGGAAGACTCTGTGTTGTTTTTGGCAGGATTGTTGTTTTCTTTCTTCTTTTCTTGGTCCTTGTTCTTTTTCTTCTTCTCCTTTGTTGAAGTCTTGTCCTTACCATTTCCAGCTATCAAAGCTTGGGGTTGATTAGAATTCATTGTGCCCATTTGAATTAGCTTATCGTGCTCCCTAGTCAAGTTGGAAATGAATGAATCTAAAGAAGGCATTTTCCATGTAGTGCCAAGGGCACTTTTTGTGGCATGGAAAGTGGAGACAAAGACTGAATAACTTGGACCTAACTTTTTGAGAATAGAAAGGATGAGTTGATCATCTTTCTTCTCTATCCCGCATTCTTTCAATTGCAATCTAAGGGCCTTAAACTTAGTGAAGAAGTCCTGTAGGGTGTCAAAGTTGCTAGGACTTAGACTTATGAGTTTGTTTTCGAGCTCATGACCTCTCATCTCATCAAGCTTCCCAAATAAGAGTTCTAAGGTGTCCCATATGTCTTTGGGAGTCTTGGTGGTTTCTAAATGGAAGAGAAGTTCTGGAAATATGGACAAGCTCAGTAATCCATATGCTTCATCACTATGGTTGTACCACTTGACCTTTTTAGCATCAGTGCTGGGTTCTACTTCAGTACCCATGGTGATATTATACAACCCTTTAATTCTAAGAATGATTGACATTGTAACCTTCCATTCATGATAGTTGAAGGGTGTTAGGGGTTTAAGTTGAAAAGAATCCATTCAAAGATGAATTTAGGTGAAATTGTGTTAATTACAAGTTGTGAAATTATGCAGAAAGGAGAATGAAAGCAAAGATTTGTAAGTTGTGAAAAGAAAACACAACCCCCTAAAATGTTGACCCCCCCCCAAATATACAAGTGCATGCTTAAAATATGTTGGGCTCAACCGAGAATGCGTCTTATAGAAATCAGTGCAAGACTTAAGCAAACAAGACGTTGGACTTAGCCAAAAATGCGTCTTGGGAGACCCAAATTTTAGGCACTTTATAAACTAGTTCATTTTTAACAAATAACAATCCTATGCTATGGAGAATTGAAATACAAACACTTTTGCAAAAAATGGCACCCAAATTTGAGCTATCGTTTGCAAGATATTAAAGGTTCAATTTTCTCGTAAACTAGTGTTTTTGCAAAAAAAAGCACTAAAACATTAAAAAAATGCCTGTTTTGAGAAAGAAAGTGGCCTTCTAACCACTTGTTAGATTTGGCACAAAGTGAGGAATCCAAAGGAGGTCTTTGTGAGGGGGAATTGGCTTTCTGCCAACCCGGGCCTCACCCTTCATCTTCGTAGGTTGAAGATAAAAGTTTTTAAAAAAACCTCTAAACTATTTTTTTTTTTTGAATGCTAATTTCAAATTTGATTTTAATTCAAATGACTGATTTTAGATCAGAAAATTATTAAAAGCAGATTTACAAATCAGCAAGAGAGGGTGGGCCCACCAAATGGGGCGTTGAAAACCAAAAAAAGAGCGCCATTTAAAAAAAGAGTTCTCCACTACCTCACCACACACCTCTTGCATGCTGGACGCTGTGACTGTCTGTTGGGCATGGCTGATGCTTGGTGTGGCTGTCTGATGGCATTGCAAACAAGAAAAGGTCGGCTGAGTCTGAAGGGTAGCAAGGTCGACTGAGTCTAAAGGGTGGCAAAATGAAAGGTGAGTCAGTCGATCATTGCCAACTTGGCAGCAACACCCACACCTTCCTCCTCCCAAACAAGCATCACAGTGAAGCCCAAGCCATGATTGGAAACCCCAATGTCAGCTTGGTATCACTGTCTTCCTACACCGTCTCTCTACAGGGTAAGAACAGCCAGTATGTGCTTGTCAAGGTTGCTGTTATGAGTGGGCAATGCCTGGACTGGTAGTCCTCACCCCTTCCTACCAAATGCCCCACACTAAAAGTGGCATCCAAGAATAGAAACTAGATTGCAGAGATCTATCTTTTCCTATAGAATGACCAAAAAAAAGAATTCTACTGCCTTTGCTGAAGCCACAACAGAGCTATACAAGATGTCTTGGCAAATTTTAACTCAGAAGTAATTTTTTTAACAAGTTTCCGTATGTATTTGCATGAGTTTTCAAGAAACTCTACCAAATCTCTCAAATGCAATAGAGTTAAACAAAAAAAACTACTAAGAAAGCAAAGTAAGAATTTTAGAATAAACTAATAGCATAACCAGACACACGATTACCGAAGTGGCTCTAATACCATATCAGAGTTGTTGCCAGAATCTGGATAATGCGAATGCAATAGAAACATGATCACACGAGATGAAGCAAGTGCACACCACATAGATGCTAAAGTAATTTGAAATTATACAAGAAGATAAATTGCACAAGACAAAATGGAGAAAACCAAAATCTGATTAACATGAGATGGCCAAAATGAAGAATACATATAGGAGAGCACATAAGTAACTCCTCCACAAAAGGTGGTCAAGGCACCCCAAGAATAGACTGTAACTCCTCCATGAAAGGTGGTGACAAGTTGCTAAGAATAGAGAAGTAAATTCCATCAAGGGAGTTACTTATGACATTCTTATGACACCTATGACACATCTATGACACACATCTCCACATAAGCTAGCATATCCCACAAATATAAGAAAACTCCATGTATGCACAAATATAATTTCCCTAATTAATAAATAGGAAAAAATAAAAAAATACACTAATAGACATTTGTCCAATGAGGCCAAAATGTCAACACTAATTTCATGTAAAAAGATATCAATTGAGAAAATTGTCACGAGTATCTAAAATTGCTAAATAGTGAGCATTTTACAATTAATTAACAATTCAAATCATGCTTATCCTTCCCTAGATGGGTCATTTTTCTTTGTTTATATTTTTTAATTTCTATTTTTAATTAGTATTGAACCTTATTTTTAACCAAATAAGCCAATTTCATGTAAAAATATGGAAACTGAGAAAATTGTCATGAATATCCAAAATTGGTAAATATTGAGTGTTTTGCATTAACTAATAATTTAGATCATGTTGGTATAAGAGTAGTTAATCTGGGATATTTTAACATGGTTTTAATATTTTCAATTTTTCATTTTGCATGTTAACTAGGTATAAGAGCTAGTGTGGTAAAGGATCTCTTGAAGAGTGTAACAAAAATATTGGTGCAAAACATAAAAGTCAAGCCATGGATTCTTGTAGGGGAGAATCAGACTTAGAAGTGGCCTTCCATCAAAAATTTATAAAGATTAAGATCATGGTGGAAGAGTTGTACCATGAAATAAAGTAGAGTATTGGAGTTGAAAATGAAAGTAAACAAGAGGAGGTATTAGTGTAAGTTTTTTTTTTCCATATTTATTAATTAGGGAAATTGTATTTTTTGTGCATACATGGAGTTTTCCTACATTTGTGGGATAGGCTAGCTTATGTGGAGGTGTGTGTCATAGATGTGTCATAGGTGTTATAAGAATGTCATAAGTAACTCCCTTGATGGGAGTTACTTCTCTATTCTTAGCACCTTGTCACCACCTTTCATGGAGGAGTTACAGTCTATTCTTGGGGTGCCTTGTCCATCTTTTGTGGAGGAGTTACTTATGTACTCTCCTATATGTATTCCTCACTTTGGCCATCTCATGTTAAGCATATTTTGGTTTTCTCCATTTTGTCTTGTGCAATTTATCTTCTTGTATATTTTCAAATTGCTTTAGCATCTATGTGGTGTACACTTGCTTCATCTCGTATGATCACGTCTCCATTGCATTCGCATTATCCAGATTCTGGCAACAACTCTGATATGGTATCAGAGCAAACCTGGTAATCGTGTGTCTGGTTATGCTTTTAGTTTATTTTGAAATCAAGAGGAGTGGAATTCTCTTTATTTTTTTATTTCTAGATTTGATCTAAAATAAAAAAATATTTCAATATCATTTTTGGTATCATTTCCTTGGGATCCTTGGCCTTTGGGTGTATTGATTGTCTTCACTTCAAGTGCTAGTTTTGCTTCAGCTCGAGTGCCATTGTTGCGTGTAAGGAGCAGGTCCAGGGGTAGCACTCATTTAGTCCAGACGCAACTTCTGCAACTCTGTGCTAACCTTCTTCTAGTTTGCACCTAGCTTCTAGAACTCCATGCCAAGTAGTAGTATTAGTCCTTCTAGCATGCCAAGCAGCAGCAATAGTCCTTTCTACAGCCACGCCATCAGGCCGTATGGCGTCCAGGTCTACAGGTTATTTTTTTCAAGCAAAATAAGAACTGTTTTATTTAGAAAATGGCACTTTATTTGTCCCATGTGGACCCTTAGTCACTAGGCATCCTTTTTCTACACCTGGCATTTTATTTTTGTACCTATTTTTTTGTCTCTTCTATTGTAAACTATGCGTTGGAAGTGTTAAGTCTGCAGTCTGTGTGCTAAAATCTGCATTGCATTGGAAGTGTTGGAAGGGTGCATGTTCATTGTGAAGCCCTGATTTCATCTACTTGGAAGTGCCTATCAAGGCCTTAGACATCACACAACAACTATCTCCCTTTCTTTCCTTTTATTAAAAAAAAAGTAAAAAAAAACTAGTTGGAAATTCATTTTTGCCTTACCAGTTGTATTTTTTTTTACTAAAAGAGGAAGGTAAACTTGCTTTCACGCATACTGAGCCAATCAGTTAAACTTGATTTCACAAAGACCTTTTTTTTTTGGATTCCTCACTCTGTGCTGAATCTAATGAGTGGTTTGAAGGCCACTTTCTCTCCCAAAATAGGCATTTTTTTAATGTTTTAGTGCTTTTTTTTTTTGCAAAAACACTAGTTTATGAGAAAATTGAACCTTTAATATCTTGCAAATGGTAGCTTGGATTTGGGTGCCATTTTTTGAAAAAGTGTTCATAATTCAATTCTCCATAGCGTAGGATTTTTATTTGTCAAAAACTCACTAGTTTATAAAGTGCCAAAAATTTGGGTCTCCCAGGATGCATTTTCAGCTGAGCCCGACGTCTTATTTGCTTAAGTCTTGCACTGATTGCTCTAAGATGCATTCTCAATTGAGCCTGATGTCTTTCAAGTGTGCACTTTAATATTTTGGGGGGGCTAAATATTTCAGGGGGGTGTGATTTCTTTTCACAACTTGCATATCTTTGCTTTCATTCTCCTTTCTGCATAATTTCATAACTTGCAATCAACACAACTTCACCTAAATTCAGTTAAAAATGGATTCCTTTCAAATTAAACCCCTAACACCCTTCAACTATCATGAATGTAAGGTTAAAATTTCAATCATTCTTAGAAGTAAATGGTTGTATAGGATCACCATGGGTACTGAAGTAGAACCCAACACTGATGCTGAAAAGGTCAAATGGTACAACCATAGTGATGAAGCCTATAGATTACTGAGCTTGTCTATGTCTCCAAAACTTCTCTTCCATTTAGAATCCTCCAAGACTCTCAATGACATATAAGACACCTTAGAAAACTCATTTGGGAAGCTTGATGAGATGGGAGGTCATGAGCTCGAAAATGAACACATAAGTCTAAGTCCTAGCAACTTTGACACCCTTCAAGACTTCTTCACTAAGTTTAATGCCCTTAGATTGCAATTGAAATAATTTGGGATAGAGAAGAAAGATGATCAACTCATCCTTTCTATTCTCACAAAGTTAGGTCCAAGCTATTTAGTCTTTGTCTCCACTTTCCATGCCATAAAAAGTGCCCTTGGCACTACATGGAAAATACCTTCTTTGGATTCATTCATTGCCGACTTGACTAGGGAGAAAGATAAGCTAAATCAAATAGGCACAATGAAGTCTACTCAACCCCAAGCTTTGATAGCTAGAAATGGTAAGGATAAGACTTCAATAAAGGAGAAGAATAAAAAGAACAAGGACCAGGAGAAGAAGAAAGAAAACAACAATTCTGACAAAAACAACACTGAGTCTTCCTCCTCCAAAGCTAAACCTAAGAAGGAGAAGGTTAAGTGTGCCTATTGTAAAAATACAAGGCATGATGAACACAAATGCATGAAGAAATAAATAGATCACCTAACTCATCTTCTAGAGAAGCACAACATAGGTGTTCTTGAGTCCATCAAGCAGAATTCATCTACCCAAGATTCTACCAAGACAAAAGGCAAGGGTAAGGAGAAAGAAAAGGGAAAGGCCCTTGTAGCTACTATTGATTCTACAACATCATGGGTCATTGATTTGGGTGCTTCTCATTACATGGGCTCTTCACTAGTTGAGTTTTCATCTTTAGAGCCTTGTAGCATGACTTCAATTAGTTTGGGTGATGACACATAAGTTTTTGTTATAGGGAGAGGGTCAGTTGAAATGGAAGGAGGAACATTCAATAATTTTCTAAGTGTTCCTTCTCTTTCAACCAATCTCCTATGAGTGTACCAAATCACTCACATTGGTCAGGGCATGAGAGTTGAGTTTTCACCAGATTCAGTGGCTATCAGTGATTTGCTTAGTGATACTACAGTGGTAGTGGGTAGGGCAGATCACCAAGCAAGGTTATACACCTTCTCACATTTTGCATCAAATTTTTCTCCAACAACATTACTGACTCATTCAGATGGAGTTAGCAAATTATGGCATGAGTAGTTTGGCCACCTTAACTACTACTACTTTGAGCAACTTTGTAAACATGACATGGTCATTACCTTGCCTCGTGTCTAATTCTCAAAAGGACTTTGTGAGGGGTGCTCCCTTGGAAATCATCCCAAAGAAAAATTTGACAAAGGCAAAGCTTGGAGGGCTTCACAACCTTTGGAGTTAGTCCACAGTGATGTATTGGGACCCTTTCCCAAACCATCTTTCACAAGGGCCAAGTACATCGTCACTTTCATTGATGATTTATCTAGGTACACTTGGATATATTTTCTCAAACAAAAGTCTAAAGTGTTTGAAAATAATCTAGACTTCAAGGTTCTTGTTGAGAAATAGAGTGAGAAATCCATTGAGGTTCTTTAAACTGATAATGGAGGGGAGTATGTCAGCATCAAGTTTGAGCAATTTTGCACCACAGAGGGGATTGATTTGCAGCGCATAGTCACCTACAGTCCTTCACAAAATGGGGTTATAGAATGCATAAATAGGTTCTTGAAAGATATGGGTAGCTATATGATTCACTCTAAATCCTTAGCACCATACTACTGGGTCGAAGCCATCAATTGTGCTTGCTACATTCAAAACAGGGTTCCTCACAAAGCTTTGAAAGGGATAATACCCTTTGAAGCTTGTCATAAAAGGAAACCTAATGTTGAGCACCTTAGGGTTTTCAGATCCCCAGCCATGGCCCACATTTTGAAGAAGAAATACAAAGATATGGAACATCAGTCCAAGCCTTGCATCTTTATAGGATATCCAGATGGTATTAAGGGATATCGCCTTTTAGATCCAGTCACTCATGGGTTGTTCATTGAGAGAAGTGTCCATTTTTAGGAGAGTCCTATAGACTCAACACTTGACACTTATTCTCTCTCATTAGATCTACTTCTTTATGATGACTCCTCATCAGATTCAGATCAGCCACAGTAGGTTCTTGAGCTAGAGACATCTTCTTCTTCGATTTTAGATAGTGAGGATAGTGATGTAAAGTCATCCACCTCTAGTCAGTCAGAGGATGAGGAGTTGGCACCTGACTCACCCACTTTCAGGCCACTTTGGGCTAGATAGACACTTGAGAGTGCTGGTACTTGGGTAGGAGATCCCATAGATGACATACGTACTAGGGGGATTTTTAGAGAGATCCACATACCTTCTTTGCTTTAGTTTCAGACCCATATACTTTTTGAAAGGCATCAGGGGTACCTGAGGGGGATAGTGCTATGGAGGAAGAATATTCTTCCTTAATCAAAAATCACACTTGGGATTTGAATTCACTTCCTAAGAGAAGAAAGATGGCTTCATGTAGGTGGATATATCAGACCAAGTTTGCAGCAGATGGGTCAGTTGATAAGTACAGGATGCGATTGGTCACTAAGGGTTTCTCACAGGTGGCAGGCATTGACTACTTAGAGACCTTTGCAGCTGTTGCAAAGATGACTTCTATTTGACTCACCTTGGCTATTGCCGCATCACATGGTTGGGATGTGCATCAGATGGATGTGAAGAGTGCCTTTCTTCATGGAGACCTAGAGGAGGAGATCTACATGGAGTAGCTGCTAGGATTTGTTCAAGATTCTTCCTTAATATGCAGACTTAGGAAATCTATCGATGGCCTCAAATAGGCCCCTCAGGCTTGGTATGCCAAGATGGATTCCTTCCTTCTCACAGCAGGTTTCACTAGGTGCCATTCTGATCCCAATGTCTACTTTTTGTGGCAGGATGATTCACTCCTAATTTTGGTTCCATATGTTGATGACCTTTTGATCACCGAGAGTTCTTCATAAGCTATTATAGCGGTGAAGGCATCTCTCCAAGATAGATTTGACATGATAGACTTGGGTTTGTCGCACTACTTCCTTGGCATCAAGATCTCACATTCAGATTTAGGGATTTCTCTTGCACAACCTAAGTATGCTCTTGATTTATTGGCTCAGTTTCACATGGCTGATTGCAAGCCATCTCTGACTCCCTTTCTATCAGGAGTCAAGCTTGAGGCTGACTGTTCTTCACCTTTGGTTAATGCCACTTAGTATCGACAACTTGTTGGTAGTCTCATCTACTTGACTCACACCAGGCTCGACATATCATATACAATGGGACTTGTCTCTAGACTCATGTAAGAACCTCATGAGCTACATTGGAAAGTAGCTAAGAGGATCTTACATTACATATAGGGCTCACATAAATACAAGATTCATTACAAATTTGGCATAGAGGTTGACCTGGTTGGATATACAGATTCAGACTGGGCTAGTGATTCACATACTCGCAAGTCCACTTATAGTTACAATTTCTCTCTAGGTTTTGGTCTTATCAGTTGGTCTAGTAAGAAGCAAAATGCTATTGCTATATCATCCATAGAGGCAGAGTACAGGGGAGCTAATAATGTAAATACTGAGGCTATTTTACTTCAAGGGATTCATTTTGAGTTTGGCATTCTTATCAGGCAGCCCACCATCATTTATTGTGACAACCAGAGAACCATTCAAATTTGCAGGAATCCAGTTCAACACCAATGGACCAAGCACATAGAAATTCACATGCATTTCATTTGGGAGCTTATTCATAGTTAGGTCATTGACTTGATATTTTTCTAGTCTTCGAAGTAGGTTATAGACATCTTCACCAAACCTTTCACTGAGAGCAAGTTCATTCATCTACGAGCTCTTCTTGAGGTGCGGTCTACATCTATAGCAACATCATCTTTAGGGGGGCCTTCTAGCCTCTTCATTTATTTTATGTCTCTCTTTTGGGGAGAGTTTTTTTCTACAAGTTTTCTCCTTTTCTCTATCTTATGGGAGATTGCATTTGTACATGGGTACCTCATCAGGCCTAGTTACCGAGACCCATTTTATATTTTCACATTGCCCACCTAAGCTGTGCTTATGGAGGGGTATTAGTGTAGGTTTTTATTTTTCCCTATTTATTAATTAGGGAAATTGTATTTCTTGTGCATACATGGAGTTTTCCTACATTTTTGGGATAGGCTAGCTTATGTGGAAGTGTGTGTCATAGATGTGTCATAGGTGTCATAAGAATGTCATAAGTAAATCCCTTGATGGGAGTTACTTCTCTATTCTTAGCACCTTGTCACCAAATTTTATGGAGGAGTTACAGTCTATTCTTGGGGTGCCTTGTCCACCTTTTATGGAGGAGTTACTTACGTACTCTCCTATATGTATTCCTCACTTTGACCATCTCATGTTAATCAGATTTTGGTTTTCTCCATTTTATCTTGTGCAATTTATCTTCTTGTATAATTTCAAATTGCTTTAACATCTATGTGGTGTGCACTTGCTTCATCTCATGTGATCATGTCTCCATTACATTCGCATTATCCAGATTCTGGCAGCAACTCTGATAAGAAGAACCCTCAACCAATGGTAAGGGTAAAGAAGAAGAACCTCCTAAATCTCCTCCATATCCTTCCAAACCTTCTAATTCTTCTTTTGATAAATAAAATAAAGTTTTTGATTCTATTTCTTCCATGTAAATCTTGTGTTAATTTTAATTTTCTAAGTGTAGAGAAACTAGATCATTAGATTAAGTAGATAGTAGTATATTGAAAGGTTTAGAAGATTGGTAATGAGAAAACAAAAAAATAGCTGGCTACTCTTTAGTTGGGTGGTACAACACTCATTTTGTGGGAGAACAAGATATAATAATATATCTTAAAACATGGTAAAGTGATTTCTTCTTTGAGTGATTTTGTTTCTACACTAAAAAATCTATTTAATCTATTCGACTACATTCAACAAGCTACTATGGATTGGAAAAATTTAAGGCAATCAAAGAGTCAGAGTGTACAAGATTACACTCAATAGTTTAGGAAAGGGGCTTTGATTTTGGGCATACCCCTTTACACTGAAGAGACTCTTTTAAAATATATTGGTGGGTTATATAGTTATTTGAGGCATACAATACTCATTTTTAACCCCACTAATCTTAATGAAGTGTGTGTCCAATCTACCCACATTGAATCAATGGGTAAGGTAACCAAGGAAAGAGAAAACTTCATTAAAAATCCCAATAAACTTCATAAAATTGAAGGCAAAGGAAAGGGAAAGATGAAACACACCTCCAAAATTAAGAAAGAGGATGGGAAGCCTTTTTTCTCTCATTGTAAGAGAGAAGTCCATGAAGATACTAAGTGTTGGAATCTCCACCTAGATCATAAGCCAAAATGGTTTGGGAATAATAAAGGTAATAAGACTACTACAACATTACAACAAGATGTTGGCTTTGATTTTGGTGATGAGATCAAGGTCACCACCATGGGCATACAAGTTTTATATTATTCCTCTTCTATCACTAAATCTCTTAATTCTGATTCTTCTTTATATTATAAATCTATGCATGATGAAAATAAATTAAGTGACCTTTTACACATTATAGTAATTTGTAAGCATACTAAAATAAATACTCTTTTTGATAATAAATCTCAAGCTAATCTCATTTTTGAATAAGTTATGAATAAATTAGGATTTGAAACTAAACAACATCCTAATCCATACCCTTTGGGATGGGTGTGTGATGATGCTAAATTGCAAGTCACTAAAACATGCAAGTTGAGATTTACAATCACCTCCAAATTCATTGATGAGGTAGACTCAGATGTGGTTCCATTTGATATTTGTGGTATTTTAATTAGAATTTCCTATTTTTATGATAAAAAATCAATCTTCTATAGGGAAGAGAATAAATATTTTCTTGTAAAATATGGGATTAAATACATTATAAGATCCATTGGATAAAATCAAACTTATCACTTATAGCTATAGGATAGATGAAAAGGCTTGTAAATTCAAGCAAGAACTTTGTAATCATGATTGTAAAATCCAAGAATGATGATAAATCCAAGGCTATATAAGGTTATGATCTTAAACATAAGCATGAAATAGTAAAGATTATGTCTAACTCTAATGATGTTTTTTAGGATCCACAAAGTTTACCTCCTAAAGGGCATATATAACATGAGATACAACTATAAAAAGATGCACCTCTTTCTAATATTAACATGTACAAGTTGTCTATAGTAGATAATGAAAAATTAAATAATCAATTCAAGTATTATTAAATAAAGGGGCCATTTATCCAAACACTTCTCCATGTGGTTCGACAATTATTTTTATGCCAAAGAAATATGGAACTTGGTAAATGTGCATGCATTTCTGAACATTAAACAAAATAACAATTAAAAACTACTACCCTTTTGCCTGCATTGATGATATTTTAGATTAGTTAAAATTTTTTATTTATTTCACTAAGTTAGACTTAATAAATGGTTATCACCAAGTTATAATTAGTGAATATGATATTTGGAAAACTAATTTTAAAACTAGGTAAGGTCTTTTTGATTGTATTATTATGCCTTTTGGACTTTGTAATGCACCCACCACTTTCATGTGGGTTATGAATGATGTATTTAGGCCATTTATATATTATTTTATAATAGTCTACTTATATGATATTTTTATATTTACTCAAACTTGGGAAGATCTTGTAAAGTATATTAGGAAAGTCGTAGAAACATTTCAAAAGGAGAAATTATACCTAAAGATGTCTAAATGTGAATTTGGTAAAACATATTTGGTTTATGTAGAATATGTAGTAGGGTTTATGAACTAAAAAATTTGAAGGCATTATGAAATGACCCAAGACTAATAATGTAACTAAAGTTAGAAGCCTCCTAGGGGTAGTCCAATATTGGAGGAAGTTTATTGCTAATTTTTCATTGATTGTATCTTTATTGCATGCTTTTACAAGTATTAAACAATTATTTTAATGGGGAGACAAACATAAAAAATTATTTAACATGATGAAAGAAAAGATAACCACATCCCTAGTATTATCACTTCCAAATTTGTAATAGCCATTCGAGATTGAAAATGATGCAAGTGATTATGCAATGGGTGCAATTTTGATGCGGAAGAGAAAGCCTATTTGTTACCATTTTTAAACCTTAAAAACTATGGTAAGGGTATATCCTACCTATGATAAAGAGTTGTATGCTTTGGTTCAAAGTGTGAAAAAATGGAAGCATTAATTAATGGATAACGAGATAATTATCCACATGGATTAGTAACCTTTGTAATATCTCCAATTATAGTTAAAGATACAATAATCAAGTCACTTTTATTGGATGGGATTTTAAAATAAAATCAATCTCATGATTAGGTATAAAAAGGTACAAAAAAAAAGGTAGATAGTATTATTTCAAGACCTCCTATTTTAGCATCTATCATTTTTTATAATACTTATTTGATGCATGAAAGTTATAAGGAAAAATACGTTAGAGATGTTGATTTTAAGGATGTCTATGAAGATATAACTCATGGAAAGCAGGTAGAATAATTATATTATCACATGCATGATGGATTATTGTATCATCTTGGTGGGTTATGCATTACACAAGAATCAAGAGTCCATGCGATTAGAGAAACATGTAATTATCTTATTTTAGATCATTTTTGGCATTGGGAAAATAGTTGTACAATTTCAATGATATTATTATTGGCATTAGATGCATGAAAATATATCCAAATATGTAAAAGGTTATATTATTTGTGCTATTAACAAGTATAGTAATAGGAAGTTTGGATTGTATATATACCCCAATTCCTATACCAACCCATCCATGGGAGAGTGCTTCTATAGACTTGCTGGGTGGATTGATTATGTATAGAAATAATCATGACTATTTGTATATGGTTGTGGAAGTTATAGAAAAATGTGTGTTTTGGTGCATTGTAATAAAACTATCATAGTTGAGGAGAATTCACACTTTTTCTGCAATAATGTTTTTATTCATTTTGGTTTACCCACTTTTATTATTTATAATCAGGATTCTCAATTCATTTCGAAATTTTGGTCAGCTTTGTGGGAGTTTATAGACATAGAACTCAAGAAGATAACTACATTTCATCTAAAAACTAGTGATCAAATAGAAGTATTCAAACATATAGTGGTTAATTTACCATAAGGATATTATAATAAGCATCCACAGCTTTGGGATGAACACTTGAATTATGTGCAACATGCTTATAATAGTGACATACATTATTCTACAAGTAAATCTCCTTTTGAGACTTGTTTTGGTTATTTGCCTAAGTCTCCCTTAGACTTCACTTTTGGACAAGAAATAATGATGAATGGAAGTAAGTGTTGGTTGCTCCAAATGATCCACCCAAAAGCAACTATTAGACTAGTTATTTTGGAAAGACAAAGGGTGGAAATAATCATAGGATGAAATGTCCCCTCATTAATTTTAGGATTGATGTTGTTTCAATCTAAGGATAGATAAGTTTGACCAAGTTTACTCTAAGATTAGTAAATGCTACTACCAGAGGTTCAATTTATATGAGTATTCCATGTTAAATTTTAATGCAACTTACTAGTTAATTTTTATGACATAGTTGGCAATGATTGATTGAGAGATTAGATAACATTTTGGGTGTACATGCACCTATTTTTTTAATCTCATTTTTATTATTTTAGTAGCATTTACCATAGTTTTTCATGAGTGATATGATCTACAAATGGAACTATATATACAACAAGTTCCTTCTTATGATAGTAACATTGATGTATCTAGATATCTACTTATCCAATATAGTTCTCTATAGTTGGAGTATGCTCAAACAATGTTTCAATTACTATTTTTCAAAATCATATTATACGGTATAGGTATGCATCTTGAGGGCATAGAGGGGATAACATAGCATCCACTTCTAGGGATAATAGGCATAGGGGTAGAAATAATGATGAGTCAAATGCATCAGGGGATGTATCCTTGATAATTGATTTAGTTTATTATATTATAAACTTTGATTTGATTAAATATGATAATTATTCTAATCTATTTTTAATTATTTAATTAAATGGATTCACATATTAGTATTATCTCATGTCGTTTAATTTTTGCATTCTAAGTTTTGTATTATTTATATTAATTATTGTCTCATGTTGTATAAATTTAATGGTCAATTGATATTGCATTATGTGCTAGATTTGAATTTGTATTCATTTATGATATTATATTAAACATGGTTTGATTAATTTACTTTGTATATTTGTATAGATTTCACGTGTAGAATAATATTGTACTTGAAAAACATTATGCATGTATATATGAGATGAGTCCATGGTATTGTTACTTATCCTTGATGTTAAAAAATGGTTTCTTTCTCCACTTGGGAATATGAATATATTATAATCATGTGAAGCTGATTCATGGAACTTTTGTGCAATAAATAAAAAGAGTCATTTTATTCTTATTATTTTGAAATATTCTTAACTTGTAATTTTCCTTGATCTATATATATTTCATTCATATTTTCTATCCACACATGTTTTTGTGGGGATGTAATTGTGCATGCAGTATGTTTTTCATTATCATTCAAAATTATGTCTTCTCTAGGTTCTTTTCTAATAAGATATTTTATGACCATTATTTTCATAATGGGAATGTCTCAAGATAGATTGGTCATGGTAGAAAGTAAACTAGAATATGTTTTCCTGAAAACATCATCCTAATCCTTAAAAGTATAATATGCCATTGTCTCATTTGTAGGAATGACCAAGAATGTCTTGGTCTTCATCGAGTGAGTATTAGAAGATATTAAGAAAGGGACCTTATTGACTGAGTGTCAAATTTTCCAAATGTAATAAGTCCTTAATATGTAAGTTATGTAATATTTTTTCACAATGCATGAAAATCATTATCTCAATGTTTATTAATATCATGATAAATGCAAAATGGTTCTTCTTTTACTTTTTCAAGACAATGAAGAGAGTGATTATAGTTAACATGTAGTGTGATTAACTTATTATCCATTAAAGTATGTATAATATCATGTGATTGATCTCTAAAACTATCAAAACTGAATAGTTTCTTTTTAAAAGTAGGTTTATTCTCTTTAGGTGCTATTTTGTAAACTAATTTTTTTCCATTTGTTTAGGACCTTAACCTACTTTTCCTTGATTCGAACCGGTGCCTTAGGAATTAAAATAATGATTTCCTTGTGTGGGACTTATTGATTTAAGTTAATGTCTTCATGTGACTTTTTTGGATTTATAATAATTAATAGCTTTTATTCTAATGCAAGAGTCTCATATCAATGAGCTGAAAATGAATCAAAAGTGCAATAAAGTAGATTTTCTTTAAGAGGATAGATGAGGGACCTAATTTTTTTAATTTCCAAATATGTTGGTATATATATTAAATGGTGTATACAATTATTAAATTATAAAATAAAATCATAAACTAGCTCTAGTTATCCTCGATGAAGAGAAGTTAAATGATCATATGTAATCCTTGGTCCCTTATTCTAAATGTATTCCTTAAAATTGACTCTTCTAACTCAATATAGGAGTGTAAAGACCCATTTCAAAGAGAATGAAAGAAATCCAAAACATTTCAAATTAAGATTTTTGAAAAAAAAATTAGTAAAATTTGACTTCCATTATATTTATCCATAGAATCTCTAAAATATTTGAGATGTAGATAAGGATTACTACTTCTATCAAACATACAAAATGTAGGCATAAGAAAGTTATGAGGTAATGGTGCATTCACAATATCATGCACAATTAGGTTTCCATATATAACACTAAATTCAACCTAAGCATTATATGATTTTATCTCTAAGGTTACATGATGAAAATTTTATTGCAAAGTGCCCACATCATGCATTAAGGAGATGACTTCTTGGGAAGGAATGTTAATATTCTTAAGAAGTTGATTCAATGGTTTATCTTTATTATTGTAAGTTTCCATAGGTAAACTATTAAAAATGGGTGAAGAATGTTTAGGCATAATATTTTTTATACTAGACATTGGTTGCGAAGATTCATGATAATCAAATTTAACATTATCTTCCATAAATTCACATTATAAACATGTATCATTGCATATAATGGAATTACCATTACATGGAGATTCATCACATTTTGTTTCAATAAAATGCTCATGTAAATAAATATTTTGACATTATATTACAAGAGAGGAGAGAGAATAATCACATATTTTAGTTTTATTTAGTATTTATAAAGAGAGCTAAGGAATTTCACATTCTTTTCCATTTTTATAGAGAAAGAATTTCAAATTATTTTTCCATTTCTAGAGAGAAGAAATATTCAATTATTTTTCATTTATAGAGAGAATTAATTTCATATTATTTTGTAATTTTTACATAGTGATTATGAATTTTTATTTTATAATTATTAATGACGTGAAGTGTAATGGAAAATTTTAGAGATAAATGTGTTTAACCCTAAAATCTAGATGTGGCGAATCTAGGGTTAAAGGGGTAGAGGCCTAGATCGGCCTAGGGTGAATTTAGTAGAATGGATACCCATAAGTACTTATCACTAAGATCAATAAGAATTATGTGAACCTAATCCATGAAAATTTAGGGTTTCAATAAAAAAATGGGTAGAGATAGTCTGGGGCACAAGGATGGTAGACTATCTCTAGAGTAGGCTAATTATTTACAAAACTTAGATAAACATATATTAAATTTATTATGTTGATATGATAAAGATATAAAATATAATTATGCTAGATATTACAATGATGATGAAAATAAGACACTTAGTTGGTTTTGATGATAAAAAAGATATGGATCTAGAATAGGCAAAAAGTATACTAGATATAGATTCTAGATCAATTGCCTGAAAGTATAAATTTAACCTTTGTAGTTATGGACACTTATGTTGACTTGAGATGGTTTTAACAACACTATTGTATAACTTAGACATATGTCCAATACATAATACCCAATAAAACTATATGTGACCACCTAGATGCTTATGGGTTATATGTCACCTTTATTCTGGTCCATTCAAATATGGGTCATGGATTATCAATCCTTATCAAATAAAAAAACCCTAGTTCATACTCATATTGGTTTTTGGAAAAATGGGTTAGTGTACACACAGTGTCAAGTTTCCTCAAAGACTCCTTTATCAATGAACACTGCCTACATATCTAATACTTTGAAGAGGGCCTCATAGGCCTCATAATTATGTAGTTATCCCCTATGTTTTTAATTATATGTGAATCATGCAACATGTTATACGCAAGTAAAATAAAGACCTAGTTTATAACTTAGAAAATATAGATCTTGGGATAATACTTTGGTACTTAAAACATGTATATGTGTTGTCCTTATGGCTGATATGGAAATATGATAAAATATGGAAGCCTTACTCACTTGAGTGATTGATAGAATGATTTTGGTAAGTTTCCTTGGTCTCTCTAGGTATTTTTGGTGAGGAATGAATGAATGTTGATATTGAATTTATACCAGTACCTTTAGATAATATCTCACATTACAAAACTTAGGCCTAAACTTAGGATACATTTCATTTACAAATTGGATGACTTTAGGGTATTGGACACTTGTATTTGGGTGGGACACTTGCATCAATGCAAGCATCTAAATAAGATGAAAGTGTTTGAGTAGTTCGAAATTAGGTGCATGTTTAAAACTTGTATAGATGTGATATAATTAGGTTTATAAAATTCTAGGTAAGGTAGTAGGCTTGGGTCACTAGATAACATTGGTCAAACTAAGAGATAAACAATAAGGCATATAAAGATAGTGTATGCAAGAGTTTTGGTAGTGAAAAAGGTATAGAAGTTGAAGGTATATCTATGCTATTTATTTTCCAAGTGTATAAGACTATGGTTCTATATAATTCATAAATAGTGTTTACATTCCCCCCATTTAATCTAGTAATGAAGTTTAGTTTAAAGGAAAATGAAAAGGAAAAGGAATACATACCTCGGTGTGTATAACGCACCTTGTCTTTGCTTGAGTCAAAATTGAGTACTTTACTAATGACTAACCTACAACCAAGAACATGATAAATTATACAATCAATGCATATAATCTAAAATTAAAATCATTTAAATTATTTAAATTTAAAGAGAGTAAGGTTTAGGAGTACACTTGTGTATCGATACAATTATCTTGCATTTTGGAAATTTCATTTGAAATATATATCATTATGAATCAATGAAACTAATATTAGGATAATATAAATGTATAAAGTGAATAAATATAAAGATATATAGATATATTGGAGGGAAAATTCCCTTAACCTTGGAGAAAAGATTAGTTTCCACCTAAAAGTTGAGATTAGTTCAACCATGCAACCCAAACATACTTATAACCTAGAGAGTGTGGGTGAACCAAGTCAACTCACACTATAAAATTGGTGAGGTTAGATGATGAAATAAATTCCAACCTATAAATTTGGAAATATTGAGTGATTTAATCACCTCAAGCATACCAAAAAGTTAAATAAAAAATGTAGTAGATTGGATCAATAAAGTTTTTAAAAGTCCAACCTAGTGGGTGGTGACAATCCCCTAAGAGTGTTTCAAATCTGAAACTGATTTAATTTTTCAATATTAGGTGCACATTGTATAACTTGTGCATCTTATATATGCATCATGTTGAAAATATTTATAAAAATGGTACCAATATATATAATTCTACCATAAATGTCTATCTGAATCATATAAATGTGCAATCTATCCAATTCAAAACTGCATAAGTGTGGAAAACATGCTTCCAAATCATTTCTCCACTATATATGGAGAAGTATGAAAAATGATATAAGTTCCAATGTGTAGGACATGTTTTCAAAAAAATTCCTTACTGCAACCTAAGTATGTTAAATACTAAATAAGTGTGGAGAATATGGTTCCAAAACATGCCCCCACTTAATCTGAAACTGTGACAAATGTGTGGAGAACATTCTTCCAAAACATGTTCCCACTACAATCTAAATATATGAATCAATGTATAATTCATTCCTATATGGAATTCCCCCACTAATATGCCCCACTTTGAGGTGATTAAATTATAAACTGGTAGTTACCTTACCTTAAAATGGTAAGATAACCATGTAATCTTGTGAGTGTACCCTGTAGCATATAGAGGGAACATGTATATGTAGATATATAATCTAAATATGAATAATGTGATCACACCAAGTATAATATGCATCATGTAGATCATGGAAACAAATATATATTAACAATACAAGATTAAAAATAAATAAAGCATACACACAAGAACACTTAAAAGAATATCAAAACATAATGGTCCAAGGAGACCTCAAACAAAAGGCATGTTCAAATTCCACACAATATAAGGGGCATGAATTATTCAAATGTCTACAAATTAAATAATGACATATTCAAATGTCAACATACAACAAACCATGACATATAAAAATTTCATAATAGGCAAACATAGGCACGGGGAACACAAACAATGGAGCGCATTTAGATGATGAACCAATCTAGATAATAGAAAATTAAGACACTCAAGTAAGTACATAAATGAAAACATAAACAACCAACATAAACATATCATACTAGAACTTGGATATATGTATTATAAAAAATGTTAATTACATAGCATATTAAGTACATAGTGAAATACATAAGCATGGACAAAGGCATGTGTAAATACATATATGAACTTGAACATGATAATTTAAATTTACCATAGAATTACATAAATTGATGTATCATGATCATAGAGGTGGATTTCCCCAATGTATTAGTGATGTGATTAGAGAGAAACTTGAACATCCAAAAGTGCATAGATCATGTATATGTGTATGCCTTAATCACACTCAAAATATTGGTGAAATATGGGTATATAAATTTTTTTTATATGCCATCTACCAACATGAAACCAAAAACATATATGTTAAATATCTAATAGGATATGTAAATGTTGAACATATTTTTGTATTTTTAAAATTTTTTAATTTTTTTTGTTATTTTTGGAATGTGTGAGACCTTGCAACCTAAATTTTTATCTTTTACACTATTTGGATCATGGTTGGATAAGTGTAAATTTTACATGGGATGTTCATCCTCATGTTTTTCATGTGTAGTAAAATAACCAATGCTATAATTTGGAATATGGATCAATTTGCCTTCATGAGAAAATGTAAAACCTTATTGGTTTTGGTCAATTTGTGCTTCCACTTGTATAACTAAAGAGTACCCAATGTAAATGTTTATGGATACTTTTATTGTGTAACACAAAACCATGTTTGAATCACTTTAATACCACAATAAATTGGTAGGGTTATGGTTCCCAATGAGTCTTTCCAAGTTCCTTTGTTTTGTAAATATTTTAGATCAAATTCAATCTATTGTAAACATCTTATATTAAAAGTAGTTTTTATTTGTGTAAGATCAATATGGTTTGCCAAAAATAAGAACCACCCATGAATAATGTGATTTTCCATTTTTTTTAGCATGTATGAATTTTGTGTTTTTCACTTGGGGATTTTTCATAGGATGTGAACCTTAGATTGGTTCCATATTGATTAAATATTGTAGAGTTCCCACATAAAGATTATGAAATCCACATTTTTGTTCATAATGTTCATTTGGTAACTCATCTCCCTCTTTTGTGTAAGGAATAAAAATTTGGTACTTATAAGGGGATATGTTAAGCTCCTTTGGTTAAGTAGGGATGAATGAAGCATATCTATGCACATCCATATATAGATGGGGAAATGAATCATATTATTTATGCAATTATCTATCCTTCAATGAAGAAAGAATACCTCTACTAAAAATGAATTGTAACTCCAAATATGAAGGTTTTAATGTTAGCTCATATGATGTAATTTTTAATCAAATAACATAATCTTGAAGTGGTTCATCATCAAGTTGGTTGAAATAATGCAAATGTTCTAATGTAATTTTTGGCACCTTATGGATACTAAAAACCATGAAGAATGCACATTATAATTATGAAAAATTGGTTAGAAAACATTTTGGTAGGCTATAGAACCAATTATGAGCCTCATCAAAAATGATCATTATTAGCATAGGTTCTTAGAAAACTCTAGAACATGATAATTACATGGATAACTTGCACAATCAATAATAAAATAGGACAATTGTCAATAATATAGACTGAATGATGCCATTAATTACTAAGTCAAGCTCATTATATGGATGACATGTAAGGTTAACGTATATATAATAGTTGACATACATTATATGAATAATATATAAAGGATTTAACAATTCTCACTACACATAGATCATAAGTAAAAGGAATATAGAAAAACCATTCATAATGTATGCATTAAATTATGCTTGCCCCACTAATTATATTAATTTCTACTAATTTAGTCTAATTTATATATTTATTAGCCAAATTAATTAATAGCCTAACAATACCCATCCCATTACTATATCCCATAGACCTTTACCCCATTATAAAACCAATTAATCTCCCCATTAAAACCCTAATAGAGCCTATTATCTACTAACCTACTCTCTAAACCAACTATCCAATTTAAAATTCCTATTTATTCAACTACCACCCTATCTAACCTACCACCCTAGAAATTCCTACATCCCTATGAATTATAAACCTCATTAACTCCCATCTAATCCCACATTATCCCCTAATCTGAACAAAAAACATCTATAACGAGGGAAGCTCCTCTAAAGTTCTATAAGTCTTTAAACTAGAGACTTCTAAATAATTTTAAATTTCCCTAAAATTACCTCCACCATCTTATAAAAACACATGCTTGGGACATGGAAAAACTAACTTATAAATTCATCAATCCATCATCTTTATACTATCTTTCATCCATATAAACTCTCTAGCACTCATCCAAGCCACTATCAACCTCATCCAACCATTGGAAGCCATTGTCAAGATCTAGCAAGTAATTCAATAATTCAAGTTTTGGACATCAAATAATCTCATTTAAAATCATATATTGGAGTCATAAGGAGGTAAAAATGATGGTGAGAATGTTCTTATTATTTTGATTTGCCTCTTTTATCCATTCCTATTTGTGTCATTGAGTTTTAGGTTTTTATTACTAAGCTTAGTAATATTGCTTGAATCTAAAATTTGGTGAACATTTTGGTGACCATGGTGGGACTCACTCCATTAAATAACATTATAACATTGATGGAAGTGATTTGAGTGCTTTTAGGACAAACTAGACATCAATTGAAGGATGGATTTTGAATTTTAATCACGTACAGGCAAATGATGACTTTGCATTGATATTAATGGTATTGTAATTACAATTTTGTAAACATAGTAGCTATTTTGTCGATTAATCACTAATGGTTAGGGTTTTTTTAAGGTTTTAGTTTTTGACAAAATTGTAACTTTGAAAGTTGCAATTTTGTCCTAGTAGTCATAGTATTGTAGGTTGCAGTAGCGATTTTATCAAACTTAATAGTTAGGGTTAGATTTATAGTCTGTTCTTGCTAACCCTTCTCTACTATAGATATTTTGTTTATTTTCACCTCTCTATGTGTAGGATAGGGAAAGGGTTCACTTAATATTTAACCATTGATACATCAATGACAAAACTATGACTATGTGACTATAATTTTTTTTTTGGTAATCGTGGTATTGTAGTTTGTAGTCATGACTTTGTCAAAAGTAATAATTAAGGGAGATTATGTAATCTATTCCTTACTAACCTCCCCTCTATAGGTATCTTATTATCTATTTTATATCCTTTTGTGTGTAGGATAAGTAAAGGATTCATCTAATATTTAACTATTGGTACATCTATGATAAAATCATAACTCTGATAGTTGTGACTTTGAATTAGTAATGGTAATTTTTTCAGACAAAGTTGTGATTTTATAAAACTCAGGTTTGCCTTAGATCTCTTGCTATCACCTAGTAATAAGACATATCTATATATTACATTATTCATTTGTAAATATATTCTAGTCTATGCTTTATAGGGAGAAATATTTTAAGCTAAGACTTGACGTTTTGACCATCTACCACAAAATCATGAATCTCTAAGTACCAACTTTGTTCTGGTAATCACAAATTTATCAATGATAGTTATTGTTTTTGTCCCTTCCCATAAAATTGGTAAAAATATGGCTTATTTAAGTTCTAATAATAAACAAAAGGTTTTTAAAGATCTATAAGAAATATCCTTAAGCCTTTTAAGCTAAACTAGAAGCATTTTGTATCATCTTAAAATGTTTATCAATCTAGGTATTTTGGTCTTAATCACCCAACTACAAAGAGGCTCTAAATGTTTTTGTTTTTATGTGTAGGATCTACAAGGGGTAGATGAATACCAATACCTATTAAGCACAGAATATACTGAGAGGGGGGGTGAATCAGTATATTATATATCTTATAAAACTTTCCTTTTATCAAATTCCACTTAATCAAACATTCAAGATATGCAATAAAACTCAAACAATAACATCACACAAGATAGAGAGAGACAACAGATATAATGTGGAAACCCAATGTGGGAAAAACCACGGAGAACAATCTCAAGTATATTCATGAGAACAAATCCACAGGAGCACCATACTCCTTTGTCGAGTACCAACCTCAACTACAATTTGTGAGCACCAACCCACATGAGCTTCAAACCCCTTTGTCGAGCAACAACCCAGCTACTATTCATGAGCACCAACCCACAGGAGCAACAACCCCTTTGCTGAGCACCAACCCAACAATAATTCGTGAGCTCCAACTCACAGGAGCACCAACCCCTTTGTGTATACCACACACCTATCTCTTAATGTTGCTATCTCAACAAATGATAGATCAATACAACATCTCCTTCCTCTCGCTCACCTTTGCTCTTCTAAGCTAGATATAACAAATACAAATCATATTCATCTCTCACAATTGCTCTTCTAATCTAGACATTACAATATCAAATCAACCTCTCTCTCTCATATTACAAATAGATTCTCAAGCCTTTATTTATAGCTTTCCAAATGACCTTTGGCCTTCCCCCTTTGTGACCCTTTAATCCTCATGGAAAATGGCACCAAACTTGTATGACCCTTCATATTCAAGCCTTTGAAAAGTCATGTGGTGACCCTTCATGCCCAAAAACGTCCTTCCCACTTTTGTCCTTATCTTTGGTGACTTTTCGTATTCCTTGAAGTGTCCCTTCATGAGAAATTATGCCCTTACTCTTTTGTCTTCACTTGGTAACTCTTGGTATTCCCCAAGATGACTCTTCATGGGAAAATGCGTCCCATCCTTCTTTTGTCTTTACCCCATGACTCTTCAACTTCTCCATGGGCCCTTCTTTTGTCTCATATGCAACCAAAATATATTCATTAATATTAAATAAATATTAACTCACATTAGCCAAGATAAACAACATTAAATGCAATGGGGCCTTTATCACCAATAATACTAGACCTTTGACATCAATGACAATATTTCCAACAATCTTCCCCTTTGTCATTGATGGCAACCTCAATCCTGAAACTACCAAATCCTGTCACCTGCACATCCTGTCATCTAAAAATAGATAGTAACTCCCCCTTACTGTAGCAACCTGTACCTATTCCCTATACCTATTTTTTACACCTGTACTTAGACTTGTTATTCTCCCCCTTTGACATCAATGGCAAAGGGCCTACCTGGAGCTAACACTTAACTCCCCCTCACTTGATGCTGAACATCAATGGTAGGAAGTAATAGAAATTACTGCCAACTCCTCTCACTGATCTTTGAATGTATCCTTTGATCGTGCCTTTGAGAAGATATCTGACAAAACATATACATTGTTCCCTATCCTTTGAGCATCTGCAATCAACTCATTTAAATCTTTTCTTCTAATCTCACAACCTTTAGCATGAAACCTTAATGTGTATCCTTGATCACATATTTGACTAACACTCAACAGATTATGCTTAAGACCTTTTACATATAAAACATTCTTAGTCTTAGTTCTACCATAATCCAAACTCAAAGTACCTTTTCCGGCTATCCTGGTAGTGGTTTTATCTCTGAATCTCATTGTACCACCATTGATCTTCTTTAGAGTAATGAACTTACTTTTATCTCCTATCATATGCCTCGAACATCTGCTATCAATTAACCATGGCTGATCTTTACCTCCCACATGCAGAGCTGTCTGCACCATCATAGAATCTTCATGTTGTTTCTTCTACCATGTACATGTTTGAACCTTCTCCCTGATGAATGGAGCTTTGAGATTCTGATCCTTCTTCTTGATGAATGGAGCTTTGAAGCTCTGATCCTTCTTGATTGACTCGAACACGCTTCTACAATACCGAGCTATGTGTCTGAAGTTGTTGCACTTGTAGCATACTATGGTCTCTTCATCAAAGCTTGATAGAGGAGCAAAAGAGTTGTGGCTTCTGCTTGACTCTACTTGACTTTCCTTCTCCTTGTTTCTGAAATTCTTAGCTCTTTTTCTACATTCTAATTTCTTGTGACCATATCCATTACAATAAAAATAATAGCCATAAAAATAAGACTTGTCTATATATCTCTGACCTAATTGCTTTTTGTAGCTTTGTTCCTTCCAGCCTTCTCTATTTGGAATGTCCTCTGTATTCTTCACTTCTCCCCTTTTTGTTTCCTCTTGTGTAAGAGCTTCAACATAGCTCTTTTTCTTTTCAAAACCGATCCCTATCTTATCTGAATATGCTTTTTGACTTTCCAATATCTTATTCAGCATGTTAGTGCTATCTTCAAATTTTGAATCACTGACTCCTTTATCACTGATTACTTTCTTAATATCTTCTTTTAAAAAGGAAATTTCAATAATATACCTTTCATAATCTTTTCTTGCTATTTCCAACTGTACTGTGAGATCTTCTTCATTCTTCTTGGCTTCTTCAAAGTGTGCTTGTAGATCTTCAATCATTTCCTTTGACTCTTGTTCATTTTTCTCGATCTGCCGCTTTAATATTTGATTCTTCTTCTAAATAGCTTCTAACTCTTCTAAGACACAAATGAGCTCTCCTTCCATATTCACTTCAGCTTCCTCCTCTTCTTCTTCTTGATCATCTTCATGTATAGCCATGAATATAATCTCTTCTTATTCTGAATCACTGACTCCACTATCTTTGCCTGAGCTAGGATCTTTAGAATACAGGCTCTTCTTCTCGGATCCCTTCTTAGATTTGCCTTTGAAATTCTTCTTGTATGTAGGCTTTTCTTCTTCATCATATTTAACTTTATTTGGGCATCTAGTTGAAAAATGTCCAATCTTTCCACAATTAAAACATTTAAAAAGTAATTTTCCTTGATATTTACCTGTTCCTCTTTTTGGCTTGTGAATGAAAAGTGCTCCATTATCATCTTCATCATCACTGGAACTATCACTTGATTCTTGAATCTTAGCTTTCTCCTTCTTTGATGTCTTGAAAGCTGCTTATCTCTTTGAGGGTTTATCTTGTTTTGTTCACATCTCATATGCCGTGAGAATACCATGAAGCTCATCCATCTTTAGCTTGGCTAAATTCTTCATCTCCTCAATTTTCGAAACCTTTGCATCATATCTCATTGGTAGAGATCTTAAAACCTTTTGCACCACCGTTGACTCATCCAATGTTTCTCCAAGACCTTGAATCTGATTTATGACTTGATCAACTTGTAAAAGATAACTTGCTATATCTTCTTCTTCTTCCATCTTCAAACTTTCAAACTACCTTCTAAAAGTCTACAACTTAGCTTGCTGAACCTTTCCATCACCTTTGTACATATTCTCAATTTTTACCCAAGTTTCATGAGTAGATTTACATTGCATAACTTTAACAAATTCAGATTCACATAAAACACATAAAATAGCATTTAAAGCTTTAGCATTACATTCACTTGCCTTTTTTTCTGCTGGAGTAATTGTAGATGTCTGTGGCTCTTCATATTCCTCCACCAATGATTTCCATATGTCAAATCCAAGGGACATCAAATAAAACTTCATTCTCATGCTCCAAAAAGAATAATTCATCCCATCAAACAAAGGTGCCTTATTTGTAGAAAATCCTTCCTGTGACCCAGCCATCGTGCTTTCTTGATCTACCTTCAAGCTGTAAAACTTTTCAAAAAGGAACCTGCTCTGATACCAATTGTTAAGCATAGAATATACTGAGAGGGGGGTGAATCAGTGTATTATATATCTTATAAAACTTTGCCTTTATCAAATTCCACTTAATCAAACATTCAAGATATGTAATAAAACTCAAACAATAAACATCACACAAGATAAAGAGAGACACCAAATATAACGTGGAAACCCAATGTGGGAAAAACCACGAAGAACAATCTCAAGTATATTCATGAGAACAAACCCACAGGAACACCATACCCTTTTTCCGAGTACCAACCTTAGCTACAATTCGTGAGCACCGACCCATAGGAGCTTTAAACCCCTTTATCGAGCACCAACCCAGCTACTATTCATGAGCACCAACCCACATGAGCACCAACCCCTTTGTGTATACCACACACCTATCTCTCAATGTTTCTATCTTAATAAATGATAGATCAATACAACATCTCCTTCCTCTCTCTCACCTTTTATCTTCTAAGCTAGAAATAACAAATACAAATCAAATTCATCTCTCATAATTGCTCTTTTAAGCTAGATATTACAAAATCAAATCAACCTCTCTCTCTCATATTAAAAATGGCTTCTCAAGCCTTTATTTATAGCTTTCCAAATGACCTTTGGCCTTCTCCCTTTGTCACCCTTCAATCCTCATGGAAAATGGTGCCAAACTTGTATGACCCTTTGTTGTTCCCCAAAAATAGCAGTCATTTCTGGGACAACATTTGAACTATTTTGGTCTTACAGACCAAAATTCTCTTCCATTTCCAAAATTTGTCTTAGACATTCAAATTCCTCATTTTCCAAGCTTCTCAAAAAATCTACAAACTCTACAGGCAGGTTCATTTACACAGGTTCAAAGATTTCTGAAGGTAGTTTTAGTTAAAAGAATCAGTTTTCAACATTTAGTCATTCTCTGGGATTGATTTAGAGCTTTGGTTTAGTTGAAAATCTTCATCGGCAAGCATCTGAGTAAAAAAAGAGACTTGAACCATTGAACTATTAAAGCATTGAACCACTTTGGTTTAAAGGTTCAACGGGTTCAAGGTTCAACAAGTTCAACGTCTTTGGCAAGAGTTAAGCGCTTCATCAAGGTTCAAAGTTCAATCGCTTCAATTGGTTCATCAACTTCAAGACATTTAGCCAAATCAAGGTGGCTTGAACCATTGAACCGTTGAACCACTTTGGTTTAAAGGTTCAATGGGTTCAAGGTTCAATGGCAGGTTCAACCAAAGGAATAGTTCAATGGCTCGGTTCAACCAAGTAGTTCAATGCTTTATTTCACTCAGTGTCTTTTGGTTCAACCAAATAGTTCACTCAGTTGGTTCATTCTTTCAATTCATCCTTTGGTTCAATGTCTACAGGTTCAACAGTAGGTTCAAAGACATTTTTCAAAGCTTTGTTTGAACCATTGAAACAAAACTTGGTTCAATGAATTGTTTCAATGAACAGGTTCAACAACAAGTTTATTCACTCAGTTCATTTGATTGAACCATTTTGGTTCAAAGCCTTGGTTCAACTGATTGGTTCAATGAGATGGTTCAACTATTGGTTCAAAGGCAAAGTTCATAATGTTTGGTTCAATGCTTAGTTCATCGACTTGTTTCATCCAATTAAACTATCGGCTTGAACCATCAGCTTAAACCATTTTTGGTTCAACCGATTGGTTCAACATCTTAGTTCATCACCAAAGTTCAAAGAGGTAGTTCAATGCAAAAGGAAACTTTTCAAAGGACAAGTGCCCTTGCAGAGGACACTTAATCAATAAAAGCACCCTTCAGAAGGGTCATTTTTCAAGGAAGCCAAAAGGTAATTATTTTGGATTTGTTTAAGGCATTTAAAAATTGGCTAACACTTAATTATTTCAAACTTTTGTCTGAAGGAATTTCTTCAAATAAATTTTTTGAAAGAATTCTAAGTGACTACGGGGGCAAAATTCGAAGACTTGTTGAAAGATTTGGCAAAACAAATAATTCTGTGGACTTTTTGTTCACAGGAATTTTCCCCAGGGAAATGTCTATGGGAAACTTTCATGTGAGGAAATGTTCATGGGAGAAAGCCCAGGGATTTATCTATGGGAACTGCCAAGGCAAAAGGCTACCGAAGGACCCTGAAGGGAAGGTACCCTTGCGGGGAACTCTCTGCGGCCAAAGTAAAAGGCTATTCCAACTTGACATAGGTCATTTCTCAAGGCCTGAAAGGGCAAATCCAATCTGGAAGAATACAAAGCTGAAAGCTGAAAGAGGACCAAGGGGTGACGTGCCTGAAGACGTCAAATTCAAGACAGTGAACTAGCCATTGAGAGCACATTGACGGGCATGTAAACATCAATTTTAAAGTTCATGAAATAGCCATTGATCCTTTGAATTCATAGACCCGAATGCATTCCCAAAATTTAAGACCAAAATCAGTTGAAAGCGAGGAAAGATAGAACAATGAATGAATCTAGGGCCTGATTCAACTAACTAGAAAATGAGGAATGATGAAGACAAGATCAGACCGCCAGGTGGACATTGAAAGTTGCAATCTTTCAATTGCATGGCTTGTTTATCTACATTAAGAAGATCAAATGGGTAAAATTCTCCAAAGTTTTAGCTTGTCTTCCTAATAGTTCCCAACGCATCATGATGTATTACTGTTCTCGAGTCCTTCTTGAAGTGGCTATATAAGGGACTTTCTTTCGTTGTAAAAAGATCTCTTTTTTGACAATATGAACGAAACTCTGCCCAAATTGAGAGGCATCATTGAGACTTTATGCTCAGTCTGTTGATCATGTTGGGGATCAACCAACAAAGTTGATTACTATATGAAAACAATTTAAATATGAAATTGAACCAGAATGATAAGTAACTAGAATCAGAAAATAACAAACAATAAGAGATACAAGAAACCACCCTGAAAACTTGTATTAAAATATTTACAAAAGGAATACAATTGAAGAAAATTTTTTCTTCCACACCTCTCTCAGATGTACAGATCTCTTTGCTTCAAGAGCTCTCTCTCTCAATTACAATCAACTCCAACAACCTAGATTGATACACATATAAAATTCTTGTACTGTTACTTTACTATTACAATAAGCTATGAAGATCTAATCCTATATATAATATTAGGAAACATGAGCTATGCATTCACAACCATTAGATGCACCTCCTAATCAAGGGCTCAAAATAGTCTTACTTAAGATAGATATGCGGACTTAAGACTAACACTTAATCCTACCATGCAAACATTCTGTTCTGTCCACAAAAATGGATTTTGGATGCACAGGTGACTGACATCGGTCCCTGCCTGTCTACCTGTGACCAACATCGACCAATTCATGACTGACACCAGCATCTCCTAGTCAACTCCTAACCGACGTCAGTCGCTCCTGACTGACACTGATGACTGTGTAATTCCTATAGCCTGCAACTTGCTCATTTGGTGAAGCTTTTAGCTCCACACCTCAACAATCTCCCACTTGGAGATAAATAGCTACACTAGTACCTATACAGAAACATCTTCTAGCTCCTCCATCTTCAAACTCAATCATGAAGACCTACAAAAGTTGAATGAAGATTCAACTTCTCTTTTTTTATCGGCTTGGTTAACATATCAGCAGGGTTCTTATCTGTATGGATCTTCTCCAGATTCAACTCACCATCCTCTAATACCTATCGAATGAAGTGGTACCTAAGCTATATATGCTTGGTTCTTGAATGAAAGGCTGAATTCTTAGCCTAATGAATTGCACTCTGACTATCACTGTATAATCTGCAACTCTCTTGCTCCTTTCCTAGCTCTTCCATGAACCGTGTCATCCATATCATTTCTTTGCTAGCCTCTATGACTGCAATATATTCTGCTTCTATAGTTGACAAGGCAACAACCTTCTGCAACTTTGATATCTAGCTAACCGCCATTCCACCAACAGTGAAAACATATCATGTGGTGCTCCTTTTGCCATCCAAATCACCTGCCATATCTGAATCTACATAACCATGTAGATAAGTGTTTGACCCACCATAGCACAAATGCCTACTGCTGGTCCCTCTTAAATATCTGAGGATCCACTAAACTGCTTTCTAGTACTCCTTTCCTGGATTGGCCATATACTTACTAACAACTCCCACTACTTGGACAATATTAGGTCTAGTACAAACCATTACATACATTAAACTCTCAACTAAGGAATCATATGGAACTCTACTCATGTACTCTACCTCATCATGTGAATTAGGACACTGTTCTTTACTCAACTTGAAGTGCCCTACTATAGGTGTGCTTACCAGTTTTGCATCCTGCATATTGAACCATTTCAACACCTTATTCACATAATCCTCTTGAGACAAAATCATCCTGTGATTTTTCTTGTCTCTCTTAATATTCATGCCAAGGATTTTCTTTGCTACTCCCAAATCCTTCATGGCAAATGTGTGAGCTAGTTTCACCTTAAGCTCAGAGATATCCTGCATGTGTGAACCTATAACCAGCATATCATCTACATACAGCAACAAGATAATATATCTACCATTATTCAATCTCTTAAAATACACACAATGGTCAGATTGACATCTACTGTAGCCATGCTCAGTCATAAACCTATCAAATCTCAAATACCATTGTCTAGGAGCTTGCTTGAGGCCATACAAGCTTTTCTTCAATCTACACACTAACTTCTCCTTACCTTTGACCTCAAATCCTTTTGGCTGATCCATATATATTTCCTCATCCAAATCTCCATGAAGAAACGCTGTCTTAACATCAAGCTGCTCAAGATGCAAATCCTCAATAGCAACTAAAGACAATACAGTCTGTATAGAAGTCATTTTAACTATAGGAGAAAAAATCTCACCAAAATCAATACCTGGTTTCTGTGCAAATCCTTTCACTACCAACCTGGCCTTATATCTCATCTATCCATTCTCACCTTCCTTCAATCTGTAGATCCATCTGTTCTTCAGTGTCTTCTTTACCGCTGGCAACTCAACCAAATCCCATGTTTGGTTCTCTTTCAAGGAATCAATTTTCTCATTCATGCCTAGCTCCCACTAATTCTTGGATTCCACCTATATTACTTCATCAAAACTCTTTGGTTCTCCACCATCAATAAGCAATAAATAGTATAATGAAGGGGAATATCGAATTGGAGGTTTACTTACCCTTTCTGACCTCCTAATGGGTGTCTGAGACTCATTCACAACACGCTATTCACCCAAATTCTTAGACAGTGACCGACCTCGGTCACCTCCAGGCCTGTTACTGGCCGATGTCAGTTCCACATGATCGACATTGGTACCTTCCTGGCCGACGTCGGTCACTGTCTGATCGACATCAATTTTTGTATTGCCAACATCGGTTCTTGCTTGATCGATGTCAGTCTCTATGTTTTCTTGTCTATGATAATTCTTTTTCGTGAGCTCATTTTGGACCATCACCTCATCCAATTCTCCATTGCTCTGCTTAGATTGATTCAACTTCTTGAGCTGATCACTATACATCACTTTTTCATTGAAAATAACATCATGACTCCTAATTATTTTGTTAGTTCCTAGATTCCAAAATCAAAATCTGAAATCATCAGAGCCATAACCAATAAATGTGCACCTCATAGACTTAGCATCCAGCTTCTTTCTATTTTCCTTATCAACGTGCACAAAAGCTTCACAACCAAAAACTTTGAGAAATGAGAGATCTAACTTTTTAGCTGTCCATGCCTCTTCTGGAATTCCACCATCCAGAGCTGTAGAGGGTCCTCTATTAATCAGGTAAACTGTAGTATCCACAGATTCTACCCAAAACTCTAAGGGCAAACCAGCATGCAATCTCATACACCGTGCACACTCTATTACTATTTTGTTCATCCTTTTAGCAACTCCATTTTGCTGAGGTGTCCTTGGAACCATCCTTTGCCTGTGTATTCCATGCATATAAAAATACTAGTTGAACTTGTGGCTACAGAACTCACCACCATTGTCAGATCTTAGGCACTTCAATCTCCTACCTGTTTCATTCTCAACCATAGCTTTCCAAATCTTAAAAGTGTCAAAAACATCATATTTCTTCTTTATACAATAGACGCATACCTTTCTTGTAGCATCATCTATGAAAGAGACATAATACTATGATCCTCCAATAGAAGCAACCTGAGCCAGTCCCCACACGTCTGTGTGAACAAGCTCTAATTTGTGCTTCTTCTTTGTTGACCTAGTCTTGAGAAAACTTACTCTCTTTTGTTTCCCAAAAATACAGTGCTCACAAAAATCCAAATCTATGTTTTTCAAATATGAAAGCTTACCTTTTGATTTAAGAATAGACATTCCTTTCTCACTCATGTGGCCAAGCCTCTAGTGCCACAACTTTGCATCCACATCTGAAGTAGATAATACAGAAAGATAATTATCAATAATACAATTACATAAATAGAGAGTACCTACTCTCTTACCTCTGGCCAATACAAGTGCACCCTTGGTCACCTTCCAAGATTCAGCTGTGAGAGTTACTGTACAACCCTCATCCCCCAACTTTCCTACAGAAATCAGATTCCTCTTCAAGCTGGGAATATGCATGACATCTTTCAACACCCATGTGTTGCCATTCTACATTTTTAGCTGCACTTTTCCTTTGCCAACAATTTTACAAGGCTCATCATCCCCTAAATAAACTATTCCAAAATCTCCATGGACATAGTCACTAAAATATTTTCTATTTGGGGTAGCATGAAAAGAGACACCAGAATCTAAAACCCAAGATTCTATATTATTATGCAAAGAGAATATAAGAGCATCTTGTGCAATACCTACAACTTTTACTTCTTCTTTACCTTCATGCTGATTGTCCTCTTTAGGTTTTGACCAACAATCTTTGCTTATGTGCCTTATCTTTCCATAATTCTAGCAGGCTATCCTCCTGCCATTTCTGGATTTGGATCTACCTCTCATCTTTGACTTAGACCTTGATCTCCCTTTCTTGCTCTTCTCTTTTTGCCTTCCCCTGCTCTCAAAACTTAAAGTGTTCCCTGATGTTTCCTTTGTGCTTTTCCTATGAATTTCTTCATTCAAGATTACACTAACAACATCATCTACTTTTAAAATATTTGAAGTAGATGCAATATTACTAACTGCCATTACCAAGCTATGCCAGCTTTTAGGCAAAGAACATAATATTAATAGATCTTTAATTTCATCATCAAACACTATTTTGATTAAATTTAATTGATTTACAATTCCATGGAAATCATTTAGATGATTAGATACATATCCACCTTCTTGTATTTGCAAATTAAATAACTACTTCATAAGATATACCTTATTTGAAGTTGAGGGTTTTTCATATACATTTGCTAAAGTAGTCATTAACTCTACCATTGACTTTGCCTATGATAAATTAGATATCATAGTAAATGCCAGACTCAATCTTATATATCCAAGAGCCTTTCTATCAAGAACTTCCCATTCTTCATCTTCCATGTCTGTGGGCTTCCTTAAAACTCCACCTAATGGTAAGTATAGATCTTTCTGATATAGATAATCCTCTATCTGCATTCTCCATAATTGGTAATTCTTTCCATTGAACTTCTTCATTCTCAGTTTACTTTCTTCTGCCATTGCTTCTCCCACTCAAACATAAATCCCTGTGAGTAACTTGTAATCAATACACACTAACCAGATCTAAAACACCTGTTAGTCAACCTGAGCTCTGATACCACTTGTTGGGGATCAACCAACAAAGTTGATTACTATATGAAAGTAATTTAAATATGGAATTGAACCAGAATGATAAGTAACTAGAATTAGAAAATAGCAAACAATAAGAGATACAAGAAACCACCCTGAAAACTTGTATTAAACTCTTTACAGAAGGAATACAATTGAAGAAACTTCTTTTCTTCTACACCTCTCTTAGATGTATAGATCTCTTTCCAAATCTCTTTCTTTCAAGAGCTCTCTCTCTCAATTACAATCAATTCCAACAACCTAGATTGATACACATATACAATTCTTGTACTGTTACTCTACTATTACAATAAGCTATGAATATCTAATCGTATATATAATATTAGGAAACATGAGCTATGCATTCACAACCATTAGATGCACCTCCTAATCAAGGGCTCAAAATAGTCTTACTTAAGATAGAGATGCAGACTTAAGACTAACACTTAATCCTACCATGCAAACATTCTATTTTATCCACGAAAATAGATTCTGGATGCACAGGTGATCGACATCAGTCCCTGCCTGTCTGCCTGTGACTGACATCGGCTAATCCATGACCAATGCTGACATCTCCTAGTTAACTCCTGACCGACATCGGTCGCTCCTGACCGATGCCGGTGACTGTGTAATTCCTACAACCTACAACTTGCTCATTTTGTGAAGCTTTTAGCTCCACACCTCAACAGATCATATTCTGTTACTGGAATAAGAAAGCCAGGAACTTTTTTAGACTTTGTGCTATGATATCTTTATTGTTGAGGAATCTATTTTGATGTCTTTTTCCTTGATATATTTTTTTCTCCATTAATTTAACAAGCAGGATTAGTAAAATTAGTTAGGAAGGTGTCCTAAAGAATCAACTGTGGAGAGACTTTGTGCCCCCATAGCTGCCTTCAATGTGTTTTCTTTTCATTGCTTTGTAAAAGACTTTGAGAAGACTTTGTGCCCTCATTATCCTTAGTATATTACTCTTGAGCATTTCAAGTGGAGACTTTGTGTTGTGTCTTGATTTGCTGGTTACTACGCCCTCAGTTACATTTTACTTTTATTTCTAGGAGTATTCTTGTGGCTGATTGAATAGTTCTTGTAAAAGAAGAGGAGTGCTATCTATCATTTTCCTTGAGTTTTTCCTTTGTTTTGCACACATCATCTCTGAAGAAAGAGAGATGGATGTCTTGTCCTACCCTTGAGTATTATTTTCTATTTATACATATATATAGCATATCCATAGGGAACCTCCCCTTGATGAGAGGAGAAAACAGTCTCTTTTTGATGTGATCAACTTACACATTTGGACAATTAATCTTCCTACTTTGGTTGATCAGACCTATTTTCTTTACTAGTACACTGATAGACAATATATTCAACCAACATCCTTTATATTCAAGCCTTTGAAAAGCCATGTGGTGACCCTTCATGACCAAAAACATCCTTCCCACTTTTGTCCTTATCTTTGGTGACTTTTCGTATTCCTTAAAGTGTCCTTTCATGAGAAATTGTGCCCTTACTCTTTTGACTTCACTTGGTGACTCTTCATATTCCCCAAGATGACTCTTCATGGGAAAATGTGTCCCATCCTTCTTTTGTCTTTACCTTGTGACTCTTCGACTTCTCCATGGGCCCTTCTTTTGTCTCATATGCAACCAAAAATATATTCATTAATATTAAATAAATATTAACTCACATTAGCCAAGATAAACAATATTAAATGCAATGGGGCCTTTATCACCAATAATACTAGACCTTTGACATCAATGCCAATATTTCCAATAATACCAACATCACAAAACCTAACACAAAACATTTTTTTGCTTTTTTACAAAATTTCAAGTCTTGAACTTGTGATTTTGTCTTGCTAATCATGATGTTGTCAATTACACTCACAACTTTGTAGATATCTAGTTAAAAAAAGTAGCTTAGGTTATTTAGTTAGCATTAGACTTAAGATTTAGTGGCTATAGGCTCTGTATAGGATAGATGTCATTTTGTTCAATCTATTTAGTAACATAAGACTACATTTATATTTTTTTTCATAAAATTATATATATTTCTATTGTATACTTGTTTAAGCTTTATTAATAGATTTATCTACCTTGTAATCAATCTGATCTGATAGAGGAATTATCTTAGTAACACTTAGACACATATTTTTATAATTATTCTATTATCTACAATATTGTAGATTGTGTTTTTATGATAGTTATAATTTTGTCATTTCGAGTAGTAATTTTTATTTATAGTTGTGGTTTTTTAAGATAACCTCCATGGTTTACTAACATTCTGCAAAGGATTAAATCATGACTTAATATTTTTTTTCTTAGTTACGGATTTGTGCATTTTGGTTTTAGTTTTGCTTTGTGTATTTGTGGTTTTATAGGTACTTGTAGTTTTGTAAAAATTCAAACTACTAACCCTTTTTGGTACAAGACCCCTCAAGACCTAGGAACCCCACTTGGATTTCTAACCCTTGTACTTATAGGAAGGGGTGCCTCTAGTATATTATCCTAGTTTTATTATATCTTGTTATTATATCATCTTATTTTGTAACTTCATTGTGAAAAAATGTTCCTTGTATATACTTGATTGTGTGTGTTTTTGTATTGAATTGTAAATAATCATCATATTTGTGCCCCTCACATGTAGGTAATTAATAGGTTAATTAATTATATCATGTTTGCTTGTTTGTTAGCCCCCCTCTAGGATAACACATAATGTGGAATTAATCCATATGAATGGGATTAGTATATAGGGGTTAGTGATGTGGATTTCATCACCACACACTAACCAAACTCCATGTTTTGGTGGAGTCTAAAAATTAGGAGAGTTATCATTACATCTCTAAGCAGAATTCCCCATAAAAGGTTTTATAGAGTGAGGGGAGATTAGGATCCAAGATAGAAGATGGTCAAACAACATCTTATATATACTCAATCCACAATGTACCTTCATGTATATAGGGGATGCACCTATAACCTTTTGTGTATACCTAAATTAGGATCCTTTGGCTGTAATAGGTGTATAACTACAAGAGTCAATATCAGCTCTAAAGTAGTCATCGAGTACAAGCAAGGTTGAAAGGGTTTATTCAATATCATAATAGGTCACCAACATATAGCCTCAACCATGTAGCCATTAGATGGTATGGGCATTAGGTTACATACCCATAATATTTGATTAATTTATGATTATACTTATGTTGTTATTTGAGTATTATGTAAAGACCCATATTATTTATGAGTTGAGTCAGCCATACCTATATTTTGTGTGATACCTTAGATACCTCTAGGTTGATGCTCATCATTTTATCATATCGTATTCATATCATTCACTCATATATTGGTCAGTCATCCGTATTTGACATTTTAAAACCTAACATCCATATAGTACCCATTTTTAAAAAAATACCTTTTTTGTTTAATTCCATATCTCACCCCTCCCATATCCATTTAATATCATCTTTGACCACTATATTTTATGTCCATATTCATCTTATCATCTCATATTTACCCCATATCATCCCTCTTCTACACCTACTATCTATTATCCATCCCATTTATGTCCATCCTATAACATCTTCTTATAGTAATTACCCCTTTCACATCTTTCTTTTATAAACTAATTTTTTTATACCATCTTCTCTCATATCCATTTGTATATCTTGTCCTTTTGACCAATTGTCTATCCTAAAACCTCAATATTTATTCCATATCACATCATATTGTATATAACTTATCTCTTGTATCCAAACCTTCCACCCCTCCAAAGCAGCATCGATAGCTACTATCCATCCTATCATATTCTATATAGTATCAATCCCATTCACATATTTTATTAGCATCTATTTATTATCTACTTCACTTCACCCATACTACAACACATTGTCAATATCATCTCCCTCCCATATCTTTCTTTGGTTACTAGTTTGTTCATATTCATTTCTCCAACATGCATTTGTATATAACTCCTCTTGAGTGGTTGTCATTCTTGTCTAATCCTATATTTATAACATATCTTATCCACCTAATAAACATCTTATTTTTCACCCTATATATCACATATCACATCCTCTACCCATCTCATTCCCTTTAGGTACTATATTCCATCTTAAAATCAAGATTATAGTGGTCACCCATATTCTTTGGGTTATCATTTGTCACTTTCTACATCTTCTTGACTAGGTATTATCAATATACATAGTCTTATAAGACTTTAATCTAGCACCCATAATTTATCCTCATCCTTATTAGGTACCTTTATCATATAACACCCATCAAATTATCTCTTTGCTAGTAGAAAAAGTATTTGATCCCATCACTCTCCTTTATCATTTCTAGATTGGTCTCTTATGAGACTTTATTTCTTGGTAATTCTTGGTCACCCCATCCTCTTACATCACTCTCTTTTAACCACTAGTAGATTTGGTCTCTAGACAAATGTATTATTTGAATACTTCCATCTGATCTATCATATTTCATTATATTCTATTTCATAATGGTTATCCATACCCACACTCAACTTAAGATTGGACAGGCCTCCAATCAAGATAATGAACTTGTGGGGCATATAGTTGATCTAACTCAGGAATATGATGAAACTCATAGTGATATGCACAAACTTGGAGAAGAGGACAAAAGGTTTAACCCCATCCATAATGACAAAGTAAGAAAAATTGACCACTATTTATATGAGAACCATGATCATATCCTAGCTCGTGCCATTGAAATAGGGGCACATTACCTTCCAATTTTGATCATACTCTCTTACAAAACCTAGTCTACCCTTCATCATTCTTAAACACACCACATCAACATGCTAATCACATACCCCAATAAGAATAAGGTGTGTACCATGGATTTGATGAAGAAGAATTCCCACTACCCCTTCATAATAACCACATTGAGGCTAATCAAAGACATGATATCATATAATATTGCTTAGAATAATTAACATAACAAATCAACCTTATAATTTACAATGAACATCCATCATTCCCTCAACAAAAACAACTTGAATAATAATGATAATAATAAAAACACCATCAATAATGAAAATAATATGAATAACGTCAACAAAACTCATAACATCCACAATATCCATAGTACCCATATCCACCAAGGTAACCGAAATCAAACTACCAATCCTCTTGGGCATCCCACCTTTACACAGGAATGGAGAGAGATGAAAGAAACCCTCCAATAGATAGATCCATAATCACAAGCCCTAAAATATAAGTATGAATACTTTTGTTCCTCACCATTAGACATGAGTATTTTACAAATACTCTTTCCTTCACATTTTAAAGTACCCAAATTTGAGAAATATCAAGGAAAAGGGGATCTTAGGGATCATGTCTAAGAATTTTATGCATCTTGTCATGAGGTAGCTTACAAATATGCATATTTGCTGAGACTCTTTGCCAAAAGTCTCATGGGACCTAATTTGGAATGGTTTATGCATTTACCTAAAGGGTCAATATTTATCTTTGGAGAGTTGATATAATATTTCATCAGACACTTCTCATTTTATATTGAGCATAATATCTCCATAATTGACCTTTATAATATCAAATAATGAAGCGGTAAAAGTTTAGCATACTTTGTAAAAAGATGGATAAGTTTGGTAAGCCACTTGAGGTGTACTATACCTAATAAAGAATTGACCAAAATTATGTATAAAATCTTAATACTAAACTTAAGTATCAATTAAAGTTACAAGGTGCCAAGACCTTTGATGAGATAATAGAGAAAGGAATGCAAATTGAGAAGGCTCTTCTCAAAATGGGGACTATCAAGTCATATTCTCATAATGAACACACCCAAAATCAAGATATATATATTTTTTAAGAAAATCCAAAGTCTTCAACAAGAACAAGAATGTCATGGGTGATGGGTTAATAGATTTTAAGCAACAACATGTATAAACAATTCAAAAGAAAAGCCCACACAACAACCAAATGTCTCATCTACCAGACTTCCATGAGGCAAGCCAAAGCCTCGTATAGGAAAAAGACCACTCACAAGCTTGGGAGTCCTAATAGAAATAGTATTGGATCAATTAATTTTTGCCAATATGATCACCTTGCCTAAAATCAGACTTGTGGAAGATTGCCAACCAAAGCTAGACTGGTATCATGAAGATGAGTTTTATAAGTACCATAGGGTTAAAGGGCATGATACAAAATGGTGTATGCAATTGAAACATTACATATAATATTTAATTGAGAGGGGTGATATTAAAATTGAGGGAGAAGCTCCCCCAAGTCAATCAGTAAATGGGCAACTCAGAATCTATAAAGATCCACTCCTTAAGCATGGTCAAAGGAATTAGAGACCACAAAGAGACCAGGGTCAGACCTCTTAATCCAACCACATTGACTACCATAATGAGCCTTAACATTACATCAAAACCATTATAATATGTAGCCTCCAAGAACCCACTTCACCCTTATCGCCCATCTTAAAGATTAATCAAGCCACTACTGATTGCATAGCTACAACCAAATGTAATAAGATAGTAGTTCATGTGGCACCCTCTAAATACCCATCCACTTCATTTGCTACCCAAAAAGGTAATGTTATTAAAAATTATTCAAGATCTTTTAATAAATCTTATGACATCATTGTAGACACCTAAAACTGGCCATCGATAACCTCCAACTAGGCTTTTGACCAAATTCCACCAAATTGTATAATTTGGCGTAAAAACACTAAAACACATTAAAAACTTTGAACATGATATAGTAAAGTGCCAATTTTGGATAGGGTATCCCTAAGTGGGATAATTCAATTTATAAGCTAGTTAACTTTGATCAGATTATTCTAAGTTAAAATGCCAATTTTGCACTTGGGTGCTCTGGATTGCTCTTTTCTATCAAATATCTTGCATGAGAGATGTGCCTTTGTTATTTGGTGTTAATAGAATCCTAAATTAGATAACAAACCCAATACATCTTAAATGAATTCTAATTCCAATTCAGTTAAAATTTAGACCAATAACAAGGCATTCTAATCAATTTGAGTAATTTATGCACAAAGTGCTTAATTATGCTTAAGAGCTAATTAAACCAAATTAGAGTATAATTAATAATTCCATGGAAAATTGTTGAATAATTATTTTTAGAAATGAATATTGAATATCTACATCATTAGGTGACATCATTTCTTGGGAAGACATCCCTAGGCTATAAATGCATAAAATATCAAGGTTAACCCCTCCCATGCCTCTTAAATGCCCCTCTATACCAAATATTGATGAACCTATTTATGGATTTTTAATTACATAATTGGATTAATCCTTAGTCACACATATTAATCTTGAGATAAACAGTTTAGTTTGATTCTAGCCATTTACAAAAACTATAAATAGGAGGCCATGAACATCATTTCAAAGCTTAACTTGTGCAAAGTTACCATGCCAAATTGATTATAAAAAGATCTCAATGCCAAAGTCATGATGCTAAAATATTTAATCCAAAGCCAAGCAAGATGCCAATGAGAGATGGAGGTAGTCAAGCTTCCATTGAGGTAGACTTCATGAGCACAAATTGAGCTAGTCATTATAACAAAGCATTTGGAACATCCAAGGAAGGTGAAGGATTCTTGTTTTTCCTTACTTTTTAGTTGTGCTTTTCATTTGTTTTTGTTATTAAGATCACCCTAATAACTAGGCATGAAGGTGTTAGTTTAGTGTGATTTTGATTTTATTTATCCACTAACATAATACTAATCTCCCCTTCATCAAATTCCTAGTTCACATAATAGCACACCTAGTAGGACTTGGATGCTTTAGCTTGTGCAAGAAATCAGGCTCCATAATGTCCTTTTGTTATTTGATCATTGGCTACCCATATCCCTCCTTTGGATTATATGAGCTACCAAGATCCATAATATCTAAGGAATACCATTACCATTCTGAGACCTCATCCTTTAGCTTGTGCGAGTAATTAGGCTCCAAAATGCCCAACCATTTCTATACCAAGACCTCATCCCTTGGCTCGTATGAGCAATTAGGCTCCACAAGGCCATACCATTTCTATTCTGGGATCTCATCCTTTAGCTTGTGTAAGCAATCAAGCTCCATAATGCCCCTTCATCATTTTAAGACCTAGTCCTTTGGCTTATGAGAGTAATCAAGTTCCACATCACCCTATCATTAAAATTTTAAGACTTCATCCTTTGGCTCATGTGAGCAATCATGCTCCCTAATGCCCTACCATTATCCAACTACAAGCCATTCCTTATCTGGTACCAATCCAATAAAAAACTCAACCGATCTAATCATTTGAAGACCAAACTATGTTCACCATTGGTATTTTCCAACTCATTGGAAACTAAGGCCAAGAAAACCAACCAATCTGAGATGTTTTTATCAAACTAATCACTTGTGATAAGTCAACCTATAAGGAGTCACCTATTGATCCTATACCAATTTTTGAAGAGTCTCAATCTAACGAGTGAGTCTTTGCTGAGTCACTTCTTAATGATTATAACTGCCTTTGGGAAAATCATTACCTTGACCACATACCTATTTTTCAAGAGATACCTATTAACAAGCTAGTCTCTAAGGAGTTGTCTCTTAACCTTTTTCCCATCCTAAAGAAGTCTCACTTTGATAAACTAGTCTTTGAGGAGCCCATTATGACATCACAAGTCATTACCTATCTAATAACAAATATTTAATAAGACATCATTGTAACATAGTACCCATCAAATGAAGAATCAAAATTAGAGTTAGGTTTTGTTATTGAATCAACATTAGATTTAGCATTATAATTAGAATCAACATTAGTCTCAACATTGAATTTAGAGTCCTTTGAGTCAAAATCAGATTCAAAAATAGAATACATTCATGACTGTTATAATATTGGTTATATATGCCTAGTAGATCAGTATGAATACATTTATGATATTTCCATAGTTTTTAAGGATGGTTACTTTAGCATTTATATAATTTCTCCTAGTATCTTCTACAAGGATTATGTAGCCTCTCCCCATTCCATTACCATTCCATAAGCCATTGCCATCAACCAACATAGCAATATTATTGACATTCCATCTCCCACAAGTGTCGATTGGGATCAACAAAATCACACTTTATTAAACTGCATCCATGGTGACATAGTAGTTGAAGAAAAGTAAGGAGGCCAAGAACACATTTATGTAGTAGAAGAATACTCTCCTAGTGAAACCTTTTTGAAGGTGCTATGTGACAAGCAAAATTCAAACTCAACATCTTCTAGTGAAACTTTTTCAAAAGTGCTAGAAGAAAATCAAAGTCAAAAGGTAATGCTCATTAGTGAAACCTTCTTGGAGGTGCTATGGGACAATCAAGACAAATTCTTTGGTGAAAACCTCATTGAGGCACCAATAGCTGAGCACAAAAGTTCTTCATGGATTGATGAAGACAAAATAAAAAATCAAATCAAAATAACTTCCAATCTACAACATAATTAGATGGTAGCTACTCTCAGACCCAAATAATAGAAAAAATTGATGGTCCTATTGAGAGAACAAGTATTTGGCCCTACCATAACCAAAGTTATGTCAAATCGGGCATCAACAACATTATGTGTGACTAACCATTACCCATTTCATTATCATCTACCATTCCATTTCAAAAACAAACCTATTATCCATTATTTATCATTGTTTACCATTCATGGCCACACTTTCCTTTGTAGATTCTAGATACCTTATCTTGATGTTTGAAGGAATCAAAATCAATTACCAATGAAGATCAAGAAAGCATTCTTGATATCCAAATTTTCAAGTAGTTCTTGATGGAACATCTATTCATATGAGGTGTGGGATAGCAATTAACATGATCAAGTATTCTATTTTTATCATTTATTGATTAGGACATGCATCTCCCCATTATCAGGAACTACAAAATCAAAAACCACACCTAGGCCAAAAACATGTACCATACTATTTCACGTTGACATGCCATTACTATTGTTACATATCCTTTTACAATTGTCACACATCCTTTAATTTACCCCATCACTTGGGGGCATCCCTCTTACCATTTTTATCTAACCTATCCAAAACCATCATTATCCTAAAGTAATGCCATTCCATCCTATCATTGCATTCCTATCTAGATGAAAGCTTATTTTTAGTCATCTTATCCAATCTTATTTTGATCTTGGTTACTTTGGTTCTTCCCACACCTTTTGAGGGGGGATTCCAATCAAGTTTCAATAATAAATCCAATATGTGTTTAAATAATATTTTATGAAGGTAGTGTGATAATTGATCTGGAAAAATATTTTTCATTTTCCATTCTATATCAAGTTTGTTTATGTGACCTTGATTATAACTGACTATGGGCAAATCAATATCTCATTAGTATTGTTACTAATTATAACCACCTATGGGAAAATTAGTATTATTGATCTATGCTATTATATCCTAATTATAACCACCTATGGGTAAAGTAGGGGAAACACTTGTTTATCATGCATTGTCACATCACCTTGCCATTACTATTTTTATTTGACTAGCCATTTGCTAGATTTGAGAACTTGTTGGGACATAGTTGCTTTTTCCCCACCTTTTATGTGGATCAAATTAATAGGAATTTAGGTCATTTTAGGTCTATGTAAGCCATGCTCAATTAATGTTGAGGTCACCTCAGTCCCCCTTTCCATACGCTCTCACCATTTTGCGAGCAACCTAAGCCAAATGCTCTCACCATTTTATGAGTAGGTATCTTGTCATTCTCTAATGAGTTAAGATACCTCAAAATTCCAATAACATTCAAATATTTTAAAAATACAAAATTTTTTTATCCTATCTAAGCTTACCACCTTATTAGAGAATGGTTATTGTTAGGATGCTTTCTTTTGCTTTTGTTTTCAAGCTTTCTGTTTGTTTGTTTATTTCAAGTTGCTTGTTTGTGCACTTTCTATTTCATTGTTTGTTTGTTCACTTGATTATTTTTTTACTTTTGGTACTATTGCCTTGAATCAGTCTATATGTATGCATTAGGTGATTCCTTGTGCACATTATTCTTGAGTCTATCCATATTCATATGTCAACATTGTCATCATGGTTTTTATCATTGATGCATTATTTGCGAGTGTTTATTAGATCTGAATTCAGTCCTTATGCATATATCAACCAAGTCTTTATGGTGTTCTATCATGATGCCTACCATCACATGCTATAATAAAAATTAGCTTCAAGAAGGTCTACAATCAATAGAGCTATAGAAGTTTCTCCTTGGCATCTTGACAAATCCTTCCATCCCACCCTTGATCAAATTAACCCATTGGCCATTCTGGTTGTATCATTACTAATAAATATGAGCATATCCTCATTGGTAGGTATAAATGAATCATTTTTTATTGATCAATCTCATTCCTCTATCCATCTCTTTCATCACTTTGTGCCCACTCATCTTCAATCTATATTCTAGGTTAGATCCTTGCGTTATGCTTGCTAATCAGCTCTAACTGGGGCACAATCATCTTTAGCCAATCTAGGTCCTCTTAATGATTATAACCGCATATAGGTAAATCATTATTTTGAATTTTAATCCTGATTATAACCAACTTTGGTCAAATTAGTACCTTTTAAATCCATGCATGCAAGAATTTTCTCATTTAGATTAATCTCAACCATGTGTTCATTCCACCCTTTCTTCTTGCTTCTTTTTGAGGGACCATCCATCAATAAATATAACAGCCACTCCCTTGAGGGGGCATCATCATAGGTTTCCCAAAATAATTTGGAGATATGTTCTTTAATAATCATCTTATTTTTGGCATATAGTGCATTTCTCATTATTTGAGAAGACATTACTATGCTTATAGCTTGCAACATCTTCACAAATAGGGGCAAATTGTAGACACCTAAAACTAGCCATCGATAACATCTAACCAAGATTTTGACCAATTTCCATCAAAATGTAAAATTTAGCTTAAAAACACTAAAACACATTAAAATCTCTAAACCTAATATAGTCAAGTCCCAATTTTGGCCAGGGTATCCCTAAATGGGACTATGAAATTTATGGGCCAACTAACTTTAATCAGATCATTCTGAGTCAAAATACTAATTTTACACTTGGGTGCTCTAAATTTCTCTTTTCTATCAAATATCTTACATGAGACACATGCCTTTGTTATTTGGTGTTGGTAACATCCTAAATAAGATAATGGATCTAACACATCTGACATTGACTTCCAATTCTAATCCAATCAAATTTTAGACCAATAACAAGGCATTCTAATAATTTGAGTAATTTTTGCACAAAGTGCTTAATCATGCTTAAGAGCTAATTAAAAAAAATTAGAGCCTATTTAATAATTCCATGGAAACCTTTTGAATACTTATTTTTAGAAATGAATACTGAATATTTGCATCATTAGGTGACATCATTTCCTGGGAAGACATCCCTAGGCAATAAATGCATAAAATATCAAGGTTAACCCCTCCCATACCTCATCAATGCCTCCCATGCCTCTTAAATTACCCTCTATCCTAAAAATTGATGAGCCTATTTATGGATTTTTAATTACATAATTGGATTAATCCTTAGTCACACATCTCAATCTTGAGATGGATGGTTCAGGTTGATTCTAACCATTTGCAAAAATCTATAAATAGGAGGCCATGAAAATCATTTCTAAGCTTAACTTGTGCATAGTTACCATGCTAAATTTATTCTAAAAATCTCTCACATACCAAATTTATGATGCCAAAATATTTAATCTAAAGCCAAGCAAGGTTCCAAGGAGAGATGGAGGTAGTCAAGCTTCCATTGATGTAAACTTCATGAGCACAAATCGAGCAAGTCACAACAACAAAGAATTTTATAGCATCCAAGGAAGGTGAAGGATTATTATATTTCCTTAATCTTTAGTTGTGCTTTTCATTTGTTTTTATTATTAATCTCACCTAGTAACTAGGCATGAAGGTATTAGTTTAGTGTGCCTTTGATTTGATTTATCCACCAACACAATACTAATCTCCCCTTCATCATAAAATTCCTAGTTCACCACTAACACAATATTGATTTGATTTATCCCCCATCCTAAAGATTAATCAGGCCACTACTGATTACATAGCTACAACTAGATGTAATAAGATAATAGTTCCTGTGGCACCCTATAAATACCCATCCACTTCATCTTCTACCCAAAAAGGTTTTGTTATTAAAAAGGCTTCAAGATCTTTTTCTAAATCGTATGACATCATTCATCAACTTGAGAAAACTCCAGCTCAAATATCTTTAATGGATCTTTTCAAAACATCTACTTTACACTATGAGATATTAAATCAAGTACTTAATGATCTAAAAGTCCCTAGTGACTTGGACACTCATTAGTTTCAAACACTAGTAACACACTTATCCCCTTTATAGCAGATCAATTTTGGTGCCCAAGATATGCCTCCCATTAGTTCACACCATAATTACCCCTTATATATTGAAGTGTCCATATCCCACCATCGTGTTTCCTAGGTTCTCATAGATGGAGGATCAATGCTAAATTTATGTAATATGGACTTTTTGAATAAATTGGGATATTAAAAAACATCATCAGGGCCCACCTTGATAATGATCAAATATTACAATGATAATGAAAGGCCATCAACTAGGACTATTTGCCTTCCCAATACTATGGGACATGTGGTGCATCAAACACTAGTTCATATTGTGGATGTGGATTTGACTTATAACATGCTACTTGAAAGACCATGGATTCATGAAATGCAAGTTTTTCTATCCACTTTACATCAGTACCTTAAATTCCCTCACTCCAAAATGGAGGTTACCATCCATAGAGTCATTGACCATCTTCACAACTATCAGATGGACCAACCATCATCACCATCACCTTATCTAGGCATAGATAACTCTATCTTAAATCCAATATGTGCCAAATATATTTACTCTGATCAAATTGAATCCACATCCAATTCACTACCCAATGTCACTCATTTGAATATCACATCCACATGCTATGGAGAATATGAATACAAGACATTCTGCATTGGTTATTTATCTCTTTCTCCATGTAGATATGGGTCCCTAACCATGAGGAAGGCTAATGCCATCAAATACCAATTTGGACCAACAACTTTCTTAAGTGATATATTTTTATCTAAATAATACATTAAATATGGGGATGATTCATGGGTTATTCTAGATGATGAGGCCCTTATCTCTCCAAAAAAATAATATCCTTGAGTCCAAAAGATGATGGAGAACATGAATTATAAAGGGAAAGGATTGGGAAAACAAGAGAAAGGGAAACTTGAACCCATCATGGTTCAATAATATATACAATATTTTGGTCTAGGGTATGAACTATATGATTATGACCTACCCAATGCCATTATGGATTCTCTTTCAATCCCTTAGCCATCTCTCCCCAATGAAGACATGGAAATGGGCTCCATTTATAGTCAATTCTAGGAGCTCAATGCTACTAACCTTTTCTCAAAAATTACCATCTCTAACATCAATGTTTCCCTCTACTATCCATCACTTATAGATTGGGATTCAAAATAGGAACCTTCTTTTGACATGTTTCAAAATGATGAAGCAATTTTGGAATATATGGGATCTAGATATTTAATGCCATATGGTGACCATAAAAAGGGATTTTTTTATAAATCTTTGTTAATCTACATACTTTGAGGAACAACAATAACCCCATGATCAAAGTGATGAAGAACATTTTGAAGAAGAGCCTCCCAAATCATTAGATGAACTTTTATATCTCTTATTAGAATCAAAAGAATATTCTATCATCAACATAGAACATCTAGATTGATTTGTCTCAGATGTTCCTAAAATATCACTACCTCCTTATTTACAAGAACAATCACCCTCACTTATTAAAGATGTGGTAGAAGTCAACATTGAGACAAGTAAATAGCCCAAAATGTTAAACTAGGGTCATCTCTCAGACCAAAAGAATGTGAAATTATTATAGAGATGCTTAAAGAATTTATTAACATATTTTCATGGAGTTATGTTGACATGCCTAGGTTGTATCCATCATTGGTAGTACAACATTTGGTTGTGCATTTAAATTCCAAACTAATCAAACAAAAATTATGAAAAATGCACCCTAAAGTGGTACTACTAATAAAAAAGGAGCTATAAATTTTTTTGGAAGTTGTTTTTATCCACCCTTTAGACTATTCAGATTGGATTTCTAAAATTGTTCCCATGACCAAGCCATAAGGTAGAATCAAGATTTGTTTAGACTTCTAGGATATAAATAAGGCATGTCTAAAAGATGACTTCCCCCTTCTAAATATTGACATGATTGTAGACTCGACTACTGGGTATGAAATTATCTCCCTCATGGATGGTTTTTTAGGATATAATTAAATCAAGATCACACCTAAGGACCAACACAAAATGGATTTTATTACTCCATGGGGAACATTTTATTATCAAGTCATGCCTTTTGACCTTAAAATGCAAGCATAACCTATCAATGGGCCATGACCATCATTTTTCATGACATGATGCATGACATCATTAAAGATTATGTAGATGACATTCTAGGGAAGTATCACCTAAGATTTGAACACCATGTGGTCTTAAGAAGGATTTTTGAATGATTTCAAGAGTATAAGGTTAGGCTGAATCCAAAAAAATGTGTATTTGGTGTCACTTTAGGAAAATTATTGGGATTTATAGTTTTAAGAAGAGGCATCAAATTAGACCCTAATAAAGTGAAAGAAATCATAGAAATGCCTCCACCTCATAATTTAAAGTAGCTCAAAAGTATTCAAGGAAAATTACAAGCCATTTGGTGCTTTATTTCCTAGATTGAAGATAAGTGTCACCCTTCACCCATCTACTGAAGAAGCAGACTACCTTTTATTGGAATTCTCAATGCTAGCAAGCTTTTAAAAAATTCAAACAATGTTTAGCTAATCCACCTATATTTTCACCGCCCATCTTAGGAAGATCTTTGCTCCTATACATTTCAACAACTCCATGTGTAATAAGTCCTTTTTATCAAAACATAATGATCAGGGGAAGGAGCAAGCCATACACTATCTCAACCACAAGTTAGTATCTTATGAGATAAGCTATACTCCAATATAAAATGCATGTTTAGCCATGGTTTTTACCTCAAAAAATCTTTGGCATTACATGCTAAATAATCAAGTACAGTTCATTACCAAATTTGATCCCCTAAAATATTTATTATCCAAATAAGATCCTACTAGAAGAATGACAAAATGGATAATGATGCTAAGTGAGTTTGACATTGAATATGTTAACCAAAAAACTATAAAAGGATAGGTTATCATGGATCAATTAGTTGAGGCACTACTTGAAGTAATTGAATGCCTTATAACAAATTTCTTAGATGAATTTATCATGAGAACTTCATAATCAAGTAGCTAGAAATTATATTTTGATGGTTCATTCACCATGCATGGGTCAAGGGAAGGCATCCTCCTCATCACCCCATAAGATGATCTCATTCCCAAAGCTTTCCACCTTGCCTTCACATGCATTAATAAAATTTTATAATATGAGGCTTTGATCATTGGACTTTATTTAACCATCTAATGGAATATCCAACACTTATAAGTATTTGATGACTCACAACTAATAATCAAGTAGGTCAATGATGAATTCCAAATGAAGGATGAAAAGTTATTATATTATAAATAGTTAGTGGATCATTTGAAGACAAATTTTCAATCCATAAACTTTGAACAAGTTCCACAAGGAAGAAATAAAACACTGGATTCAATGGTTACCATCATCTCACTCATTAATCTCCCTAAAGATGTTTTAGAAGGGAACTTTTTAATTTAGAATTTAGTTATTATAGCCCATCGGTTATGGCTCCTTTTAAAATTTGTATAATTAATGGTCCTAGTATCCCTTGGTATCATGGTATTTATGTATACCTCCATGACAACATCCTCGCTCCTAACCTCAACTATCACCAACATAAAGCATTCATTCATCGCACCTCCTGATACACCATCCTTGGCAACACACTTTATCATAGAGGCTATGATGGAACTTGGTTAAGGTGTGTGACATTGGAAGAGGCTTCTCAGGTAATCAAAGAAGTTCATGATGGTATATGTGGTGAGCACATTAATGGAATGGCACTGGCCAAGAAAATCCTCCGAACTAATTATTATTGGCTAATGATGGAGCACAATTCTTGTCAATATGTGTGAAAATGTGTAGCCTATCAGAAACATGGAAAACTCATTCATGATCCTGCACATGAATTATAGCCTATCATGATTCCATGTCCATTCTCCATATGGGTCCTTGATTTAATTTTAAATATTAATCTAACTTCATTATATGGTCATAAATTCATTATCATGATAACAAAGTATTTTTTCAAATGGGTCGAGGTGATGCCACTCACTTACACAATGAGCCTCCAAATCTCCAAATTTATTCTCAATCAGATCATTTACCATTTTGGCATACTTGCTAACATCATTTTAGATAATGAACAATCATTTAAAAAATTAGGACATTAAGGCTTTGTGTTAAAAATATCACATCATTCAACATTTATCCTCTCCCTATTATCCCCAAGGCAATGGACAAGTAGAAGCTAACAACAAAACCCTCATCAAAATATTGAAGAAAATAGTCAATCAAGTAGGTAGAAATTGGCACTTACAACTATATCCAGCTCTGTGGTCTTATCAAAAAAGTGTCTACACACCTAATAGGGTAACTTTGTATGCCTTAGTTTATGGAATTGAAGCAATCTTACCGATATAAGTCAAGCTAGCCTCCATTTGAATCTTACTAAGGGGTATTATCATAGATCATAATTTTAGGTAGGAATGCCTATAAAAACTAGAACTTATTGATGAAAAATGTCAAAGAGACCTTAATCAACTATGAGCATATCAAAATAGACTCAAAGGCCAATAACATAAGAAGATATAGTCCATGGAATTCAAATTTGGTGACTTGGTCCTAAAGGAGAATAAAAAAACACCAACACAAAAAGATATAATAAGGGGAAATTTGAAGTTAATTATCTAGGTCCCTATATCATCATTTCTAATTTTAGATTGGGCACATATAAATTGGCCATGCTCAATGGAGAATAACTTGATGATCTTATGAACATCATGCATCTAAAGTGATTCTACATATGAAACAAGATTCATCATCCTCTATCTATAGTAAATCCTATATCAACTCCATCCATCCATCAGGTCTCCTCACTAGTCCAAAAAAAATAAAAATAAAATAAAATAAAAATATGTCCAATGGTGAAAACCACTTCCTAGCACCTTGGGAAAGTACCATGATGAAAAATAGTCCTCGATGTCATGGTAGAATAACCCTAAACCTAGTCTCAATAGTGGGCATCCACCATATGGTTCTTAAACATCAATGTAGGATAATTACTTCAACATAAGGAATAGACATGCCTTGTCAAACACTGGGAATATTTGTTGGAACATTCTCTGGAGTTACTTATCCATATTTGGCATACATATCCCCAAGTCCCATCATATCCTTATCATTCCCAACATCCTTCCTAAATATTCTTTGACAAGTGTGTCTTCCTTTTAGCTTCAAATCAACATCCCATCTCCACTTGTCTATTGCTATCACTAAGCCTCACGTCCACACTTTCCCAATAATAAACATCATTATGGAGGGTCACAATGTATAAAGTAAAAGTTCTTTTTTTGGGTTTTCAAGCATACAATGTGACACTAATTCTCGAAGGTTTAGTATGAAACCTATTTTATAACTTGGTTGGAGTCTCTTCTTGACATGGATAACATTTTGAGCACCACGTATCCTATATATAGCCCCTACATCACCACTATATCCATTACATATAACCATCCATAATCACTTCATTTCCCATGTAAATATCCTTATTAACATTATTGTTCTTAGTTTATGATATCTTGGATTGTTTGCTGTGATTATGTGTTTTATTTTGAACATATAGGTACATGCTCTTGATGTACATAATAATGTGTTTTGATTGATCAATTAGTTCTTACCACAATTTGTGTTTATTTTATCTTGTCAATTTTCATGGGAACAAGGATGGTATGAGTGACATCCGAATATGTGTTTGGGAAGGTCATATTTTAAACAAAGTTCACCAAGCATCTATACTAATGTGTCTTAGACTCATCTATCCTTGGCACATAGAAAATGATGCAATATTAAAGAGGCTTGCATACATCTTAATGGCATCTAAATCCATTAACCCCTCTTATTTATCCAAATATCTATCCCCATTCCTATCTTAACCATTCCCCACCATACTATTCCCTTAGCCAAAGCCTAAACCTATCCCATCCCATCACTACCCTACCTCCATGGTGCAGGAGGATTCCTACCATAGAAACTAAGGGCAAAGTGAACCAATAAGGAATCAATTTTCACTTAACATATTCAACCTAATGGAATCCTCATGTAAATATCATGGCATATGCACAAATTTAATTACACTTAAAGTCATAATCATCTCATAAACATGCCTATCATGAAATATATTCATACATCCATAAACATCTCAATTCAAATCATGAAACAACATTCATAATAAAAGTCATATCCCATATACACTACATGTAATATCATCCATGCAAATCAAACATCTACAACATATCTACCTGTCATCATAACATCAATAAAATTCCAAGTTCATCCATTGTAATACATAATATGAATCTAATCATACTAAGGAAAACACATTATCTACATCATACATCCATCATAGTATATCCATAAATAAAAAATCCATAACATATAATCTACTCACATCATGTAAATCCAAATAATATCATGTGTTGTAACCATATCTATGTGATTACATCATCACATAAAAATAAATATACCATAGTCAATAAACCATGAGCATACATCCATCATCACAAAATCTATATATATATATATATATATATATATATATATATATATATATATATATATCAACATCACATATACACCATCCAAATGGAATCCATGTCAAAATATATAATATAATCACATGAGCCCATGGGGAAAGAATGAACTAATAATACAAAAATCCCTATACATACATACATGCATGCATACATATATATATATATGTATATATATGTATGTATGTATATATACATACATACATATATATATATATGTATATATATATATATATATATATATATATATATATATATATATATATATATATGTATATATATACATACTATTGACCCAATTTTGCCCCTTTGGAAAAATCTCAGTCACCTTCTACACCTGCTTTGCATGGCCAGTCATTTCGGGTTGCAAGGTCCATATTCAGGGTTCGACAGCTCCGTTTCAAAGCATTGGCTCATCGGCCTCATTCATTGGCGTTCACGGTAGCATAAGGTAGAGTCTTCAAACATTCACAAAAGGGGAGAGGAAAAGGCTGGGCATTCAACACTAAGGCAAAAGGAGGGCAGACGTTTACAAGAACAATGCAGTCAGCGGCAAAATTTCCACCCACAACACTGGCAGGTAAAAAGAGACTGCAAACAGATGCAGTCAGTGGAAAAATTGCCACTCACAACACAAACAGAGAAATGACCACCAAGCATTGCAAAGGGTGGTGATATAACCACGCGTGACAGGCAAGAAGCCCATGGTGGTGAATGAAGTGGCCGCCCACAGCGGCTAAATACGAAGGGCCGCCCATGGTGGTGAAATACGAAGGGCTGCCCATGGCGGTGAAATGCGAAGGGCCGCCCATGGCAGTGAATAAAGTGGCTGCCCACGACGGCTAAATACGAAGGGCCACCCATGGCAGTGAAATGCGAAGGGCCACCCATGGTAGCGGAATGTGAAATGGCCGCCCATCGCAACAAGTGGCAAAGTGGCCACCCAAAAACTTTTAAAGACCTTTTCAATAGTCTGTGGGTTAATGTACAAAGTCTGCCAAGCAAATAAAGTCCACAGAACTTTCAAAGTGGTAGCAGACAGTGGGGAAATAGTCTGCGAGGACATAAGGCACACAAAATGAGGAAAGCAAGCTACACACAAAATGAGGCAACAAGCATGGTCCCAGTAGACTTCTGATGTCATCAACAGTATTTTCCCTCTTCCCAATGAAGACTAAAGCTACCACTTGTAAGCAAAAGGCCAATGAGACTCCTCTTGGCTCTTCCCATATAAATACGCAGACTTAGTCATTTTTAAGGATCTTTTCCAATTTTGTAAAGAGCACAGCTCTACAAATTTTCCACCTGAATCAATAAAAGACAGTTTTTACCTCTATTTGGATAGATTGTGTAGAGTATGCCTTGAATGTTGGTCTATGTCCAGTCATTGTCTCTTGATGCTCTCACAGGTTTAACACCAGCAAACCTGTGATCTACAAAGCACCATTGTCTGCTGCTGCCAGGAGTAGAGTTCCATTTTGGAGGTATAGAACAGAAGAGGTCACCTATAGTATGTATTCCACAACATCTCGGTGAGTCCCTATTCTTGTGCTTTCCATAAGAACCTCCCTATCATCCCAATGGCCTGGTCTTTTCTGCCAAATCTGAGTGTATGTATGCTTTTGTTTGATCCTGAGTGTGGAGGTGGGAAGGTCATTTCATTTTTGGTGTATCACCTCTTTAGAGTAGGTTGTTTATTTTCCTACATTTTCTTCTCCCTTTTCACCCCCATTATATCTATATTTTTGCACTGCCTAAAACAAACAAGATACATCAGAGGGAACTATCCCATACCTAGAGACTCTCCTCTCCTGCTTCACCGTCCCACAGGCGAGAGAGGAGTTTCCATGTTGCGGGGAGAGGGCAGGAACCTATTTTCCTACCACTGAGTGCAATCTCCAGTCGTCAATAGTTTTGGCACACCTGGTGGGACAAGTTTTTAATGCAGTAAAGTTGCAGGATTGATGCTGGTCCTGTTACAATAGATCAAAATTTTTTCCTTCGGCATCTGGCGACTCTGAGTTAAATCCACTGGTTAAGCAGCCTAGTGCCATCAGAAATCATCCATTTCTTGTATGTATACTTATTTTGCACAAAATCATGGGTTTTGTTTTCCTTCATATAATATCAATCAGACTCAAAATGTTTATGGAATCCCCTCAAGTAGCTTTCCCAATTTCCCTGCAAATATAAGGGAGGTGGCATTAGAATTTGAGAGACAGACAATGGAAATCGACAGGTTGGAAGAACAGTACAAATATCAACAGGAGCTGATGTATAAAGAGGAGTGCTTGTTTAGGCAAGCACATGCTTTACAGTCCATGAAGGAGGAGGTAACAAAATGGAGAAATCCATCTATCCAAGGTAGTCAGCCTTGCATGCCCCCTCCTACCCTGAAGAAAACCTCCTCTTTTTCACCAAATCCATTTTATCAAATTGCACTTGCTCACTCCAATTCATCAAATACAGTCGCTCCCAATCCAGTGCGCCTAGCTTTCCAACACCAGAGGGTATCAGAACAACCTCCCATGGAGATCAATCTTTTCAACTCCTTAGATTAGGGTTCTTCCATTGAGAATAATACCACCAGCCAACATGAGACTCCTCCAATGCACCAACAGCATTTTCCTTGCATTCCTCAGCCTCCCCAAGTTTTCCAGTGTGATGTGCAAATTTTGAATTGGAGGAAGGAATGCCAAGGACCAGCTCAGAGCTTTGAAGAGGATCATGTTGGACACCTCCAAGAGAGACTCTTCCAGGAAAACCTAGCCAGACAAATTAAAGACTTAGAGGCTAGGATAAAGCTGCTTGTTGAAAAAGAGAAAATTTCTAGACCTTGAGGAGGAGCCTCAGGACCTCATGGAAAACAAAGTTGCTCCCTGTTCGCAGGGGCAGGATTCAAATTTCAAAATCCTGAATTGGGGGAAAACAATGGAATCATGGGGCAGAATAGAAAAGAAAAGCAAGTTTTTTCTCAAAACTTTGAAGAAGCTAAAACTGTTCCTGCTTATGATGATGCTGACAGCCTCCAAGAAAAGCTTTTCCAGGAAGATCTGAGTAGGAAAATAGCAAATTTGGAATCCAAAGAGAGTTTCTTCAGCCAATGTGTGGTGGACATTTTAAACCAAATAACACATTCCATGCTTGAACACACCCCACCTACACATTTCCAAGAGAGTTATCAGGCCATGCCTGATATTGATGAAGTGTTGATCAAGTGGAGAGAGGAGAATCATGCGATTCTAGCTCAAGGACTGCTTCCTCTTCCACATGCTTTCCCCACTTCACCCCTTCTCAAGGAAGAACCTATTTTGAAAGAGGCAGGAGAGGAACAAAAGATCCAATCTGCATTTCTTTAGGTGGTTGTCATGAGCGACAACGAAGAAGAAATTATCATCGATGCTCCTTGTGAATACCTTATCAGTAGTGGAGAAGATGCAGGCCTTGCGTATATGCGGATGTTTCAGCAATTCGAGGAGGAACAAATGCATGGTAAGCTCTCTTCTCCTCTGTTTGATGAACTTCCTTGCTATTTTGATGAGGATGACTACATTAAAGAACCTGAGAAAGAGGAAGATCAGGAGAATATTTTTGAGAATCTAGAGAACCTGATCAACAAAGAGGAAAAGGAGAGGTCCATATTTTTGGAGGAATGCCTTGAAGAACTGAGCTTTAAACAAGAAAGTGAAGTCTTGTGGGATGAACAATCATTTTGTGAGTCCCTTTTAGACATCACCACATTCGCCTTTATTCAAGAAGGCCATGAAGAAGCAAAAGACAAGTTTGACAGAGCCTGCAATGAAGTAAAAGGAAACAAATCAGACCACGATACATTGTAGAAGGAATGTGCAGATCAGAAGGCTTATGGTGATGAACTGACATCAATTGATTTCTTGGTGAGGAACACCAATATCAAAGACCAGCATTTAACAGACCTTCAGGGACAATCAGAATATGCATACATTAGAGGCATGTTTGAATTTGATCCCCTCAGTTTCCAGCCAACTCAGGTGACAGGTAGGAAGAGTAAGTCACCAAATCTCATTTTCTTTCAACTACTTGCTTGCCACCATAAGTCTTCTCACCAGGAAGGGGACTTGAGAAACTTTCCTTTCGATCTAGGAGGGAGACAGTCATTCCTAGTTAACTATATATAATAGTTTGCTTTCAGTTGTTTTCCCTATTTTTCCTAAGTACAATTGCACAGGTAGTTGTTTTAATCCTTGTGTGTTTCCCTTTACGTGTGGGGGTAAATTCTGTGTATTTGATTTTGGGATTATCAAACCTGTTGTGAACTCTCTTCAAAGTTACCATCCGACTCCGCACCTAATGGATATGTAAGGCAATTGGGTTCTAAGCATAGAAGGCATGCTTACCTTGTGAGTCGCCAATTTGTTAACCCAATTTTGCCCCTCTGGCAAAATCTCAATCACCTTCTACACCTGCTTTGCATGGCTAGTCATTTCAGGTTGCAAGGTCTATATTCAGGGTTCAACAGCTCTGTTTCAAAGCATTGGCTCATTGGCCTCATTCGTTGGCGTTCACGATAGCATAAGGTAGAGTCTTCAAACATTCACAAAATTGGAGAGGAAAAGGCCAGGGCATTCAATACTAAGGCAAAAGGAGGGCAGATGTTTACAAGAACAATGCAGTTAGTGGCAAAATTGCCACCCACAACACTGGAGGGTAAAAAGAGACCGCAAACAAATGTAGTCAGTGGAAAAATTGCCGCTCACAACACAAATGGAGAAATGACCGCCAAGCATTGCAAAGGGCAGTGATATAACCGTGTACGGCAGGCAGGAAGCCCATGGTGGTGAACGAAGTGGCTGCCCACAGTGGCTAAATATGAAGGGCCACCCACGACAGTGAAATATGAAGGGCCACCCATGGTGGTGAAATGCGAAGGGCTGCCCATGGCGGTGAATGAAGTGGCCGCCCATGGCAGCTAAATACGAAGGGTTGCCCATGGCAGTGAAATGTGAAGGGCCGCCCACGGTAGCGGAATGCGAAATGGCCGCCCATCACAGCAAGCGGCAAAGTGGCCACCTAGAAACTATTAAAGACCTTTTCAACAGTCTACAGGTTAACGTACAAAGTTTGCCAAGAAAATAAAGTCCATAAAAATTTCAAAGCGGTAGCAGACAGTGGGGAAATAGTCTGCGAGGACATAGGGCATGCAAAATGAGGAAAGTAGGCTATACACAAAATGAGGCAATAATCATGGTCCCAGCAGACTTCTGATGTCATCAACAGTATTTTCCCTCTTCCCAATGAAGACTAAAGCTGCCACTTGCAAGCAACAGGCCAATGAGACTCCTCTTGGCTCTTCCCATATAAATACGTAGACTTGGTCATTTTTAAGGATCTTCTCCAATTTTGTAAAGAGGACAGCTCTACAAATTTTCCACCTGAATCAATAAAAGACAGTTTTTACCTCTATTTGGATAGATTGTGCAGAGTATGCCTTGAATGTTGGTCTATGTCCAGTCATTGTCTCTTGATGCTCTTACAAGTTCAACACTAGCAAACCTGTGATCTAATAAGTGCCATTGTCTACTGCTACCAGGAGTAGAGTTCCATTTTGGAGGTATAGAACATGAGAGGTCACCTACAGTATGTATTCCACAACATCTTGGTGAGTCCCTGTTCCTGTGCTTTCCATAAGAACCTCCCTATCATCCCAGTGACTTGGTCTTTTCTGCCAAATCTGAGTGTATGTATGTTTTTGTTTGATCCTGAGTGTGGAGGTGGGAAGGTCATTTCATTTCTGGTGTATCACCTCTTTAGAGTAGGCTATTTGTTTTCCTACATTTTCTTCTCCCTTTTCACCCCCCTAGTATATCTATATATCTATATTTTTGCAATGCCTGAAACAAACAAGATACATCAGAGGGAACTAGCCCATACCTAGAGACTCTCCTCTCCTACTTCTCCGTCCCATAGGTGAGAGAGGAGTCTCCATGTTGCGGGGAGAAGATAGGAACCTGTTTTCCTATCACCGGGTGCAATCTCCAGTCGTCAACACATACATACATATACATACATACATATATATATATATATATATGTATATATATATATATCTATCTATATATATATACATATACATATACATACATATATATATATATATATATATATATATATATATATATATACATACATACATACACACACACACACACACACACACACATATATATATATATATATATACATACATACATACATACACACACACACACACACACATATATACACACACACACACACACACATGTGTGTGTGTGTGTGTGTGTGTGTGTATGGCTCAAAATCATGGCTATGGCCCTGATGACCTCAGTAGCTCTAGAGGTCCTCATGCTCCCCTAAAATGCTACTAGACTGAATGAGATGTGTTAGCTAGAAAGGAAGATGCATGCTAGCTCAATGGTACTATCACCTCATATAAGGTGTGATAATACTGCACCTCACGTGTCAATAACATAATGTTCCTCATCACATCCATCATACCTCTCTTCTTCATCACTTGGTCAACCTCATCCTTGGCCATCTCGACCACCTCTACCTGTCCAATCAATGTATGAATACGAGCTTATAACTATCCAATATAGCCCTAAAAATCTATAATATGGGTGTCTCTACTCTGAATCTAACTCTAGAGAGTAGTTATTTATGCCTTGGCCTAGGCAAGCTACCCCTCTCACTGTATTACTTGTACTTGTAAAGTTATCACATGTCTCTAGAGGCTAGCAACCTGACCCTATGCCTATGATAATATCCCATCCCTCTATGATACCTAGGCCTATAATGTAGTAACCTACCCCTGAACTTGAGCCAACTAACCATCCCTTTGATCTATCACACTTTGGAGTCAAGCCTGTATTTGGTCTCACTCTCGTGTAAGCCCTATAATCTCTAACATGCATGCCTAAATCTTAGTTTATAAACAAGCTATCTATGACTACTCATCCTATGATAAAGGTTACTAAGAGGGACCTATTCCACCACTACCACCTTCTTATGTCCTAGCCTATACCTTGGCTAAATTGGTCCTTGGGCCTATACCTAGGCTTGAGGCCCCATCTACCTTTCTATTTCCACCTAAACCCCATCTCCTTTATCCACATCCATAACATCCTACCCATCAACACCATCATTCCCATCATATCCATCATGTCTACCCTATACTGGTACTTACCTCCTCCATCTCAACTGGGTCTAAGTCTATAACACCCTCCTCATTACCCCTAATTGAACCAAAACATGAGGCCATGTCAATCTCACTAGTATCTAGGGTCTCCACCATGCTAAATATACTACTATCACACCTAGATCTAGAAAAGGTGTATAAAAATCCCATTGAAATGGAGCAATGTTGTCATAGTCTATGTGGGCATCTAATCTATCCACTAGCCTCCCCCATTGTAGCCTCTCCCATTCACTATGCAAAAATAAATGTTTTGGTCTTGTAACACCTTAGATGAAGCCAAACTAGAAATACACATGATCCAAGTGATATCTCTTGATGATCAGTTATGTTACCCTATCAAGTATCACTCTATGAACATATACTAAGTAACTACCTCATCATCCCATACAAATTAGAGACCTCTATATGGCATCCATGTGATATGATCAGGGCAAAAAATTTCAAAATCCTCTTTGTAAAACCTCATCTTGTCAGTGTGACCCAATTATACTACTAATATTATGCACTAACCAAAGACCATTGGCTACTCTAGTTGGTGAAATACTAGTGTCCCCAATGGATGGTAGATAGTAATGTGCTCCTAGCTCTAGATCTATAATAGAAATGAAGGCCCAAAAATGGTTTCTCCTTTGTAGGCTCCCAAGTGAAGCTCTCTATATAAATGTGCTAATAGTAAAAGACCCCAGGCAAATAATCAATGATCTTGCACCATATCTACAATTACATTTCCCAAGGCTAGCTCGAACCACTACCTAATTTTGTCTAGTAGGAGAATTCTAGAAACAAGAGACATCACCACCAACATAAACCTATCAATGGTACCCTCATGAAAGCATATATCATTTTCAACACATCTATCCCACCTCCCCACCTATAAGTTACTAGTTAGTTATTGTAAGGTCTGAGCCAAAGTTCATGACTACTAATATATCTAATCTCTATGCATCTAAAGATAGAAAATCCTATACACATCCTCTATAGTAACTATCATCTCACTCATGACAAAGTGAAAGGTGATAGTCTCTAAATATCAGTGCTCCACTAATGTTATAAATAGGGACTAATTAATATATATCATAAACATCATCACTACATCATGTAAACCAATCAACTCAAGTACCCTAAAATCCACCACCATCAACTAATGTATCTCATGTAGTACATATAGATGATTCAACTATGATGCCGTAATGCCTAGATCCTCTTGCACCAATCATCATCCACTTATCACTACTTTTATCATCAAATAATTATCCTAACTCATTTATCCAAGCTATCCAAGTCCTTAAAAACCCTAGTTATTCCCTAATCCTTAAATCCCTATCACCTATCTAAATCATATAGATCACCCCCATATTTACCTTATTAATCCCCTACCCTAACCTAACCCCTATCTCACTAAAATTATTCAACCAACCATACCTCCCCACACCCTTCAACACTCATATCTAATTATCCTAATAAATCCACTCCCTCTTTAGTATCCCCTAGAAACCACATAATCACCTGCCCCATCCTATCCATCTAAGTTACCTAATCCACTTAACTAACTAACTAACTAATATAACACCCTACATCATCCAAATTAACTCATTCAACCTAACACTTATTTTTCCTAGTCCTAACAAAATAACTACTTGTAAAATGCCCTTAGTGATTATTTTGACAAAACTATAACTCACTAATATTTATATTACAAAACTGTGACTTCATGGTCGTAGTATTGTAACATTGTGATTCCCTTATTATGGTATTGTAATATCATAATTAATGATTTATGGTATTATAATACCATGGGTTGACCTTTTAAAGATGAAAATCATGATGAAAATATCATGATTAAGTAAAAAATCAATAGTTATGATATTATTGTGGTGATTTTGATGACATTTTTCTTGCCAAATCCACCCCAAAATCCACAAAAAATAAACAAAAATCAATGAAATTACTGAGCTAAGGTATTTTTACTCATCACAGGTCTAGCCTCAACATCTCTCTAGTGCTCTCAGACTCTCTCACCATGATGGGAAACTTAGGGTAGCCGGTCCATAGTCTCACCTTAGAGCTCAAATCATAATAAGTCAAAAGGTGAAAATGACCTAATTTTGACTCTTTTGTCCTATATGACATTAATTGACTTCAATCTCATTCAATTACCCAATTATCTAGATCTAATCACTTATAATCATCTTTTAAAAATCATATAGGGCATGAAATGTCCAACCCCGTATTGGCCACCTTATCTTTCATCAAGAACATCATCCTAATGTCTTTTAAGACTATGTAGGAAGCACCTAGTCCTACTCTTTGTGCCTGAGGATAGCTCAGCTACCCTGCATCCCTCATCATTGACTCATCTTCAGATTAGTTACTTGAAAATCAAATGTCATTTTTTTAAACCTTGAATCTTATGAAAAGTAGATCTCAACCACCAATCAATAATCATAATCACTATTATCCATTTTTTAAGCTTTCCTTAGCATGTGTCTTTGCTATAGGATTTATCACCAGCTTAAACCCAACCTATTTTAATCAATTTCATCCTATCAATCAAAATATATTTTGGACATTTGTCATTTATATAGAACCCATAACTTGAGATACTATATCCACTTCACTCTTGGGTCATCTAAATGGTCAATTGGGTCATCCTAATGACTTTAATATCTTGGTATTATCCCACCCTAGGATTTTTGTTTGAGTGACCATCCAGGTCATTCTCTCCCAGCATGCTCTCTTGAGGGGGCATAATATCATATTAACATATGACACTTTATAATATCATGGTTTTTATTTGAAATACCATTACTTCTTCCTTTTCATTCCACTTGTAATACCATTTCAAAGAGGGGCAAAATATATGCACTAAATTATGCTCGCCTTGCTAATTATACTATTTATAGTAATTTCTGCTAATTTAGTCTAATTTATATATTTCATAGCCAAATTAATTAATATCTTAACAATCCCCATCCCATTCCTATATCCCATAAATCTATAAACCATTCTAAAACCATTTAATCTCCCTATTAAAACCCTAATAGAGCGTATTATCTACTAACCTACTCTCTAAACAAACTAGTCAATTTAAAATTCATATTTATTCAACTACCACCCTAGCTACCCTACTACCCTATCCATTCATACATCCTTATAAATAATAAACCTCATTAACTCAAATATAATCCCCCATTATCCCCTAAGTTACACAAGAAATTTCTAGAATTAGGGAAGCTCCTCTAAAGTTCTAGAAGTTTCTAAACTAGAGACTTCTAAATAATTTTAATTTTTTGTAAAATTCCCTCCACCATCCTATGAAATTCCATGCTTGGGACATGGCCAAACTAACTTATAAATCCATCAACCCATATCTTTATACTATCTTGCATCCACATAATCTCTCTATCACTGTTCCAAGCCACTATCAACCTCATCCAACTATTGGAAGCCATTGTCAAGATCTAGCAAACAATCTAATAATTCAAGTTTTGGACATCAAATAATCTCATTGTAAATCATAGAGTGGAGTCATAAGGAGGTGAAAATGATGGTGATAATGTTTTTATTATTTTTATTTCCCTCTTTTATCCATTCCTATTGGTGGCATTAAGTTTTAGGTTTTTATTACTAAGCTTAGTAATATTATTTGAATCTAAAATTTGGTACACACATAACATTGTATTAATCTATATCACACATGATAACCATATTATATTATAAATGAGTGATATAAATAGAGTATTACAAAGTTTTATATCTTCATATTCTAGCCTTTTGATATGCTAAAATTAAAATCTCTTCACATTCTTCGATCTATTACTTATGATTACAAGTTGAATACATATAAAGATTATACACAAGATAAAATCATAAAATTCACACATATGTCCATCTAATATACCTTATGATTTTAAAAATTCCTATCCTTCACCTAACACTTTACCAAACTTAAATAATTATCTCATCTTGAGACAAAGTCATAACAATGAAGTCTAAGATGAAGTTGAGGAGATGATCCATAAACAAGAGTCTTAGCTATCACTCTAGGTGTCATTTACCAGTTTTCACCCTTTATGCACTACTTATACTCCCTTTTAGGTTTTAAACTAAGTAGTGTACTAGCCTACTTCCCGCTCAAGTTTTAAATAGACTAGCCTAGCCAAGTGACTTCCCTTTATGGGTTTTCAACTATCCTAGACATAATCTTAATGTTTAAGGCTATCTTACAAAATTATGAAAAAATATATGAAACTAAAAAATTGAGGTGTGCATTACCTACTAGGTAGGTGGTGGTGAACTATAAAATGGATAAATAGTTATTTGTTAGTGTGCTTGCTCTGGTTGGTATACTTATGACCCACTTGGTTGTGTAGTATTTGGCAGTGGATGGTGTTGTTGTTGAGTGTCTACTTTGGGCTTCACAATAATATTTTTATATTGTAGGATATGATAAAATTGTTATGGTGGAATAAAGTGGGGCTCATCCACAAGTTTAGAAATTAAAGGATCAATCTATGAAATATATTTCTTAATCATCTTCCAATTTGTTAGCACTTCCCATACCATAGGAAACATTATTCATAGTGGGATATAGATTACCATCATTTTATACACATCTTTAACCTCTATGATGGTAATGAGTGCTTTAGCATTGAATGCCTTAAGATAAATATCTAAAACCAACTCATCTGATCATTTTTGATGCCATTAATATTTTAGGCTAGTAAATGTAGGCACAGAGTCTCATTGTTCCAAGCCCAAAGTTTTTGCATGGTATCCCTTTAATCCATAAATTACTTGAGGGAATTACTCATCGTATCCAAAGTAACAATCTGATCATCCATTACATCTTTGGATTTATATGTTGTGAATCATGATTGAGTATTTACTAATGAATTTTTAAGGTGTTACTTCTAATTCAACATCCCTTATGCGATTTATTTTTCTTACTAATTAGAAGTGTCCAAAACCTACTCATATTCCTCAAGTAGTTCATAAATTTACTCCATCTCTAACTTTATGTTCTTCCCCTATGCTTGAAATTCTCATAAATATTATGAAACCAACAATTCCTTAGTTGATTCAATAAATATGTGATTTTTTTCCCTTGAACATCATCTAGTCACCTAATACTTGTGTGACCAGCATTGGGAATTCGTTATTGATTATCTAGTTTACATTGGTAAGCTATCAACTCAATTCTACATTATCACCTCATAGATGGAAAACTTATTATTCTAAGGCCAAATCCTTTTATGAAATGGATACTTGAAATGCATCTATGCCTTAAATCTATTTGGTCAGTGGTGATTGGGAAACATCTAGAGTTATTCCAAGCACAGTGGTATAAGGTGCTATGGATGTGGTTGAAATAATTTTAGGAGCTGGCATGAATTGAGCCAAAGGAAGAGAGAAAGTGGTGTATTGGGTATATGATGTGGGAATATTTCATAGACATTAGCTAGTGATTTGAGATTTTATTTATGAATCCTCCTGCTACACACCTATTTATGTCACCATCTTGTGTTGTTTTATATGTTTTTCTTCTTATTTTTCTTGAGTTTTTTTTTTTTAATTTTCTAGCTCAAGCCTCAAATTCAACGTTAGCCTTAGCATCTACCTTGGATTGACCTTTAACTTTATCCTTGACCTTATCCTTAGCTTCAAATTCAACTTTATCTTTGGCTTTTGCTTCATAATTAGCTTTGGCCTTGTCATTGGCTGCTTGTACATTATCTACACACTTGGATTATTATTCCCTCTTTCACTACTCCACTTTGGCCTATGCTATCACCTCTTTTTCTTCCTTTTTTTTTTTTCATAACTTGTAATTATTTCTATTTTCTATTTGATTCCTCTTGTTCCTTTTTATTTGAATGTTCTTCAGCTCATTTCTTTCAAGCATCTACTTCTTCATATTACTTCTATGAATCTCCTAATTTTTTAGCTTACTTATTTACAACCTATGCTTCTGTAGCTTACTTCTAGTGCTCCATCTCTATATCTTTTTGTTTTCATTGTTCTTCAAAAAGAACTATTTAAATATTTTTTCGTTCATTTTCTTTATAAAAATAACTTACTAAAAATGGAAATGATATAGGGTTTTGAAAGAAGAATACTTGTGATGGGGGTACGCACCATTGATCCAATGAGGTGGGAACTCCTTTTTGGCTAGGAAGGACTACCTAAAAAGCAAAGACAACTTAGACAAGATTGATTAATAATAGATATGGGTGGACTTCTCGATATAGTATTAGTTCTAGGAATTGGTACACTTCCTTAAAGGGATGTCAGTCTACTATTTATGAAATCAAGAGGATGATATAATAAGATAAATTACAATAAAACATGTAATAAGATATGAAATTGAAATGAAACAAATCAATATACTGCATATATGATACAACTAAGTCCTCTTGCTCTTTGATTGCTTCTAATTTCTTGATGATGGATTCTAGAGTTGGGGTAAAGATAATCGTGTAGAGTTTAATTCTAAAAATATGTCACTTTGATCAGAGAATAAGGGATGAGGAACTATTTTTAAGTCATGAAGTGAGACCACATCATGTATAACACCAGGAAAAGTCATCTACAAATAATAATACATGATTTCAAGATTTAAAACAATAAATTGGAAATATTTGTGATTACTAATCTAGTCTCTGGTTATAGATAGAAATGAAAACATAGAGATCAATGTCGATTGTCTTAGAAATAGTATTGATAGGCTAATTGATGTATATATATAAATAATCATGGTTGATCTTTAAAGTGGATCTAAAAGAATTAGGATGGGGCCTAAGCAGGGATTTAATAGATCCAAAAATGTTTTTAAGCTGGTCACTAATTTATCTGAATAGATTTACAATAAAAAATATAATAGAAAGGAATAATACAATAATTTGAAACAAATCAAATACACAACATACTTACCTCTGTAAAATATTTTTGGGCTGCAGATAAATACCTCATTGACATGGATATAGTTAGATTTGGGTAGAGTGTGGGCAGATTAGAACTGAGATGGCATTCTTCTATAGTGCTCCAGGGGAATTTCATCAATATTTTAGTGTGTAAAAATTAGGATCTATGACCTGAGGTTGGAATAGATATAAACGAATGCCAATCCTAATAAGATCAGTGAAGATCTTGATGAACATTATTGATTTTGTCTAAATTTGAGTTATTGCTTCCAATAACTCAAGATATCCATTAAAAACTTAGTTCAAATTAGTCTTAACAGGGCTCGAGTATGGGAAGGTTAAAACAACTTACCCTTAGTAGGATTGGAGACATTTAGCTAGGATTTAGGGGTGGTTAACTACTTACCTAGGTAAAATGGTAATTAGTTAGATTATTTACACAACATTAAATGGTAAATAATAAAATTATATTAACCAACATAAAATGGTAGGGAAGGGGTAAGACACATTTATTCATAATAAAATGATGTAAATTTATAGTGTTTACATTTTCTCCTTTTTGTTGAATGGTTTATGATATCCTATCATGAGACAAAAACTAGGATGGGTCTAATGACCCATATTTTAATGTGAGGAGCTATACCCCTCAAACTGGGAGATGATGAGGGATAATGAGATAGAGATGGGTTTGAAAATAAATTGGTAATAGATAGGGTAAATATCAAATGAACATGTAAGATGCAAGGATAGGCATGAAGTGTAATTCTACACTAACAAGACATAGGATATATTGAATGGGAATACCCCAAGGAAAACAAGTAATGGATTTCCACAACTAGGAATGTGTTGCCTCTATCGAAGGTAGTCATAAGGGAAAAGGCTAGGATGGGCTAAACAAAGCATCTAGTGTGCTTGGTATGTGTGCATTATTTAAGGACATAGTGATCTTAAGATGAGGTACATTTTCAATATCCATAGGGAATAAACATTAAAATGAATTTAAACCTCTAAAAGGTTATGAGAGCATCAGGGGGACTATGTTCACAAGCTAATAATTCTAGGTTACAAAGGATAGGATATTTGTGACAAAGGATTAATTAAGTGGCCTTGAAACAAGATTGTAAGGATTTAAGAGATTTACAAGTAGTGCTAAAGAGCCTAAAAAGGGACAAAATCACCATCGATCAACAAATCAATGTCAATTAGGAAAGAATTTATGCTGATCATGAAATAATCACCATTGATATAAAAGGTTTATAAATAGGCCATCAAATGATTTTAGTGCTCATTTTATAAACAATATCAAAGAAGTTGAGCTAGAACCAAAAAAATTGACACCTATCAATGAAGTGAGTGAGATATATACAATATAGGCTATTGGGAGTGGGATGATCACACAACAAGGTAGGGGTAATTAAGTTTTGGTGTTTTTTTGTAAATTTTTGAATTTTGAGATAGCTTAGGATAGTTAAGGGTTTGTAGGGATCACCATCAATCTTAAGAGGATCGATGTTGAATCCTTAAGGATCAACCACTAGTTTGTTGAGGATTGATGCTAATCTGATGGTTGACGATGATCTATAACCAATCATGATCAACCAATAAGGGTTGATGCTAATGCCTAAGGTTTAAACAAAACTTAACGGATATGATGATATAGAAAACTAAGTGAATCTAGTGGGAATATGGGATTACAAGCATGTGTATTATTGATAAAGTGAGATCAAGTGCCACCTTTGCTAGATTACTTGAGAGAGGTCATGGGAGATGCATACTAAGAACATCTCAAGGCAATCAACTTAGGATGACTATGCCACTATTATTAGGTACATCAATATTGAAGTCTACTAGTGGAATTTTTGAAGTGATGGGATCCAGATGTAGGGACCTTTTGTTTAACAATAGGGGAGATGATAGTGACCATAGGGGACATTTATAGGATACTTTGATTGCCTATACAGTGCACAAATATAATTCTAGTCGATAAGAGAGGATGAGTATATGTGTTGACATGGTTGTACTAAGATGATGCTACAAACATTAGTTTGATAATACAAGGCTTTATATGATCAAGACTAGCATGGGAGATGGGTGATGACCATGATGATGTTGGCCATCTATTATTATGCATTAATAGAATCAGGAAGATGAAGGTTCATATAGACTCTGATAGGGGTGCTAGTAGATATGTGGGAGTATTAGATAATATTTGCATGGGCTCTGACCCTATTGGCATAGATATATAAGGAACTATATGGGTAGAGGATGTAGTGATGTTATTGACTCGATATTACTTATGTACTACAGTGATAGGCTTATGAGCATATCCAAGTAGTATAACCACTAGGGCCACCATGGATGGGATGGCACATGTTTGATTTTAGTGTTGGATTTTTGAGATGGAGGGATGACATTTCCCATCCTCATGGAGATATGAGAATCTTAGACCTATATATATATATGTATTAGAGGAGTTGGAGGACGATGAGGTTATATGGAGGCCATATATTAGATTCCTAACATGGTTAGGGATGGAGACAGAGCTGGTAGTGGAACAAAAAGATAGGTGGCTGAAGGGGAGACACCTAGAGCATGTGGATCTCTTTTAGTTTGGGCATGTATAATGACATTTTGGGTTATGTTAAGATCTACCTAAGACACTTTAGGTTTATAGGAGAGATTATTCAAAGGTGGAGCTCTTCTAGCCACAGGTTATAGGGCTAGAGAAAATAGCAGAGGAGGAGCCAAAGGGGGGGATATATGATGCTAGGGTAATAGAGGCATATTTTTTGTGGTGGGTGGAGTATCATATAGGAGAGAGGAAAGGATAGTACACCAAAGGCTAGAGGTGGAGGATGTGGAGGTTAAAGGAGGAGATGGGGACATATAGGCTATTATGGTTGAGAGGGATGTAGCTAGGGAAAAATACTCTAGAGTTGATTTTTATTAACACCAATTACAAGAACAACTGACTAAGTTATAGGGGTGCTATGACACATTCCAACATAGTTATGATGAGGTATGCCAAGCATAGGATATATATCATGATTAATGTGAGAGGTTACGAGTAATTTTAGGTGTAGTAGGGGAAAAATGTTAGGATCCACTACAAGAGGAGGGGATAGGGTAGGAGGATGGGGTATCCAAGGAGTAAGATCTTAGATAGATATAAAGAGGTGGTAGTGGAGCTACAATATTATGAGCATATTGTTATAGACTATTTACCAGAGATTCCTAGATATGTCAGCCACTTAGCCAGGCAGGGTTAGACTCCATGGGGGGGCATGTTACACCCTTAACCTTTAGCATGTATTAAGATATGTGTGGCTGACTTGTTGCTTACATACCTCTTTTATATTCTTGTTACATTTTTCTATGTTCTTAGTTAGGTCAGCCTATGGAATAACCATGGCTAACTAGACTATATATAGTAGGTAGTGGTTAGTCTTTAATCATCATGTTAATTATTATACTCTTAGTGAATTATTTTGGAGGTTTCCCCCTTGAAGTGGTTTTACTATATTATATAGTATTTTTCTCTATTGTCAATTATTGTTATGTGATCTCTCATAATTGCTTATTTTGTGTGATATAAAATCATTCTATGTGAACATATAAGTAGTTTCATTACAAATGGTATTTGATATTTGATTTGGGCAAGTTTCTTATGGTATTGTTTTTAGATCTAGTGAGGCATGACTTCTATGAGGGGGAGGAGTGAAAAACCATAACTTGTAATCTGGGAAGAATTATTTTTTTTGCTAGTGTAGTATTGTTTGAAATGCTTTTTTTTTTAAATCCTAGATTTTTTTTGCCTTGCACAATTATAGTCATTGGATTCATCTCTATGAGATGATCTCAATGGTATATTCTTCTAGTACACATTTTTGTGCTAAAATGTTTTACCTTAGTAGACAAAGGTAGTCATTAGATTCATCTTGGTGAGGCAATCACAATGGTACCATCCCCTAGTACAATGTTTTTAGGAAAAAAACCCTCCTAGGGGTTATATATGGATGATCCTTCTACACAAGGATAAAAAGGGGGGAAAGAAACTCCAAAGACTCCTTCTATCAGTGACATGGAATCTAGAACTTTATATCTATTGATTTCTTAGCTTCAGGTTGACATAAAGGGCTTGGTACGACATGTTGACTTTGTTTTAATTAAAACTAATGTTTTAGGGATGCATAAAGATATTAATTGGGCTCACAATCAATTAAATCATATCACTACTTCATTGGCTACTCTGTCATCTCAGTTAAAGTCAAACAACCCTCCACTTCATCATTCAGGTCCTCCTCCTCTCAACACCAATAACTCTAATTCTGGTATGAAATTGATGTTGCCTAAAGTGGACATGTGTAAGTTTGATGGTAAGGATCCTCTCACTTGGATAACCCAACTTGAAAATTTATTTGATCTACATCAAACTCCTAGTTCTCAAAAGGTGATAGTGTCATCTCTATATGTGGAACTTGAGCAATTCATTTGGTATCACTAGTTATATGCTCAAAAGAAAAATAATGGTGCTCCTATCACATGGTCTATTTTTATTGATGAGTTATTGGCTCATTATCAAAATAATGTCTCTGAGAACTACTTTAGCTAGTTAGCCAAACTATGACAAATAAGAATTTTGAAAGATTATATTGATCAGTTTTAGAATCTATCCTTATGGGTAGAGGACATCACTGAGGAAAATTTGATTGATCAATTTTTGGGTGGTCTCAAAGATAGAATCCAATTGGAGGTTTAAATTTTAAACCTAGCATTTGTATCAAAAACTATCCCACAAGCATGCATGATAGAGGAAAAAGATATGGTCAAATGAAAAACATTCACTACTAGTCATGATCACACCTTTCCATCACCATCATATCCTTAACCCACCAGACTGACACCTTGAAAAATTGAGGAGAAGTGAGCCAAAGGGTTGTGTTATGATTGCAATATTAAATGGAGTAAAGACCATCATTGTGTTGAAAAGAATTTGTTTTACGCTAAAGGTGCCAATGAGGATGATGATGATGATGAGGTACTTGGTGAGGATGAATAAATTCCTAAGGAGGAATCTAAAGACTCTTAGGCTACTATTTCCTATCATGCCCTTTTGGGTTTTAGTATTCCCCAAACTCTTAAGGTGGTGGGTTTCTTAAAGAAATAGAAAGTCATTATTTTGATTGATTCTAGAAGCACACACAACTTCATCAATAATAAGTTGGATACTCACTTAAACTATTTCATTTATCCTACTCTAGAATTTTAGGTCATGATTGTAGATGGTGGTATTGACAGTTGTTCAAGAAAATGCCATAACATTAAGCTAGTCATGGCAGACTACTTGTTGGATTCTCCTATGTTTGCTATTCCCATGGGGGGAGATAACATTATTATAGGAGTACAGTGGATCACCACTTTGGGAACTATTGAGATGAATTTCTAAGAATTATTCATGCATTTTCATTTTGATGGAAGGACATTTGAGCTAAGGGGATTAAGGGCCAAATATCCACAACTTGTTAGCACCCATCAAATGACAAAATTTCTCTAAAAGGGTGTTAAAGGATTTGTAGCTAGCTTATTTTCCATGAAAGTTCATCCAACTCTACCATCTACACCTCCTAATCTACAAAAAGTAATTGATGCCCATTCAATTATTTTTGGTGACATGCTAAAAGGACTTCTACCTAGCCACACATATGATCATGATATCAAAATTATTCTTGGTAGTACACCACCCAACATCAGGCCATACAGGTATCCATATGCCTAGAAAAGTGAAATTAAAAATATGATACAAGAGATGTTGGATTCAAGAATCATTCACCATAGCCAAAGTTAATATTCTTCACCAGTTATCATGGTAAAAAATAAAGATGACACTTAGAGTATGTGCCCTAATTATAGGGAACTAAACAAGTACACTATTAAAGATAAGTTTCTTATTCCTATCATTGATGATTTTCTAGATGAACTAAATGATTTTCTTTATTTTACCAATTAGATCTACATTTTGGGTATCATCGAATCTAGATCCATGATGAAGACATACCCAAAATTGCTTTCAGTATTTATAAGGGCCATTATGAGTTTTTGGTTATGACTTTTGGGCTAACAAATGCACCATACACCTTTCAAAGTTTGTTGAATACTATTTTTAAGCCATTTTTGAGAAAATTTGTTTTGGTATTTTATGATGATATCCTCATTTATAGTAAAAATTGGGAAGACCATTTACACCATGTAAAATAGGTACTCTCAATTTTAGAACAACATCAGTTGTATGTATAACCTTCCAAATGTACTTTTAAAGCTTGTGAGGTTGAGTATTAAGGTCATCTGGTTTCACATACAATAGTAAAAGTGGATCCTAAAAAAATCCAAGTAATGGTAGACTGGCTAATTCTTAAGACACTCAAGTTACTAATGGGATTTTTGGGGATAACTGGTTACTATCATAGGTTTGTCAAAAATTATGTCAGTATTACAGCCCCACTCACATCTTTGTGGAAGAAAGACTCCTTTTAGTAGACTGATATAACTACTAGGGAATTTGAACAATTTAAATTATCTATGTGCACCACTCTAGTGTTGGATACTCTTAATTTTTCCAAGACTTCTATGGTTGAATGTGATGATTTGGGTATGGTATGGCTATTGTACTCATGCAAGAAGGCAGACCACTTGCATTTAAAAGTTGTCAACTAAAGGGTACAAATCAGTACAAACCCATTTATGAGAAGGAAATGATGGCTATTTTGTATGTAATCAACTAATGGAGGTCTTATTTTATGGGTCATCATTTTTAGGTAAAGACTGATCATGATAGTCTCAAATATTTTTTGGAGCAATGATTATCATCTACATAACAATAAAAATGGGTAACTAAGATGTTAGGCTATGATTTTGAAATAGTTTACAAGAAAGGCAAGGATAGTGTAATGGTAGATGTACTATCTAAGAAGGATGAATTAGTTGAGGTATTGCTATATTCTATGACCATTCTGTAGGCTAGAGGAAGCACACTCATAATGGGATAAGGATAATGCTACACATGATTCGATTCAAAATCTTTAGCAAGGTTTAGGTGGATTTGAAAAATTCACATGAAAGGGTAATGCTTTATGGTATAAAGATAAATTATACCTATGTAATAATTCTCTTCTTAAATAAGAAATCCTTTAGGAACTTCATGCAACTCCAATTGGGGGTCATTTAGGATTTTTGAAAAACTATCATAGAATCAAGCATGATTTTTTTTGGGAAGGACTCAAGGGGGTTGTCCAAAAATATGTGGCTGAATGTATGATCTGTCAACAAAATAAAAGAGAAACCATTAAAACCCTAGGTCTTTTGTATCCTTTATCCATCCATAGATAATGTTGGGAAGAGGTGTCTATGGATTTCATTATAGGGTTACCAAGATCTGATGGTCAAAATGTTATCATGGTTTTGGTAGATCACCTCAATAAGTGTGCTCATTTTTGTTCTTTATCATAACCATTTGTTGATAGTACCATAGATTCTACTTTTTTCAATACAATTCAAAAATTTCATGGTACCCTTAAGATCATTTTCAGTGATAGAGATCCCATCTTCACTAGTAATTTTTAGACTGAATTATTTGCATGTTTGGGCACTTATTTGGCTCATAGTTCATCCTATCATCCTCAATCTGATGGACAAACTGAGGTAGTCAACAAATGTTTGGAAGGATATCTCTATTGTTTTATTTTTTATAAATAGGATAAATGGGTTCATTGGTTGCCACTTGCTAAATGGTGGTATAATACTTCTATTCATAGTTCTTCTAAAATGTCTCCTTTTTTAGCATTATATGGATACCACCATCCATACATCACTTCAAACTTGAATGTCCATCCTAAGGTTCATGTAGTTGAATAACATATTCACCATCAATAGGAGGTCCTTTCTAGTTTGCATGAAAAATTAGCCATGGCCAAGAATTGCTTGAAATAGTAGGAAGATCAACACATGAGTGAGAGGCATTTTGACATTGGTGATTGGGTCTTTATTCACTTAAAAGAATATAAGATGTAATTAAAGAAACAAAACAAGGATAAAAATATTTCCCCTAAGTATTATGGGCCTTATCAGATATTGAAAAAAATTGGTAGTGTAGCCTACAAGTTAGAGTTTCCTTCCTCCACTTGTATACATCCAATATTTCATGTATCATGCCTGAAGAAAGTCATTAGACATAAAGTTGTTACTCAAAATGAGTTACCATAATTGGATGAGGAAGGAGGAGTTATTCTTGATCTTGAAGTGATCTTTCAAATGCACGCTAAGCAGCTATAGTCTAGAGTGAATAAAGAGTACTCGATCAAATGGAAGAATCTACCCTATGAAGATGCCACTTGGGAGGATGAATCCTTTGTGCAACAACATCCAACATTGACTCAACATTGAGGACAATGTTTATTAAAATGGGAGGGACATGCTATGGCCCTAACCTTTGGCATGTCTTGGGATATGTGTGGCCAAATTATGGCTTACATACCTCTTCTTGTTACATGTCTCTATGTTCTTAGTTAGGTCAGCCTATGGAATAACCATGGCTAAGTAGACTATATATAGGAGTTAGTGGTTAGTCTTTGATCATCATGTTAAGTATTATGCTCTTAGTGCATTATTATGGAGGTTTCCCACTTGAGGTGGCTTTACTATATTATCCATTATTCTACTTTGTTATCAATTATTGCTGTATGATCTCTCATAATTGCTTATTCTATGTGATATAAAATCATTCTATGTGAACATCTAAGTAATTTCATTACAGGGTAAAAATGACTAAAACTAGTGTGGGGAACATACCATAGAGGGACAAAAGGGATGAAGGAAGATATGGAGGGGAGAGTGGTGGAAGTAGGCTAGATATCTTCCTAAACTAGATCTAGTTCACTTAGCAGTCATGCATATGGCTATCATATGGATTGGCTCTTTATATATATTGCACATTATGACACTTTATGATATATATTTGATTTATGGATATATATTCATGATTATATGTTTTATTCTTACTAATTACATGAGCTTGTGTTATATGTTTATGGATTAAGATAATGTAGATTACATTTATATGGTATTTGATTTTAGTTGCATAATGTATTATATTGAATATGTAATTTTGTCATGGATTATGATATTTAGATTATGTGATGTAGTTTCTATCTTGACTATGGATTCATATGTGTGAGATTTAAATGGATTGATAGTGGATTTAGGTATTTTTAATTACATATGATAATTTATGATGTATCATGTATTAATGGCATATTGTGCTATGTATGTTATATTACATAGATGGTGTTTATATTTTATATTTTATTATACTTATTAGATTATATGGATGGGAGTTTATATCATGGTTGATTATGTAAAATTTTTATGGATTAGAATGTTTATATAACCGATCAAGGATGTATGACTTATAATTGGCTAGGACCTTAACCAATGCTAGGCCCCTTATTACTTGTTTCATATATGCCCTTTTATCCAATGCTAATGAAAATCCCTAACAATATTTTATCAGGAAAATTCATAAACCCTTTGTTTTAAAGAAAGGGGATTATAGGAATAAGGAAACACTTAATTCTTTGGAAATATACATGTTGTTTTATGTTTTCAATATTTTTAACCTTAATCTAATCCATGGATAAATGTAGACTGATCAATGCATGAAGTCTACAAAAGAAAGATGATCAATGTGGGAAGCTTTCATGGGATATAATTTTAATTTCATAGATTTTGGCATGATTTAATTTTAATAATAAACTGATCAATGCAGGAAGTTTCTTGAATCATAGGCACATAGCCATCCTTCAAAGGAGTGGTCTATTTATTTAGATGTATGTATCTCAACAAATATCCTTCAAGGGATCAGTCTATAACTTTGCCTTTTACTTGATTTTGATGATAGATATCCTTTGAGGGATCAACCTATAGTTTACTCTTTTCTTTATTTTGATATCTCAATACTTGTTTTTCATGGATTAAACTCTAAGGCATTTCATAATCTAGGAAACAAGGACATGTGATGTTCCCTTAAAATAAGATTTTAGGGTGATGGATTACTAGGAGATAATGATTTGGGACTTTGCTCTATTTCAAATAGAGCCAATTCATGAGAACATGCTATGAACAAATCTAAGGTATTCATATTTAAGGATAAAACTAGTATACTGCTAGAAATCCACATGATTCTCGATCACTATAAGGTATGTTAAAAATAGGGGATAATTTTTTTAAGAAAATTTATGATAACTAGATTTTGTAATAGGATTATTAATAGTAGAAAAGATGTAGATGCAAAGCATTAAGAGGCTCATGTTCTATTTTCACATCAAGGGAGGCCAAATGATATGCCCTAGATTCATACTTATGAGTGATAATATAGGGTCTGAGCCAATTACGAAAAAAATTTCCCATATACTTCATTCCATATTTGTGACATTTTGATTTTATTTAAGAATAAGGTCACTGATATTAAATTTTCATTCCTTTAAATGTTGATTATATGCATGTTTTATTCATTCTTGATATACTTGAAGGTGATCAAGGGATATAGCTCGATGTTCATCTAAAACTTCTAGTTGTGCTAATCATTATTGAAAATAATCCTCTTCAAAAATGATATCTTTCAAAGAGATTATAAGGGAAGAAATCTGGTCTTTGAGGGGTAGAACTAGTTCGGTACCATAGACCAAATGAAAATGGGTAGCCCATGTAGGTGTTCAAATAATAGTTCAATAAGCCCACAAAGAAAAAGGTATGTGAAGATGCCAATCCTTTCCAACCTGATTAGCCATTTTGATTAACATCTTGACAAGGGTTTTTTTTTGATGCTTTGGCTTTTCCATTGGATGCAGATAATAAGGTGACAAGAAACTCAGCTTAATGCCAAAAGAATCACATAACTTTTGAACTTTATTATTTTTAAAAGATTTCCCATTATCTATAATGATTTTATATAGGATGCCAAAATGATATATGATGTGATGATTAATGAAATCAATAATATTATCTACCTTGGTTGAAATAAGGGGAATAAATTCCACCCATTTAGTGAATTACTCAGTAGCATTAATGATAAAGTTGTCACTGGGAGGATTTGGGATTTATCTACCCTATAAGAGCTAAAACCCATTAAAATAAGGGCCAAAAGTCCATGGATACCTATAATTCATGATTAGGGACATGGGGTAAGTTAGCATGTTTTTGACACTTCACGCTTTTCTTGACATACCCACAACAATCTTAATTCAAAGTGGGCCAATAGTATCATAACTACATAAATTTATTAGTGATAGTTAAACCATCAAAATGGCCACCACATATTCCATCATGAGTTTCATTGATCATGATATTTGATTAAAAATTCTACAGATAATAGAGAAAAATACCATTGAATCCCCATTTATAAATCATGCCCTTTAGTATTATGTACCGATAATTTCACTCTTAAAAATCTTGCTTAGCATTTTGGATAGATCTAGAGGGATGATACATTTAGACAAGTAATTGAAAATATGTTTGTACCATAGATCCACATGGTTTTCTTATATATAATGGATAGAAGGAATATCAATCTTGGTGTAAGAAGGTTGATCAATCTTGTGAATAAGTAAAAACAACTTAAACTCCTAGGAAGAGAATGGGATAAAGGAGGCTAAGGAAGCCATGGTGTCAAAAACTTGTTGGTTGATTGAGGAGTGGTCTGGATGATGCAGTAGTTACAGGTAGATAATAAGTGCTCTACTAACATCTTTTAGCTTTGGAAAATGTTATTATTTAACTAATATATGCTATTTATTTGGTTGAATACCAATTAGGAGTCACTAAAAATACAAAGTGATTTAACTCCTAGAGCCAAAGTTATTTGGAGGCTTATGATTAGGGATTCATATTCTACCATATTATTAGTGAAGTCAAAATCAAGCTTAAAATATAGTGGGATAGGAATGACTTTAGGTGATATTATAATAATCCTAGCTCCCCGTCCATGTTCAAATTTAGATCCATTAAAGAATAATGTCATTTGATATTCAAGAGCTTCTTGGGATGTGGAGGTTATTGCTTCATCAGGGAATTCATAACTAGATGGGCGATTATCAACAAGGGGTAATTTTTCCAATTGATCAACAATGATATTACCCTTAATTTATTTTTGGTTAAGGCACTCAAGATCAAACTTAGTGAGTAAAATCAACCATCTTTCCATCCATGGATTTTGATAGGGTTTCAAATGCAAGAATTTTAGAGGATCAATATTGGTAATCACATAAGTCATGTGATTAAGTAAATAGTGGTGAAGCTTGAAAGATATGAACACTAATAGTCTTTTAATTTTTATTTAACAAGTTTCATACTCAACCAGAGTATGTCTTATTTAATAAACTACTTGTTCTCTATGTTGATCATCTCAATGGGTAAGCATGACACCTATTACATGATCTATATCTAAGATATATAAGTAAAAGGGATTATCATCCTTTGGTGGAATGAGGATAGAGGTAGATAAGAGATAATTTTTGAGAGTATCAAATTCCACTTGATAATTTGAAACCCACATAAACTAAGTGCCTTTCTTAAGAAGGTGATGGAAAGGTTGACATCAGTCTAACAAATAATTAATAAAATAATAAATAGACTATAGTTTCCCTTGTAAGTTATGAAGTTGATTGAGGTTGGAAGGAGGTGAAATATCAATAATGGCCTTAATATTGGTGATATCGACCTTGATTCATCAAAGGAAAAAAGTAAAACCTAAGAGCTTACATAATAACACTCCAAAAACATACTTTTTGGGGTTAAAACGAACCTAATTTTGGATCAAATGAGCGAATACTTTATGAAGGATGGATAAGTGATCCTTATGGTGCTTGGATTTACCAAGGAGATCATACACATAATATTCAATGATTTTTTGAATTAAATCATGGATAATGTAGCTCATGGCATACTAGTAAGTGGCTCCTGCATTCTTTAAACCAAAGGGCATGACCCTATAAAAAAAATTCCCCCTTGGAATAATAAAGGAGGTTTTATGTTGATCTTCTGGGGTGATAAGGATCTGAATGTAACCAAAAAATCCATCCATGAGAGATAAAATCTCATGTCTTGTAGTGAGGTCCATGAGATGGTTGATAATAAGAAGGGGGAAATCATCCTTTAGACAAACAAGTTTAAGGTTGCAAAATTTGATACAAAGGCATAGTCCCCCTATGGGTTTTGTGATAGGTAATATGTTGCATATATATTGAGGATAATTGATGGGTTGGATAAAGTTAATAGATAATAAGCACTTTAATTCCTCTTTGATGAGAAGTATGACACAAGGATGCATCTTATGAAGCTTTTGATTCACTAGTTAGCTTTAGGGATGGTAACAATGTTATGTACAACTATGGTAGGATAAATTTTGAGCATATCACTATAAGACCAAGAAAAATCTTGGATATGATTAGCAAAGAATGATATGGAATCCTAGTGTTCTTGAGAATCTAAGGATTAACTCACTTTGATATTCTATGGGGATTTGAGCGTCCCTATGTTAATATCAGTTGTGACCCCATTTAAAAGACTAAGAGATTTAGATGGCATGATATTTTTTTGATAAAAATATCCTACCCCTAAATATGTTAAAATGGAGTCATGAGCTTGACACTCCATTACATGTATCAAGGGAAAATATTCATCTATTAGGTCATGGAAAACTAAAGGAAGGGATATGGTTTTCTCACTACTTTGATAGGTTAGTGGTTTTAGGTAAATGGAATTAGTAAAAAAATAAGTCAGGTGGGATAAAAATGATGTTGTCAATTTCCATAGGGGAAATGAGATGGGATGAGTGATTTCCATCATCTATATCCATAGGGACATGGGATGCTAAAGCATGATCATAGTTGGCTTTAAGAGCTTTCTTGAAACTAAGGCCGTATTTCTTAGGCAATTTTCTAATATCATTTATCATAACCTCATGGCGTCCTTGTTCATAACATCCTAAGATAAAACCTTTCCAAGCATAGAATTTTAAGAAGGTTTATGCAAATCATGGTTTGTTAAGGAAGGAGAAGTTAGATGTGGATGGTTAGGCATGCATTTGAATTTCCCTATATAAAGGATATTGTTTATTTCCTCCATAGGTTATGTGCATTTAGATATGGGGAGGTTGGATAGGGTTAATGTATCATAAATTAGGTTAATAGGTATGTTTTCAATCATAACATACATATTTTTTAGAGGTTGATAAAGTGTTGAGCATGAACAGTTGATATTCCCATACAAAAAATTGTTGGAATATTGAGTCGAAAGAGTTTACATCAGGGATACGGGATGAAGGTATAGTAAAGATGGAAAATGTTTCCCATAAATATAATAGACTTGAGTTATTTAGAGGGATCAAGACATCATTAGGTTGATAAGTCAAATTGTATAACATGAATGGACGTGGATTGATAGGGACACTATGGACCTTACCCTCATGTTCAAATTTAAGACATCAGTGTAAAGTAGAGGGGATGTAATGCATAACACGTATCCAAAGACATACTAATAGGATATTATATTGAAAATCACTTCTATTATGTAAAATAACTTAGGGAGGTTATGTATACCTACTTGAATGGGAAAGAAAATTATTCCTAATGTAGGGGCCATAGTATCATTGAATGCTCATAATATGGTTGGAGATTGAGTTGTAATAGTTTCAAATAATTGTGATTTTATAAAATCATATGAGGAGATAATGTTTAAGCTTGATCCATTATCAATCATCACTTGTTTGATTTAGGTTTGATTAATTTCGGTAGTGATAAATAATGGTGGATCTTTGTCATTAGGCTATAATGGTGATATTTCTGAATCATGGAATGTTATGGATGATGATTTTTACAAAGATGTGATAAAAGATAATAGAGGTTGGGGTTCATCTAATTGTATCTTAGTATCTTGAAATGCCTATATAATATCCTCATGATGTTGTGGATAGTTTTGGACAAGTTCATATAAAGACATCTTAACTGAGAGTTGATGGAGCTATTTTAGAGCTAATATTTGTATAAACTCTAAAGTATTATTATTTTGCAATTTTCCTAAAATATATTTTTTAGGTTTTAGGATAGGTGTTGTAGGATTATCTTTGGTAAAATTAGGAGATTTTATAATTATCATCTTAGCTTTATTGGGATTTTGGGTCTTATGACCCTAGGTTGGGATCATGTGGCTATGTGTATCACGTTTATCTGAAATAATGATGGATTTGATATGTTTTTAGACTCATATAAATATAGAGGGTTTAGGAAGGGTTGATATTGAGTTTTATTAGAGGTTATATCTTCCTTTGAAACTCATTATGACCCTCTTAATAATGTACTAGTTCTCGGGGTGGTCATGACCCTGGTTGTTTGACTATGAAGATAGTCATGACTAAATTATTCAAATAGAGGTCATCCTCTTCTAATAAATTTTAGACTATGAATTTAGCACATTAAACATTTTAGTATCATGTCTCGCTATTCAATGGTATGTGAATTTATTCTTTTCCTGATACCATACCATTTTTTGAACATGGGGGTTAACAAGTTTTATGGGTGGTAGTGTGATAAGGGAAGTTTGAAGGAGTTGATTGAGAATATTAGATTAAGACCCCCACAATGGGTTTTGGTTAGTTTTTTTGACCCTCTAAGGTATTGGTATGGAGGTCCCATTTGATTTCAAGTCTTTATCCTCTACATTGATTATTTGAATATTTCCCATAGAAGGTATTTTATGTTAAGGATAAGGCCTTACACCTAGGCCCTATGTGTAATAAGGATTTAGAGGATTATGAATTGGAATTATTATAGTAGTAATATCCTTTTGTAATGGTATATGATCTTTAGAATAGGATTCTATAATGGAGGTTTTTAGTGTCACCAAAGGATGAGGTTCCAATATGAATGCTCTAGTTTGAATTGGTAGTAAGGCATTTTCCCTTTTCGAATCTAGTTAGGAGTAGCAAAGATATCCTATTTAGGGAGTTCATTTATTACATAAGGTTGTCATAAATATTTTACTCATGATGCCCCGAGGTTTTTGTTTCTAATTCCTAAAGAATTTCCCCTAATTTCTCTCTTTACAGGATTTGGCTCTTCTTGAGCTATGAGGGAAGCTAGTGTTGGGTTTGGTCAAGGTAACATAACATTCCTTTTAGGGGGAAGTAGGCTAGAGGGGATGGTTATGATATGTAAAGGTCTTTTAGTGATTAAAGGATTGGTATGTGTATCTTTTGGTATGCCTAAACAAGCATCATCATTGATATATTTTTCATCCTTTGTTTTTAGTTGATTGTCTTGAATGGGTTTAGATAATGGTTCCTTGAGAGGGTCCCAAATAATGAGATCTAGAAATCCTGAGTGAGGCTTGGGGATAGATTTACTTGATTATGATGGTTTGAAAGCATCTATTGTGAGGATATCTTAGATTTTAGTTATTTTGGAAGGTGGTTCATAAGCACTACTAACCTATTTAGGTAAAAGTTGATCATAGATCATACTTATCATGTGGGTCTCATGATCTGAGGTACATCTTGAATTAGCCTATACAAAATTAGATATAGAGGCATGGTTTGGGAATGGATTGATTAGGAGGAGAATTAGACTTATCTAGCTGTAACTCTCCTTGGTCATTAAGGTTTTGAACTAGACCCTTGAAATAATGACACCTATTGATGTCATGATTTGGTACATGATGGTAATTACAAACCATTTTATTTGAACCAACTAGGCTTAGGGAGAGATTTATCAAGAGGTATAACTAGAATAAGTTTGATAATAGAAGCTTTTAATAATTTATCTAAAACAAAAGTGTATGATTCTCCTAAGGGTGTGTACTACTACATAAGAAATCATGTTAACAATTTTTATGGTTGTGCTAGGGAGGTAGAGGGTTTAGATTGGATTTTTGTCTATGGGGGTGTTAATTTTAAGACCAAAACATTAGTAGTGCCTTTGGTTTTGATATTTTTAGTTCCTTTGGAGGGATCAGTTTTGAAGTTCTTATTAGAAAAATTTACCTTCCCTTCTTATAAAGCTTGGATTTCTAACTTATAGGCCATGGAAAAGGCCTTGTAATTTTTTTTGAAGGATTAAACTTGTAATATTGATGAGATATTCTTATCACATGATCTCATAAATAATTTGATTAGTTTTATTTGAGGAAGGGAAAAAGTAAGTTTATAAGACTTATCCATCTAGCCACAAAATCAGTGATAGATTCATCATCGAATTGTCTAATGACATAGAGGTTAGTTATGGTCACTTTTCTTGCAATGTTAATGGAAAAGTGTTCTAAAAAGATTTGGGATAGTTTCAAAAAAGAGAATAGGGAGTGTTGAGGGATAGTGTACCAGTCTAAAGCTGGTCTAGCTAGTAACATGGGGAATGTTCTTAAGGTAAGAGCGTCATCATGGAATATGAGATAAAAAGCATGTCTAAATTCTCTAATGTGTTGTTGAGGATCTTCCTTGTTTTGAAATTTCATGAATTTTAGAAGTTACCATTGCAAGGGATATGTTATAATAGGGACAGTTGGATTAATGGGTTCATTATATATCTGCCTTTAAGTGATAATATTTTTTTTCCTAGAGGTAGAGGATTCTAGATTTGCCATCCTATTCATAAATATATTCATAAGGTTAGGTTTGGTATTATATTAAGGAATGCACCCTAAGACATTTTGTTGTAGATGTTGATAGGTATGAAATAGAATGGAAAAGGGTTGTGACAAGGGGTAACCAATAGAAGTGGTCATAATTAGTTGGGATGCCACCACATGCTGTGGGACATACAAGGGTATATAAGTGGATCCAAGGGCTTGGGAAGGAGTTATGTATTGAGTAGTCAATGGGATGTACTACTAAGGAGGTTAAACTAAGGGCACTTATTGTAAAGGTTAAGTTTTGGGATTTGAGGCTAAGATAGTGTGGATGGGTGGGAGAGTTGTAAGGATTGAAATCACTAAGTTTGGGCATGTCATGGTAGGAGGTGGAATAAATGTATGTTGAGGTGTGGTAACATTTTGGACTTGGGTGCTAGCTGGATATGGACCACTACATATTACCAGAGGTAGATTGTTTAAATTTTATGATGTGTTAGTATCAAAACCCACTGGGGGAGGATTGTTGAGAGAGGAAACCATAGATGCAGTGAGCCCTTCAGGTCCCTCTAGAGGCATGAAAAAAATATTCTCAGAAGATTACGTATAAGGGGAAAGTGGAATATGGATGGATTGAGTGATAAGGTAGTGGTTAAGAGCAATTGGATTATTATCCAATATGCTAGAAAATTTAGGATCTCCTTAAGTATAAAATTGGGGAATACCTTCTCCTATAGACTTAAAAGAGGTAGGAAGACTCATGGTGTTCTCCATAGATGAGGATGAGGTTGGGGATTTAGTTTGATTGAATGACTACTATCATGTCAAAACCATGTAGCACCAAAATGAAATCAATAAATAAAAATAAAAATCACACAGTAGTCTTTTTATTATCTTATTTTAGTGGAAACAAGCACACACACATTAAAACATACTTAAAAGATTTTAATTTTTTAAGAAACTAACTTGAGAGTGTGATAAGGAAAAAGGTCGATGATGGTACTAAGAAATGGTAATATAAAAATGGTTTTGGGTTTATGTTTAAGGATGGGAAACTTTATATACACAAAGGTACATTAAGGCCTTATTCTATGTTGGAATAAAGTACATGGCTTGGTATTGGAGCCTACCCACTCACTTCACACACTACAATGATAAGGGTGTTAGTTGCTTAGCCTTTATACTTCTTGCCAAAAAAATTATACTTGATTAGTACACTGAGTCAGTTTTCCCCTTGGTGATGAAATCAAAGTAGGTCCACCTTAGGTAGGAAAATGTTTCAAATGCTTATTTTGAGATTATGTGGTTTTGGTTGTGTGTGAGAAAGTGTGATTACTAAGATATATTCCTGCCTAGATTAGTTTATGTGAATTATCTAAGCACACAGAGGATGAATGCAATTATTTTTAAACATAAAAGTAAAAGTAAGAATTTTTGGATTTTCTCTTTTTGAATGAAGGCAAATAATTAGGAAGGATGCAACTAGTGAACAATATTACAATGAAAACAATAAAAACAATAAGACCTTATGGGTCCCATCGGGCCTGCCAGAATGTTTTAGTACTTTTTTGGTTTGTTTTCTTAATAAAAATAGAAATACTATAGGGTTTTAAAAGAGGAATCCCTATGACGGGGGTGATAACTATTGATCTAGAGAGGTGGGAGATCATTTTTGGCTAGGAGGGACTACCTACACAACAAAGACAACTTGGACAAGATTGATTAATAATAGAGATGGATGGACTTCTTGATACAAGATCAATTCTAGGAAATGGTACACCTACTTAGAGGGATGTCAATCCATTATTTATACAATCAAGTGGATGATATAATAAGATAAATTACAGTAAAACATATGATAAAATTATGAAACTAAAATGAAACAAATCAATCTACTACATAGATATTATCAAAATGTTCATTCTAATATGTTATGACTAAGTCCTCTTGTTCTTGGATTGATTCTAATTGCTTGGTGATGGATTTTAGAGTTGGGGTAAATACAATCACATTGATCTGTAAACTTAAGAAATATTACACTTGTTAATTTAATTTTGCTTTAAAATATAATTTTATGAAATAATAAAAAAATGACTTACAATAATGAACTTAAAAAAATAATTCACAACATTCAACAATAATTTGATAACGGAGTTTGGCACGAAGGCCTACATCTTTGGGTCCAATATGGATTGATAAATTAGGAAAAATGTTTAAAAATTAATTACAAATGTTTTCAAAATTAAAAATTAACAACTACAAAGTTGTTCATTTGGAAAAAATAATATAACTCCCTTATTAGACTTTTTTCCCAATTCTGACCCGAACACCCTCCACAAGCTTCACAAGCTCCCTAGCTCTTAGTATTTGCAATGGCTATTGGATTTTTGAATTGAATTAAAAATGTAATTTCATGGCTTTATATAGCCTCTCAAATCCATAGCCCAAGAAGTTGGGCCTTATTCTTTTGGTTGGGAGGATAAGAGTTTGAAACTCATTCCAACGCTTTTGGTGGGCAAGGCTTATCATTTATCTCACATTCGTGGGGTCTTAACTTATCTTAAGGATTTATTAAGCCTTATTCTCTCATTTGTCTTCATGGATTAGGCCACTTTATCCACATTTTGCTTTGTCCATGGTTATTACATGGTTGGACATGGAAATATGTGGTGACTTGGGGAAAGTTTGTGGTATGTGGTGGTAAAGTGTGGGAACCACGTGGAAACTTGGTGTGGACCATGGGAAATACATGGAAAATATGTGGAATGTAAAGGATTTTTGAGGGGCTTGTCATGAAATTTAATCATAATATATAAAATTAAAAAATTTGACCATAGTGAATGGTGACAAGCCATGTGGTAGCTTGAGGACCTACCATGTAGACCAATCTCCCTCTGCCACTTGTCGACATTCATCGATTGTTGTTTTCTAGCTTCTTGTCCACATCCAAAACCTCCAAATTTTTTTTACACCAGTTACATTTGATTTAAATTCACTTGTAGATGATTCAAAGATAAATGATTAAAACCATAATTTTCTCACACCTCATGCCGCATGTCATGTTCTTACTAGTCTACATTTATCATGTGATTTTATTGACCTAATTTTGACAATAAATTTGACTGGCCTTATCTTTTACATATAGACTCCATTTGATGAGCCATAAATTGTGACCAAAAGCTCTTGATGAGATCTTCACCATGGAAATATTATTGAATCATTCCATAATGGTCAATTTCTACAATTTAACCAACTTTGACCTAATTTAACCAATTGACTAAAACATTGACTAGTTGCACAAGGAATATATGAGCTCCATTTTCTGTGTTCTACATACTTTTAGAAAGTTATCAATAGGCTCTACATGATGGTGTAGTTTTCTATCTTCTTTAAGACCTTTTTAAGAGTTGACCTCTAGATCAATCCTCCCTACTAAGAAGGCTTTTTGTCCTAAAAAAGCTAGTACTAGACCTAGTACTTCATGTGAGGATCTTTTCACAGCTCTAGCTCTCGGCTCTAGCTTGAATGATTTATTGAATGTCAGATACCAACCTAATTGTTAGTCATTTATGGAGGTACTTTGATGGGTCTTCAGATCTGATACTATAAAAATATTACAAGACATCTAGTATTATAACAATCACCATTTAAAATTGTCCTTTTAGGGTTTTTACCTAGCAACACAAAAATTACCATTCTTGGGTCTTTTAAAAACACAAATACAATGATTAAAAACATTGGCCATAGGTTATTATAAAGAAAATATATGCATGTTTGCACACTCATATAGAGTAAAATATATAACCTATTTTTTGAGCTGTTCCTGATGCTTTTCATGATGGCATCTTTTTGTTACCTTGCAGTGTTCTTTTCTACAACACAAATGAATAAAATAAAACTAAAGAGATCATTTAACTATAATGGTTACTTCCAATGTACTCATACAATATATTCTATCCCATCTTTTACAATGCTATACTGATTTTCCTTCTTGGAAAATGTTGCCTTTCTCAGAGACAAGTATGGCTTACCCAGGATAATACCACTAAATTAAAGTGGAACCACATTTAATTCAACTTCATCTAAGAAGTTGGTAGTAATTTAAAACCCTAATTTAGATGTTTTACTTACATGTACATTTTTACCATCATCTATTCTATTAAGAGAATAGGGTTGGAAATGTGGCTTAGTTTCCAAATCTAGGGCTTCTACAACATCTTTAGTTATCAAATTCATTTGATAATTCTTATAAAAATAACACCTATCTTATAATGCTTATCAATTATTCTTTTGTATAAATGTTGCTTACCTTTCTAGGGTGACAAATTTTGAACTGTCAGCTTCTCATTGACTATCGGCTCCCTTGTTGATGTTATCTCAGGTTCTAACTAACTAGATTCTATTTGAAGAGGCTCTATATTTTTCTAGACTAAAGATGTAGTTATAACCTTTATTTGAGGTTGTGGATGATTTTACTTATCTTCTTTCAACATTTTCCCCTTAGCATTGAAGTAAAATCCTAACTTCATATCTTCCTTAGGCAACTTCATTTTGATAGTTTTCTTAAACTTCCTTTTAGGATTCTCTTGTGCATAATCAAAATACATTTGAGTATTTATTATTTACATACCTTGACGAATCATTTGAAGATTATTCATGTAATGTGACTATCACATCTTCGGAGAGTACTTCTTCTAGCTCTTCAAGATGTTCTAGCTTGTTGTTTGAGTAGTCCTTCAACTCAGCTTCTTGGGACATTTATTCTTCACCTCCATATCCTAATCCTACTCGGAGTGGTCTCTTTGTCACTTGAATAAGTTGGAAAATTCCTTGACCATTAATGCCAAGGTATTTTCCTTCGAATCCCATTTTGGCTAATAGCTTATAACCTATTCCCTTCATGTGCTTTTAAAGTGACTTCAATAAATGTTTAGGGTTACTATATTTAGTATCCCTAACATTGTCAATATAGCCAAAATAATTGATTTCATTGCTTTCTTCCTCAGAATTTACATCAAAAGATATATCAATAATCAGAGCATTATTTGCTTCCAAATTTACAACTTTATTTTTATTGATAGGACTAGTAGGAGTATATGAATTAAAAAAATCACTGTTATAACTAGAATATACCTTTGTAGTCTAACTTGTTCTAAACTAAATCTCATAAGTATGATTGGTCATTAGTTGGATTCCTTCATCTAATGCAGTGTTTCTAGCATACTAAGATATGAGATAATAATTACCCAATGTTATCTCTTCAGCTTCTCCTGGAACCATATCAAGAGTTACTTGATCAAAAAATAGCCCCCCAATGCCAAAATGTAGAATGAAATAATGAGCTACATGTCCTCATACTATGCCATCAGCTCCTTCGACTGTCTTAGTATGAGGTAATGGAAGAGTCCTTAGCTACAAACATTGTACAAGGCCTTTAGTAATATAACTAGGTCTAGAACTCTAGTTAAAATAGATTTGTACAAACTTTCCTTTAGTAATGGTAGTGCAATTATATCATTGACTTTCCTCAAAGTGTAGCATAATATTTGGTACTTCTGTTGGCAACAACTATCATATTAGAGACTCTAGAGTTTTTTGAAAAGGTAATATTGGTTGGATGGATTGACTGCTACTAGACACAGTTGGTGCCTTGCCTCTTTCTTCATTTTTCCTTCTAAACCATATTGGAGCCTGATTGGGGTGTAAGATCCAACATTGCTCAACAATATGTCCTTGTTGGGTACAATGTCCACAAATCTTTGAATCTCCATGTATCCTCTTCTTCTATCAATGTTATTATTGTAGTTCTACTCATAGTGCATCAATGCTATGTTGAAGCCTCTCGATCTTCTGCCCCTATCGTTGCTTTGTTGCTTATCGATTTTGCTCTTGGGCTTGTAGGAATTACATTATTGTAATGATAATGGATTTCAGTAGCAATTGAATCTAAGCTAGCATTGGATCCATCATTCTACAATAATTGATTTTATTTAAATAACAAAATCATTAATTTACTTGAAAATTTAGTTATGATATCAAACTTGATGTTTCAGAATAATGTTTACATAGCTCTAATACCAAACTAATCTGTAAACTTAAGCAATATTACACTTACATAATTTAAATTTTATTTACAATATCATTTTATGAAATAATAAAAAAAATGACTTAAAATCTTGAATTTAACAAAATAATTCACAATATTCAACAATAATTTGATAACAGAGTTTGGCACGAAGGCCTATGTCTCAGGGTCTAATATCGATTGATAAATTAGGAAAAATGTTTAAAAAATACTTACAAATGTTTCCAAAATGAAAAATGAACAACTAAAAAGTTATTCATTGGGAAAAAATAGTATAAGTCCCTTTTTGGGCCTTTTCCCAATTCTGACCCAAGCACCCTCCACAAGCTTCGCAAGTTCCCTAGCTCTTAGTCTTTGCAATGACTATTGGCTTTTTGAATTGCATTACAAATGTAATTTTGTGGCTTTATATAGCCTCTCAAATCCATAGCCCAAGTGGTTGGGCATTATCCTTTTGGTTGGGAGGATAAGAGTTTGGAACTCATCCCAACACTTTTGGTGGGCAAGGCTTATCATTTATCCCACATTCGTGGGGTCTTGACTTATCTTAAGGCTTTATTAAGCCTTATCCTCTCATTTGTCTTCATGGCTTAGGACACATTATCCACCTTTTGCTTTGTTCATGGTTATGACATGGTTGGATGTGGAAATATGTGGTGACCTAGGGAAAGTTTGTGGTATGTGGTGGTAAAGTGTGGGAACCATGTGGAAACTTGGTGTGGACCATGGGAAATACATGGAAAATATTTGGAATGTAAGGGATTTTTGAGAGGCTTGGCATGAAATTTAATTATAATATATAAAATTTCAAAATTTGACCATAGTGAATGGTGATAATCGACGTGGTGGCTTGAGGATTCACCACATGGACCAATCTCCCTCTACCACTTGTCGACATTCATTGATTATTGTTCTCTCACCGCTTGTCGACATCGAAAACCTCTAAATTTTTTTTACACCGATTAAATTTGATTTATATTCACCTATCGATGAGTCAAAGACAAATAATTGAAATCACAATTTTCTTGTACCTCATGCCACGTATCATGTTCTTACTAGTCTACATTTGTCATGTCATTCTATTGACCTAGTTTTGACCATAACTTTGACTGGCCATATCTTTTACATATGAACTCAATTTCACAAACTGTAATTTGTGATAAAAATATCTAGATGATCTGTTCACTATGGAACTATTATATAATCATTATATAATTGTCATTTTTTTAATTTTGACCAACTTTAACCTGATTTGATTATTTGAATAAAACTTTGACTAGCTACACAAGGAACATATGAGCTCCATTTTTTGTATTCTACATACCATTGGAAAGGCCTCAATGGGATATATATAATGGTGTAGTTTTCAATATTATTCAAGAATTTTTTCTAAGTTTACCTCTATATCACACACAAATTACTAAATCTAAAGATATGTCACTTTAATCGACAAATAAGGGATGAAGAACTATGGGTAAGTCATGAATTGAGACCACATCATGTATAATGCTAGAAAGTATCATCTATAGATAGTAAAACATGATTTTAGGAATTAAAATAGTAAATTGGAAATATTTATGATTGCTAATCTAATCTTGGGTTGTAGATAAAAATAAAGACACAGATAGATGTTGATTTTCTCAAAATTGGTATCGATCAAATAATCGATGTCAATCTAGAAATAATCATGGTCAATATTTATAATAGGTGTTGAACGACTTAGGATGGGGTCTAAGGAGGGATTTAATAGATCCAATAAGGTTCCTAAGTTGGTCATTGATTTATTTGAACAAATTTACAACAACAAACAAAACAAAAAGGAATAATATAGTAATTTGAAATCAATCAAATACACGACATACTTACCTCTACAAAATCTTCTTGGGCTATAAATAAATACCTTTTTGACAAGGATATGGTTATATTTAGGTAGAGTGTGGGTAGAAAAGAAATAATATGATATTATTTTGTAGTGATCTAGGGGAATTTCATTAGCATATTGGTGTGCAAAAATCAGGTTCCATAACCTGAGGTTGGCCTGGCTATAAATCAATGTCAATCCTAACATGATTAATGATGATCATGGGAAACGTTACCGATTTTGTATAAGTTTGAGTTTTTGGTTCTGAAAACTTAATATCTCAGTTAAAAAATTAATTCAAATTATTTTTAATGGGGCTTGGGTATGGGAAGGTTGTTAAGAAGGTTAAACAACTTACCCTTATTAGGCTTGGAGAGATTTAACTAAGATTTCGGGGTGGTTAACTAGTTGCCTAGGTAAAATGGTAATTAATTAGATTATTTACACAATGTTAAATGAAAAATAGTAAAAATATATTAACTGGCTTAAAATGATAGGGAAGAGTTAAGACACATTTATTCATAATAAAATGACGTAAATTTATAGTGTCTATAGTAGTTTCCCATTACTTGCATTGTGCCTCTTACATAGTTGTTTGTTACTTTTGTTCTTTCTTATTTATCTTCTTCTCCTCCTTTTCCTTCCTCTTCTCAACCTCTTGTTGTGCATTTTCTAGGTCATTTTGTTCTTGCACAACTTCTTGTTATAGTTCAAGTTATGGTAAATTTATTTGTCCAAGATCTTTCATGGCCCTGATATGACAAGCTCAGTAACTTATTGAGTATCATCTTATGATTTTTATTCTACAATCATATTTTTGTGCATAGATATCTATTTTATAAATGTGGGTGGAGGACTGAGGGTCTTCTTGAGCTTCTTCATAGCTTGGGTATGGGATTATTATGATTTTTGTGCTTAATATGCACCACTTGCCTCTAGTAATTATCCAAAGGATATCATCCCATATTTTACTATGGGGGATGACCTTATTGAAGGATGAGTTTGTGGTTTACACGTCAAGGATGGGGGTGGAATTTTTTATGTATATATTTATGATTCCTACATAGTAGAAGACCTTGCAACCAGATCTTTGTGAAATATTTTAGTTGTTAACTTCTGTTGAACTAATTCTTGTCCTACAATGTTAATAATGATAGAGAGTGTAAGTTGAGTAATATCAACCTAAAGGTCTTACCTTACCTAATTTTACACTTGATAGGTGTGCATTACTTTCTATAGAAACAATTCCTTCTTATCTTCATACTATACACATTATTGTCTATGTATTCCATCATGGTCTTCAATACTTCTTTATCCTCAACTCCCATTTCTAACAAGTTACACTCACCTAATATATGTAAAACATTTAAATTGTCTAACCATGACTTTGTATGATTTGTCCTCTATTTGGGTAGTGCTGGTGAATATTTCCAAATGGGTGCCTTCATCTTGCCTTTATGTTGCTGTGAGGGAGTTGTTAATGTTTGTAGTGGAGCTTGTGGTTACTCTTGATGTTGTCTTTATGCCTTTTCTATTATTGGTTGTTATCCTTTTTGGGGAATAGACTGTAGAGGTGGCACCATCCTTGTAGATAGATATTTTTTTCTCAAAATTTTCACTTATGTATTCATCATCATAATGAATAATGGAATTATGGTCACTATTGGAGTTGGTAACTCATGCACCTTGATGTAGATGGCATTGTGCAACTTTGTAATGATGCATGTTATCACAAATACTGCATGACATCTTAGGGTATTCTTGGGTGTGACCTAATGAAGGATAGAGGCTTAAACTACCATGTGTTTAAAAACCCTAGTTACTCATAGTATTAACCCATTTTGGTCCCTGTAATATTTAAAAATGTGGTAGTAGGAAAAAATTACAGCCAAGTAGACTAGACCTCAAGGTGATTTCCATTGTGTGAAACAAATAAGTAAAACCAAGAACTAATATTGGAATGTCTAGCAGGTACCTAAGAGTATCTTATCAATGTTGGTAGTTAAATTTGAGGCTAAAAACTTGATTGAATTAAAGTCTTCATACAAGTGTATCATATGATACACAATAAATATCACCCCTTTTGTTGCATGTTTGGCTTGTTTTGAAGTTTGCCAAAACCTCTTCGTAATGCATTCAACTAAAATGTGCATCAAATCATCATCTATTGAATCAATTGGTATTAATTTACCTAACCTTATTATATAATTTCCCTTGGTGTCTCAATTAATTGGTTGTGTGGTGGACTTTTAGGGGAGGAAGGATTTTCCATGAGTTAGGAAACCTGCTACTTGTGCCATAATTTGAGCATTGATATAGATTATGATATCCTTAGACAAATGAATATCCCCTTAATTATATCTAATCAGAATAGTATACATTACCTCATCATGTTGTCTAAATATGCTTAGCTTGATCAATATTTCTACATCTAATCCCGTAGTGGATGTGGGAGAACTAAGGCTCTTGTTTGTGTAGCTTTTTATGGCCCAAAAGCAAATAGAGTAGATTATACTTAATCAATGAAGTTGAATGTTTTGGGGTCATTATATTTGGTTTTTTAAAGACCTAAACCAATCTCCATATCCTCCTTATATGTATATGCAATTGGAATCAATAATTTATATCTCTCCATGGTTGTTGTTTTAGCCTGGGTTGAAGATTTATTTTGCTTGTTCTATCTCTAGTATGCAATTTGTATGTAAGAAGGTGTTTTTAAAGTAGATCACAAAATCTAGTTGTTTTTAGAAGTATGTAATGTTTGTGTGTTGTCCCTACCCCTCTTTATTTAGATTTTGGTGTCCAAATCCTTGTTTCTAGCTTTTTAAAATGCACTAAGTTGGTTAAAAATGAGTTTTATTCAAAAATTAATATCACTTGATTTTGCTTGATCTAATATTGATTATTTTGTGTCTATAAACCTTGATTTATCCATCAATGGTTATTTTATGTGATATCTTTTCATCTATCCCATTTTTTTATGATTCCACTTATCATTTGACCATGTAATTCACTTTAGGAAGGATGAAATATATTTAAGTGACTTGTCATTAATGGTCTTGAAGGACCATTATATTTACTTTCTCTATACCTATCTTATTATAATAATCTTAATAGATTTATTTACCAACTTCCATGTAATTGGTTATAGTTATCCTTCATATAGGTTGTCTCTATAATCTGATCATATGTTATAATTGAAATTGGTCCTTATTCATTGTGATGTGTTTCAATCCAAAGATCACATTATAAAAACACTCTAACCCTATGAAAATAAACAAAAACACAAAATAACATTAAATAATAACCCTAATCTACATGTGTTATTTGGAACCTATTCTTTTTAGCATTAAGAATGATAGAGACTAATGATGGTAAGGCTTAAGCCTACATCCATTAACATGTCCTAGTAGTATGGTTTCCTGTAAATATTTTAACATAATGGTAACATATTGTGAAGCTTCATGAATAATGTAGGGTCCCTTCCATCTAATGCATAATTTTCCTTGGAATGCCTTTTATCAGTTATCATATAACAATATCACTTGTTCTGGATGAAATTATTTAGATTGTAGATTGGAATCATGCTATGCCTTTTAGATTAACTTATGGATTTATTATGTACATTATGCCTTTTTTTGAATTTCTTCCATTCTAACCAAGTTTATTAATATTTTATTTAGAGAATATTGATTTCCTGGCCTCATAATCATTACAATGCACAAACTCAAAATAATGTATTCCATAAGCATTACTACCTAAAGACCATAGACAAGCTAGAAGGGAGTGAAACCTATGGCATGGTTGTAATTTGTTCTATATTCCCAAATAATCATAGGAATGTGATCTTCCCAATCATCCCTTTGCATATTACATATCTTTGTTAACATTTTTCTCAATACTTAGTTTGATGCTTTAACTTGTCCATTTTCATGAGGGTGATAAGTTATGCTCTTGTAGTGTAAGATCATAAAATCCTCAATGAGAGTCTTTATAGTGTCATTGATAAAATATTTTCCTTTGTCACTAAATAGCTTGATTAGGCATTTAAATCTTGTAATAATGTTTTCATACAAGAATTTGGTAGTGTCCTTCACACTATAACTTGGGGTTGTAATGGATTCTACCCATTTGATGAAATAATATATCATAATAATTATATAAAACACATTAATTTGTTTGTTTTGAGGACTCATATGCCCAAAAAAATTGATTCCACACTGTTAAAATGATTATTTTTATAACATTGGTACCAAAGGTATCTCATTACATTGATTTGGCTTTCCCATTCATTGACACACATTGTAATGTTTGGATACCCTATGCACATCCTGAAATAAATTTGACCACTAAAGACCAATCTATAAAAAACTTCTAGTAGTGTATTTGCCTACTAAGTAACCTCTATAATTACCTGGTGTGCTTCTTGAAGAAGATAATATTGTTCATTCTCTAATGCTACTTTGTGTACCAATCTTTTACAAAAATCCATTGATGAGAATATATGGGATAGCTCAAGTGACCAATTTATTTTTATCCCTTTCTATATAATGTGTAGGGAAATTACCTTGCTCTAAAAGTTTTGTAATGTCCTAAATATTATCTGATACATCTAGGGACTCATCTTATTTCTTATGGCTCTTCACCATTTTATAGCCTGATCAGATGATTTGGGCTGACATTTTATCATCTTGGCTTTACATTGATTTGAAATTGAAACTTTTAAAATGGTATGAACCACATAGATATCCATCCTCCCAACATTGCCTTATTAATAAGGTATTTTAATGCCTAGTGGTCAGTAAAAAGATCAAATGGTGTGGATAATAAATAGTTTTAAAATTTTTATAATGCAAATACCATATCTAAAGTTTCTCTTTATGTAGTGGTATAGTTATTTTTAGCTACTAATAGCTTCCTTCTATAAAAATGTATGGGGTGATCCAACCCACCATCACCTAGCTACGCTAAGATAACTGCTATTGCAATACCAAAAGCATCCACATGCACATGAAATGGCCTCTTCTAGTTAGGAAAAACTAAAATAGGTGTTGTTATCAACCTTTTTTAAAACTCAATAAATATTTCTTGGAATTTTTATGTTCACTTAAATCTTGTATCTTAGCACAATAGTTTTTCCATTTGCATAGATATGGTTATGTATCCTTTGATAAATTTTCTATATTATCCCATGTGATTGATCAAGGTACACACTTATATAGAGTTGGTTAGGGGTGGTATCCCCACTATTAAAATAATATAAGCTTGCTCCAATAGGATGCCATAACTACATAGAACATGGCCCAAAATAACACCAAAAAGTGTGAAAAATAAGTACTTATTTAAATTCATAGTAATGTTCAAATCTCAACACCATTCTAACATTAGTCATAGTTTCAATAGATGCTATTTAAATAGATAAAAGATAGACCATTCATCCAAATATACTTTTAGGGAATCATGAATAAAGTCTTTGAATGTAGTTAATACAAATCTAGATAAAACTACTAGTGCATTATTCAAACCAAAAGGCATTACCTTGTATGTAAATGATCCCCATTTAGTTGTAAAATTAGTATTATCTTGGTCCTCTTCTACAATCAAAATATAATGGTACTTTATAAATCCATCTATAAATGAGTAAACTTTGTGTCCTATGACTAACTTTAGGACTTCATCCATGGATGGTATTAGAAAAGGACCATTGATGTAGGCATAATTAAATGTACAATAGTCTCCAAAATCCCATATCTCTCTATATTTCTTTAGTTGTATCACTATGTGACTCACCCAATCTAATTTTTCAACTAGATAAATGATTTTGGATTTTTGAATTTAATCCAATTTAGCCTTTAATTTTATTTTCATGTTGGGGTTTAGCCTATATGGGCGCTTATTAATGGGTCAAACATACTCTTTCAACTTTATGCGCATCTCCCCTAATGATGGATCTACACCTTTTATTTTAGATAATTTGACTCATAAAACATCTTGATAGCCTCCTAAAAACTACAATACCTTTGAGATATACTCCTATCCCCAATAATTCCTATAGTTTCAAGCTTAGGAATTGACTTTGTTTTGATATTTTCTTCAATATTTTTCATGGGTTATTGATACACTTTGTTTGATGCATTGGGTAAATCATCTCAAAAGGTACATTCTCCTTCCCTTTATATAATGTTTATATTACACAAGTTATCTTTTTCCACTTGTTTGACACTTTGGGCTAGTGTTGGTTCAACTTCCCTCTCTAGTTCAAATAAGACTTCCAAATCTAAATCTCTATCATTGTTGATATATTTCATCAATATGTCTATTATTCTATTAAAAGGCTTGATAAAATCTTGTTCATATTGACTTGCCTTGTAATTATGAAGCACCAAATTCAAATCATGAGTTGCTTCATGTTATGATGATGACTTTGTTATAGCTCCCAAATCTTCTACTTATCTATGACATAGAAATATTTTAAGTTTCTAAAATGCATTATGCACTAAAGGGTTATCATATTCAAAAAAAAAATTCTAAATGAAATCTTATTGAACTTTTAACCAATGTTTGGTCTCTCTCTTACACTCTTGAGACATGTACTAGGTTATTAGTAGTGGTGCTAATGTGTGACTAAAAATGTGCACCCAATACCTCAGACACACTCCTTATGTAGACCATATATCTACACATTGGTAAATGTGTATCTTGGGACATTGGCCTTCTTGAAAGAATAGCCATTCATATTTCATTGTAGGTTGTAATTGAAACTATGCATACAAAAATTCACATGTCTCCTGCCAATGTATCTCTAGATCTCTATGCACTACCCACCAAGTTGCAACAATAACTTTCAATGCATAGCTCAATGAACTAACTCTTTGATCCACCTCTAACACATGGTACTCTAACCTAAATATGAATGTATTAATGTCCTTTATCATAAAGTATTGATGTAACTAAGTTTTGATGATTAACATCATGTGTATAGGTTGTAACTCATGATATCTTATCACCCCATTTAACATTTGAGTGTCTACATCACCACTTATGAAAGATGTTGTTTCCCAAGGTAATACACCCTTTAGATTAGGTTCAATATAATCCATCATTATTACACCTATATTATATAGGACATCCACTTTTGACCTAGTAGAAGATTGCACTGATGGAGAGGTATATCCTTTGATTTAAAATTATGGTGCTAGTGATTTTATTCTTACCAGCTTGAAAGATGGTTGCTTTGTGATATGAGACTGCTCCATGTGCAAGTTAAAAAATTGATACTCAATATTTCTCAATTCATTCCTCTATGCATCTCTTCTAAATTTAAACTAACTATTATCACCATACTCATATGATGACTCTAGTGCCTTCATAATTATGTACATCTTTTATTCCACTTTATGTTGTTAATATGATTGGAATTGATGTCAAAAGGGTAATTATGGATGTCATTGATGTCATAGGATCAGGCATGATTGATGGAGAGGAGAGCATGTTTTATAGTTACATAGTGCAAAATTATCATGCTTTTATAGAGACCATTTATAGAGGATTGAAGAGTAATTGATTGAAGGTATGTTATGGATTTCTCAGTTAAACCCTAAGGGTTTAAGCCATGGAATTCACAAGCATGTTCTATTTTTGTTTTTATTGGCTATAAATAGGAACTAGTTAGTTAAGATATAACTTAAGTCCTCCTTGTCATTGTGCAATCAACCCCTTCAACCTAGTAATTACCTGCTTGAGCAATGTTTAAAGATATTTATATTTCCTAATTCTTAGAATTAATATTTGTTTTATATTGATCAATGGTTAACACTTAATCATACATTGAAGATCCAATGAAGCATAAAAAAGTTAATTTATCAAAGGCACCTCTGAGTAAATATGCTAGTGACAAGTGTCACATTCATGGGAACTTGTTAGAGATAAAGTTTAAGCTTGTTAGAAGATCAAACAGTGAGCATGTAATCATACAATGAAGATCTAAGGGAGTGAGTGGACTCAATTGGATCAAGTTCTCAATGTTTAAATAACATAGAGGTAAGTTAATGATTGAGCTACTTTGACAAGATCGATGGAGTGTATTCATTCCAAAGAATCAAGAAGCAATGAGATTAGACCAAGTTCTTGAGGTTTAACATTATATAGAGGTAAAGTTTATGAAAATTTCAAGATCTAATGGTACATGGGAGCTAGATCAAAAGATCCAATAGATGAATTTAAAAGTTAAAACATCAAAGCCCAAAAGCATACAAGAATCCAATGGAACACATGATCCTATCAGAACTTAATCTAATGAACACATTTTGAAGTTGAGAAATGAAATGAGGATCATCATATCATGGCACAAAAATTAAGATCAATGGTCAAAACTCAAAGGTTTGTTCATCACAATGATAAAATAGAGGAACATGTAGGTAAGCCATAAAATATGACATAGACAATAAAATATGTTGTAGTGATCGATCAAATTTATGTAATATGGCACGTGCATCAAAATTAGAACCCAGTATATGCTAAAAATAGTAATGAAACCAAGAATCATGGTGATGAAGCATGAATTAAAGATGTGGGAAAATTTCTATTACAAATATATGAACTGAGTCTAGAATTGGTGTGATGTGTTATCAAACAAGTGTGAACACAGAGAAAATGCAAACCCTAGATCAAATGCTTATTTTATATATATATATATATATATATATATATATATATGTCATATAGGATACAAAAAAAGTTGTTGTTGATGATGAGTAGAGTTGAATTGAGAGAGAGAGAAGTAGAGAGTAAGAGATTAATGAAGTGTGTCTAATAGAGAAATATAGAGACACAGAGATAGAGGGACAAAGAGGAAGAGAAGAGAAGAGAGAGATGTGTAGATCATGGGTAGTTAGCGACTAGACATGTAACAAAGAATTGAATTAGATTAGTTTATGAGCCAATATTATAATTTAGAGTTGTAGCTCCATATTTTGAATAAAGATCTGATTGGTGGGTGCCATCAAATAAGCTGAGTTGGTGCTCAATTAGGTTGTTGGTGATTTTTTAGAGTATGTGATCTTAAATCAAGGGATTGGTGTCTCCTTAGGGTCGATGCCCTTAAACATTGTAACTAGTAAGATTCTTGATTGTGAGGCTAGATTAGAATAGTATATTCTAGTAGCTATTCTCATGATGGTTTTTCCCATATTGGGTTTTCCATAGTATATCTAGTATTATGCATATGTGTGTGTGATCTTTGAATATATTTTTAATATAATTTAAAAGTTTAAAAAGGACTAAGTTAGTCTATATAATAATTCAAAATCCCTCCTTAGTAGATATTTGTGTTCCAATAATTGTTATTAGGGCCCTAGTTCTTTAGAATAAGCTTAATTAGCTTAGGTAGATCTTCGACGGTGAACACAAATGGCTAGTCAAGAAGGATCTTCCTCAAATGAAGTGCCTCTCTTTTATGGATAAAACTATGCATTTAGATCATTAGAATGGAAGCATATTTATCATAATTAGGTCTAATGTATGGATGTCTATTGTACATGGATATACAACCCCTGCTACAATTTGTACTAATTAGTTTGCCAAAAAATCATATGAGAGCAATGCCAAGGATAAGAATGCTATTTTATGTGGATTTTCTAATTTAGAGTTTGTTAAAGTGATGCATTATTGAAATACACAAGATATATATAATAATTTAAAGATCATATATGAAGGTGATGCATGCCAAGCTACAAACATTCAAAGGCTAGTTTGAAAGCCTTAAAATGAATGAAGAAGAGAAAATTTTAGACTACCTCCTTAGAGTAGTTGAAATAGTCAATGCAATTAGAGGCCTTGGAGAAGATATGAAAGATATAGTCATTTTAAAAAATATCCTAAGATCTTTGACATCAAGGTATGACTCAAAAAACTCTATAATAGAGGAAACAAGAAATCTAGATAAACTCATTGTTGATGAGTTACATGGAACATTCATAGCCTATGAGATGAGGATGGGAGAAATAGATACCTTAAATAGAGAATTCATATTCAAAGAAAGTAAAAGCAGAAGCACCTACATCTAGATCTGAGGGGATTGATGAAGAAGAAGCCAACTTTATCAGAATATTAAGAAGAGGGTCTAGAAAGTACAAAGATAAGTTACCCTTTAAATGATTCAATTGTGGTAAAGTAGGACATTTTGTTTCTAAATGCCCTTATAAAAAAAAGGAATAACTTTGAGAAAGAAGAGGATAGTAAAAAAATGAAACCCCATTATTCTAAGAAGAAGAACTTCTTCAAAAATAAGAAAGGCCTACACACAAAAGAAAAGAGTGATTCATTAGATGATAGTGATAGTTTTGATGATGACCATGATTATGATTTTATGAATAAGGAAAAGGAATTCCTATTCAAATTAGGATCAACTTCTATGGATCAAGAAGAACTTGAAGACTCATATGAAGAAGAGGAAGGAGACGTTGATCTAGAGTGTGAATTCATCTGTGCTCTAGATGAAATTGACAAGCTGAGAAAAGAGAAATCAAAAGAGAAGAAGTTTGGACAAAAAGAGATTGAAAAAATGTCCACAATTATTGAAAAATATGATCAGATAGTGGTTATCCTAAAGACACAAGTTGAGGAGGATAAAATAATATAATATGTAGTCACAATCAAACTATAGTCTAAATATGATGAGTGCATGAAGTTAGAAGCAAAAATAGTGGATTTGAGAAAATAACTTGAGAAAGCTAAAGAATAATTAGATAAAGGTCTGAAGCTGAAATGAGGTTCAATAATTATTGATGAGTTAATTACCTTTCAAAATCCATCAAAATAATGATATGGTCTTGGTTATGAAAAAGGGAAAAGTCTCATAACCAGTACATCTACTAACTTATATGATAACTTTAAAGTAGAAGGAAAATTAGGAGCAAAAAAAGAGAAATCTTGTTAGAATAAAAAGATAGACACAATCACTACTGATGTGAAGAAATGTAAAGGAGAAAAGAAGCCTAAATAAAGGAAGAAGAAGAATGAGAAAATATATACAAAATTAAGGAAGATGCAAAACACAAAGGTAGCTGATGTAGATGGTTACAGAAGAATGAGAGACTTAAAGAAGCTAGAGTTTAGAAGAGATCCTCATCCTGCACAAAGAAATTCTATGACTAGGTATTCATCATCTTTCTATGGTTATTTTTATACCTATAATCAGTTTAGTCATAGGACTAGTGATTGTAGAGTTTTACCTAAAAGGAAAACAAATTTTGTAAGCAAAAATTCATTTTCACCCTTGTTAGATACAAATTTAATATGATATAATTATAATAATTTTAGTCATATAGCTAAATAATGTAGAAAAAACTTTGTAAGACTAAAAATACAAAAGAAAAACATGCCTCCCAGTTTGAACAAAGGTTAACAAGTCTCTAAAAGAGGAAACATAAACCAAATAAGAAACCTAAGGATGTGTGAAAAGTGAAAGATCAATCTATGATTGCTCTACTTGCACTCCATGCCAAGAAGCAAAATTTGTGGGTAATAGATAATAGTTTCTCAAAACACATGACTAGTGACAAGAGTAAGTTCATCAAACTAAGCAAATTTAAGGAAGGATCTATTAGCTTGGGATATGACACTATAGTAAAGTTCCAAGGTAATGTAACCTTGAACATAGATGGAAAACTACCTACACATGATGTCCTTTATGTTGAAGGATTGAAGCATAATCTGCTAAGTGTCAGCCAAATGTGTGATAATGGATATATAGTCATATTTAATGTAGAAGGATGTAAGATAAAGAGATCTAGAATATTAGTTGTAGAAGAGAAAAGAACTAAAAGAAATATCTATAATCTTAGTGAAGTAAATGGTAATAGCTCCCTGATAGGAAAGATTGATGAGAGTTGGTTATGGCATAGAAAAATGGGTCATGTCAACTTTGACAACCGAGTAAAAATGATCTCAAATAAGTGTGTTAGACACATGCCTAAGATAACCAAACCTGTAGACACTAATTTTAAGGAATGTCAATAAGGCAAGTAGACAAGGGTCAAATTTTAAACAAAGGTGTATGCAACTACAAAGCCTCTAAAATTAGTTCATACTGATCTTTGTGGTCATACTAAGATAAAAGGATCTAAAGGAGAGAGATACTTCATGTTATTTGTAGATGATTACTCAAGAATGACATGGGTAACCTTTTTAAAGGATAAGTCTCAGGCATTTGAAAGATTCAAAATCTTTAGGGCCATGGTAGAGAATGAGATTAGACAAAAAATAAAATTCTTAAGATATGATAGAGGTGGAGAATTCACCTCAAATGAGTTCATAGAGTATTATGAGAAACATGGAATAAAAAGGCATTACTTTGCAACAAGGACTCCACAATAGAATAAAGTTGTTGAAAGAAGGAATAGGAAAGTCAAGGAGATGGCCAAAATAGTGCTAAAAGAGGTTAATTTACTTGATGGATATTGGAGAGAAGTAGTCCAAACAATAATATATATCTTGGATAGAGTTAAACTAAGGGTAAATAGTGATAAAACTCCCTATGAACTATGGTATGAAAAACTTACCACTGTTAATTAAGTATTTCAAAGTATTTGGTAGCAAATGCTACATCAGGAGAAATGAAGACAAATTGAGAAGCTTTGAATCAAGATGTGACGAAAGAATATTTCTTGGTTATTCCACCCAAAACAAAGCCTACATATGTTACAATAAAAGGCTACACAATATTGTAGAGAGCATCAATATCAAGGTTGAAGAAGGCTTGAAACATGTTAGACTTGATAGATAAATCTATAATGAAGAATATGATTATGAAGAAGAAACAACTAATGAAGAGAATGAGGAAGTAAATGAAAAGGTACCTACAAGATTTGTTCAAAAGGATCATCCTATAGATTAAATCATTGACAATAAAAATGAAGGAGTTTAGACAAGGAGAAGAGTTTCAATGAACAAAGAGAAAGTAATTTTTGCTCTAATTTTTGAAATTGAGCCTAAGAGCTATGTTGAAGCTAGCAAAGATGAGAATTGGCTAAAATACATGGAAGAAAAACTAAGCCAAATTGAAAATAACAAAACTTGGGAATTAGTTCCAAGACTTTCAAACAAGAATGTAATAGGTAAAAAATGGGTATTTAGAAACAAACTCAATGAGGATGGAACTACCATAAGAAATAAGGCTAGATTGGTATGAAAAGGATATACACAAGTTAAAGGAATAGATTTTGAGGAAACATTTGCTCTAGTTGCTAGATTGGAAGCTATAAGAATGTTTCTAGCATTCCCTATTTACAAGAAATTCAAAGTCTATCAAATGGATGTTAAGTTTGCTTTCTTGAATGGGAACCTAGAAGAAGAAGTTTACATAGAACAACCTAAAGGTTTTTAGCTATAAGAGGAATAAGATTATGTGTGCAGACTAAAAAAATCTCTGTATGGTCTAAAACATGCACCTAGAGCATGGTATTCAATATTAGACCAAAAAAATGTAAAAATAAGGATTCAATATAGGTTGTGTATATAACAATCTATATGCCAAATCAAAAGGTGAGTATATGTTAATTGTTGTTGTATATGTTGATGATATAATTTTTGGTGGTAGTAATAATAGAATGTGTAAATAATTTTCTACTCAGATGCAAAATGAGTTTGAGATGTCTATGCTTGAATAACTTTATTTCTTCCTTAGACTATAGATAGCACAAACTAATGAAGGGATATTTATATCTCAATTAAGTATGCTAAATAAATGCTCAAGAAGTTTAGAATGGAAGATAGAAAACTAGTTAGTACTCACATGATAAATGGATGAAAGTTGAGCAAAGAGGATGCATCCATTAATGCAAATTAGACTATGTACAGATCAATGATAGATAACTTGTTATACCTAACTGCATCAAGACCTGATATCATGTAAGTAGTGTGCATAGTTGTAAGATTTTAAGCTATTCCTAAAGAATCACATGTCAATTCAGTGAAAATAATCTTTCTATATATCAAGAGCATAATTGACTATGGCCTATAGTATCCTAAAGGAGAAGATTTCACTTTGATAGCATATATAGATGCTGATTGGGTAAGAACTATGGATGATAGAAGAAGCATTAGTGGTGGTGAATTTTTCCTTAAAAAAATACTTATTTCATGGATCAATAAAAAATAGGAGTCAGTTACTCTTTCTATAGTATAATCAGAGTATGTTTTAGTAGTGGCATGTTACACTCAAGTCTTATGGATGAAGCAACACTTTAAGACATCAAGGTAGAATACAAATCACATATCTGTATTCTTTGTGACAATTTAATTTCTATAAATATACCAAAAAATATAGTGATGCATTCCAACACCAAGCACATATCAATCAATTATCACTTATTAAGATAAAAGGTTGCAGATCAAGAGGTCACAATGGAATATGTGCCAACATAGGACCAAATTGTAGACATATTCAAAAAACCTCTTCCCAAGGAATAATTTGAGTATATGAGACATAAATTGGGAGTGGTGGCTCCTACATCACATCACTAGATCCTATTGATAGGGCATGAGTCTAGGGGAGTATCATAGAATTCTTGTTAACCCTTGGAAGAAGAGAAAAACATGGATAAACAGTGAATAAGTTAGAGTTATTTTGCCATTTATGTCAAAGGGGGAGAAAAAGTGAAAATTCTCTCTATAAAAGAAGGAGTAGAGCATGTGTCTAAGTTGAGTTTAGGAAAATGTTCCATTTCATAAGGGGGAGCAAGTTTGGTATGAACAATTTTCAGCTCAAGTTCATTAGAATCCAATGCAAGCAATGCCAGAGAAGGAACATAATATTATAAGATCAAAACATTTAATTTTACATCAATGCCAAAGGGGGATATTGTTGGCCATATGATTGTCATTGATTTCAAAAGGGGCATAATGGATGACATTGATGTCAGAGGATCAGACATAATTGATGGAGAAAAGAGCATGTTTTATAGTCACATAATGCAAAGTTGTCATACTTTTACATAGACCATTTCTAGAGGATTAAAGAGCAATTGATTGAAGATATGTTATGGGTTTTTCAAGTGCATCTTAGATATATGGTCCACATGTTTAGATGAAGATAAATGAGATCATAACTAATTTATCTTTTCTCTCAGACACTATAGGGTTTCTCAGTTAAAAACTAAGTCTTTAAGCCATGGCATTCATAGGCATGTTCTATCTTTATGTTGACTAGCTATAGGTGGGAATCAATTACTTAAATTATAAATTAAGTCTTCCTCATCATTATGCAACTGATCCCTTCAACTTAGTAATTACTAGATCAAGCAATGTTTAAAGACATTTATATTTCTTAAGTCTTAGACTTAATATTTTTCCTAGCTCAATCAATGGTTATCACTTAATCATACTTTGAATATCCAATGAAGCATAACAAAGTCAATTTGTCAAAGGCACCATTGAGTAAATGTGCTAGTGATAAGTGTCACATTCATGGGAGCTTGCCAAAGATAAAGTTTTAGCTTATCATAAGATCGAACGGTGAGCATGTGATTATTTAATGAAGATATAATGGAGAGAGTGGACTTAATGGGATCAAGTGCTCAATGTTTAAATGACACAGAGGCAAGTTAAAGATCAAGATACTTTGATGAGATCAATAGAACATATTGATTCTAAAGACTTAGGAAGCAATGTGATTAGACCAAGTGCTTGGGGTTTAATGGTATATAGAGGTAAAGTTTGTGTAACTTTAAATATTTAATAGTACGTAAGAGCTCATATCAAAAGATCCAATGGATGCATTTTAAATTTGAAACATTAAAGCTCAAAAGTGTACAAAGATCCACTGGAGCATGTGAGCCTATCAAACATGATCTAAAAAATGAATTTTAAAGTTGATAAAATTGAATTAGGATCATAAGATCATGGTACAAAACTTAATATCAATGGCCAGTATTCAAATTTTTATTTATCATAATGGTCAAGCAGAGGAACATGCAAGTAAGCCATAAAATATGACACAAACAATGAAATATATTGTGGTAATTGATCAAAATTGTGTAATATGGCATGTGAATCAAAACCAAAGCCTAATATATGCTAAAAATAGTAATGAGACCAAGAATCATGGTGGTGAAGCATGAAGTTAAGACATGAGAAAATTGATGTTCAAAATATATGAACAGAGTCTAGAATTGGTGTGATGTGTTAGCAAACAAGTGTGAAAATAGAGATGTGAAACCAAGATCAAATTATTTTATATATGTCATCTAAGATACATAAAATACTACTGCTACTATTGTTGTTGCTGCTAAATAGAGTCAAATTAAGAGAGAGAGAGAGGTAGAGAGAAAGAGATTGATGAAGTGTGTTTAATAGAAAAATATAGGGACATAGAGATAGAGGGACAAAGAGGAAGAGAAGAGAAGAGAGAGATGTGTAGAGCATGAGTATTTGAATAATATACCTATAACAAAGAACTGAATTGGATTCATTAATGAACCATTATTGTAATTTGGAGTTGTAACTCCATATTTTGAATATAGATCTAATTGGTGGGTGCCATCAGATAAGCTAAGTTGGTGCTTAGTTAGGGAGTTGGTGCTTCCATAGAGTAGGTTATATTAAATCAAGGGTTTGGTGTCTCCTTAGGGTCAGTACCCTTAAACATTATAACCAATGAGGTTCTTGATTATGAGGCTGGATTAGAATATTGTATTCTAGTAGCTATTCTCATAGTGGCTTTTACACATTTAGTTTTCCATGATATATCTAGTGTTATGCATATGTGTGTATGTGATCTCTAAATATATTTTTAATATATTTTAAAATTATTAAAAAGGAATAAGTTATTCTATCTACTAATTCTCCTCCCTCTTAGCAGATAGTTTTGTTTCAACACTTTATTCAAAGAAATGACAACTATCTTGTCTCCTTGATGAGCCTTAAATTGGTTGTAAACTATGGTAATATCCATTTGACCATCATAAGTACAATTTTTACCAATTAATGTAGTGTAATGGGTCTAAATATTCTTCATATCAATGACTTAAAAATCATCATGCAAACTTAACTCAACAACTCTAATATCCACATCCTTAAGGTGACCGATCAACTCTATTCACCTGTAATCTATGAGGATGAGGGTGAAAAGATTGTAGCTTATGTGTGGCTTACCAATAGCTTCTCATGTTGATATTAGGATCATATTGATAGTAATCCAAAAATCAAATACTATAGTATGATGTTTGTATCATACAAGCTCAATATCCATGCAGGATTCAACATCCCAAGGCTTTTTAGTTTTCACATACCATATAACCTTATATGTATGTTGTTTCCCTTGTTGCACACACTCTAAAAAATTATGAAAGAGGTTATTAATGATATGTTATATATCATCATTTTAGAGTGTACTGAGAAACTTTAGTAAGTCTTTTAAAGTAATTCCAACTCCTTCCTGCTTCATTATGCACATAATTTATCCATATATCTGCACACAAATGGTTGTTGTATCTCCTTCTAAAGTGTTTTATTATTTTATATTTTTCATAACTTTGTTTATTTGATTCATAAAATTCTCCTCCCTTATAGGATCAAGGTATTGATTATGCTGAGATTTTCTAATTCCTTGATCTACTAACATCTCCAAAGGTGGCATTCCTTGTTTTATATGTTGTTATTTGGTGACTGCTTAGATGAATGCATTATCATTAGGTTGTGCATTGATCAAGTTTAAATTGTATACTATATTATCCTTCCTTTAATTCTCAAGCACTATATAGTCTTCCATTTTATGCTATCCTTCAATTCTATAGTGCACATAATAAGTTTATCTCTATGGATTGGTAGGGTAATTCTTTCCATAGTGATTGTATTCTCCATATAAATAACATTGCATAGGTGGTTGGGATTACTATTTATCATTGTTATGGCCTCTTTGATACCCTCCTCAGTATATTAATTTATAACTACCTCTATTTTGTTGGTATCCCCATCCTTATGACTATTTTATAACATATCCTCCTTACTAGTTTTGTTATGTGTCATAACATCCACATTGGTTGTGAGGTGAACTTAGAGCCCAATTAGATTGTTATGGACTCACATTATTTCAAGAAGATTGATATTAGTGATATGGGGAAGATGATGTCTAGCCAACCCAACCCTAGGGTTAGTATTTCAATGATGAAGGTATCTAATAAGGATAACTCTATGTCACACTTACCATGTCCACATCTGGGCTTGGGATATCCTACTTCATATTTTGTAATTGTTGTGTAACAAATATGAAGACATTCTTTATAATATCTTATTTTAGTTCCTTTAAATCTCTACAATTATTCTCATCATTATTTGTTGATTATTTAAATTTGTAGTACATGCTCTATGATTTTTGAATATATTACTATAAAAAATGGCATTTTGAAGTATCATGTCCAACTACTCAACAAATTTCACAAAACTCTATTTTAAGCTTTGGATAGTTATTCCTGTGGTGGCCTTCTCAACCACATTATATAAACCATATGCTTAATTTATATTTATAATTCTTATGAATTTCAGATATTCTTCTCATAAAAGCATCTAGTTTTGCTTCTACTTTAGAACTTTCTATTAGAAGGTTGTCATAATCCTCAATTTATTCAACTCATAAAGCAACAGATCAAGCATCAGCCTTAATCAAGAAATGGGACTATGAAATAACAAATATAATTCTTGGTCACAACCCTTATACAAACCAAGAAAACTTAACCTTGTCTTGAAGGATGAAAATTATCTTATTCATAACATCAAAAAATCTATGATCGTAATCTCCAACTAATTCTCTAAAATTTTGCCTAATCACCTTTAAGTCTTGAATAGTTTGGGTTGTACATTTATTCACCTTAAAATATACTACTAACATATCTTTAAATTACAAAAGATAGAGTATTTACATCTATTTTACAAATGAACTCTAAGACTCTCCCTAAAAAATTCCCTACTGTTGTACTCAACACCCCCATTTTTTATTCAAGAAGGAAGAGGAGACCCACTTTTTTAGATTCTGGCCTTGTTTGTGCTAGGGTAAATTCTTGAGCAAAAATTGCTTCTTAGTATTTATACTTAGAATAATTTATCATATTATAGCATGATATTTTGCATATTTTATGAGCTAACTCTATTAATGCCTTTTATGGATGTTTTTGAACTACACAATTTCTCTAGACTTTGTTTATTCGTAGAAAATCATTTGGAGACTTATTCATCAAATTTTTTGTTACAGATTTTCATTCAAACATTTTGTTTGATAGGTTTGGATTTTAGGGTATTATTTTATGAATTTGTCCCAAAAATTCTTTGGTACTTATTTTTTTGCATTTTGTTTACTCAAGACTTTTTTTGGTCTTCAAAACTTTTATTCTGATAGTAGGTCTTTGGGGTTTTTATTTAGACATTTTATCTAAAACAATTATCCAAATCTTTAAATCCAAAGTTTTTAGACTTTTTGTTTTAGAAATTTTGTTTGACAAACTTTTTGTCTTCGGTATTTTTGTCACGAATGTTTTGTCTAATAGATCTTAAGATCTTTATGTATATGCGACATAATTTTTATTTGGATAGTTTTTCCGATGGGAATTAAGCCTTTGGGGTTTTTATTTCGGTATTTTTTAAATAATAGTCCCAATATAAAGCCCAAATGCCTAATTCTCAAAATCCAAAATACTCGTTATACTTAGCTGAATAAAGCCAAAACACTTCCTAATAGTATATGAAAGTCACCTACCAACTAAAACTAACAAATTTTGAAATATGCAAAAAATACCAAATAGGTGAACATTAGGCATTTATATTATATGAACTGGTAATCAATTCTAAATATATATGCATTATGTGAAACCATTTAATCCTTCATTATTTATAAAGATACTTGCACTCAAAGTCTACTTCTATCTTGCATGGCCAAAACCCCTAGATACTACTTGTGTGAAGACTACGTGTAAAAATAGTGACTAGTAGAAGTGAAATTTTTTCATAGAACACACAAAACATGTAAAAGAGACTATGAGTAACCCAATTACATGTAGTAAATAATGGCATCTTCATCCAACCTATTTAGGGGAACATTTCCACCATTACCCTACTTAATTAAGGATTCAACAGAGTTTATGGATATAGTCTTCGATGTCATCATATTTGATAATAGATACATGAACTATTCATAATTATGGGACATTATTGAATCTATGGATATATTTTCATTAGATGGAAACATCTCTTCCATTCAATGACTATTTATCAAGGATTTTCTAGCCCTAAAAAATCAAGGATTACCTTCTGATACCACCAAGTCTAAGGTGAAGCCATGCATTGACCTCCTTCATGACTTGTTATTTGTAGGCAAGGTCATGCAATATGCCTTCTTTTAGCATATTGGAAATCCTATGGTTGTGGCATGCATCATGGAGCTAACTTCCAAAGGTTTCTATCATTACTAGCACCAGATGCTTACTTTGACAAACACAGGCTAGTCGAGTGGAATCAAGAGAATATGATGGAGAAGGTGTTATATTCATGGTTGCTCCCCAAAAAGACCATCAAATTTGAAGGGAAGAATTGAAAAGGACATACTCTCATCAACAAGTTTAGGATGGGAGTGTGGATAGGTATGGTACTACTGAATAGACTTTATGACATACCTAGTATTAATTTTCTCTATTTGGATTGGGTGTCATCGTTGTACATGATGCTAACCAGTGCTGCTATATTTACATTAGGATAAATAGTTAGTTTTCATTTGAGATAGTAGGTTATCTCCAAGGATAAGTGTGACACTCCTATAGGCCATTTATACATAATGTCTTATTTGTTGGATGTTGTTATGGGGATAGTTTACAAAGTTTTTGGTGAGCTATGGAGCCCAGCCACTGACTATATTAAAAATAGAATTTGTGACCTTTTTAAATTTATGCACATATATTCCTAAATAAATAATATGGTGAATATTTCCAAGGATATTTATCATCAAATTTGGTAGGATATCCATGGTTCACCAATGCCTAGGATTGGATCTGGGATTGTGACGACACTTTCTTCAAGAGGCGACTACTTCTTGTATCCATATTTCATGATTATCATGATCTAGGGTAATAGGGTTCATCCCCTATGCCTTAAAAATTATGTTCTTGATAAGATGGTTGAGCAATAAATTGATTTTCAATTATAGTAGAGCGTATAAGAAGATCTATCTAGGACAAAGAAAATCTCATTCTTTGGCCACCACATAGTTATTAATTGAATGGTGTACATAATGAGAAATGTTTTTGGAGAGGTTGGAGGTAAGAGGAAAATATATCACTTCCCTACACTTCCACATAGTGATTGGGATCCCCATGGAGCCATCCAAAAGCATATTCAGGGCTTCAATATCCCTTATAGCAATGAACATTATCCTTATGACTTTTTATTTATAAATATACAGAATGATGAAGAAGTTTTAGAGATTGAAATGATTGCTAGATTAAAATAGGACCATTTAAGAATGATACAATAGGATCCTACAATATTTGTGAGAAAATTAGATAGTAAAAAGTCCCTTTATGTAGGATGGACCCATTCAGACTTTTGGAAGGGCAAGTCCATACAACAATCAAAGGATCAAGGAGGCTCTTCATCACAAGGACTTCCTCTGAAGCTAAAGGCTATGAATAAGGAACTTGGGGTAGCTGAACCTAACCCCAGGGGAGCACAAGTAGGAGACCTAATTAATTTGGACTCTTATGAGGAAGAGTAAACATAGGAATAACCCACTATTAGCATAGTAAAAATGCCTACAACTATTCCTTAGTCACAAGATTATACATTTGCATGGATAAAAAAATCTAAAGCAACTACTATAGGCCATCAAGGCTCCTCTACATAATAAAATACCACCATTGTCTATATAAAGAAGCCTTAGACTCTTACAAGTAGTCCCATAGTTAAACAATCTCAAGGCTTGCCTACAGTACCCTAATAAGCATAAGTGGTAGAAGGAGATGAGGTTGACTTAGAAGAAGAAGACTCTGATGAGAAAACAAAGCTAGAGAAAGATAAGGCCTTAAGCCTTGAAACTAACAAAGGTAAGGAACTATCTAAAGAAAATTCCCTAGGTACCCAGTCTATTGAGAGTATTTATTTATCTTCTATTTCTATCCCTATGTTTGGTACTATTTTCATTTCCTTTATGTTGTAAACCCCCAAGGTGGAAGTTTTTACTTCCACCACTGATGATCCATTTGCCCCAACCTCATTCATATAGTTCCCCTTGCTCACCCTAAAGGTTGAGAAGGTTTTCTCTTCTAATATTACTTCTACCACCTCCATTGATCCCCTTTTCACCTCCATTCCATTCATTTCCATCATGGCTACCTCCAACATTCCTTCTGACATTGCCATTGTTAGATCACTAAAAAATAAGAAGGAATCAAAAAAGATAGAGACAACCATGGCCACTCCACAAATTTATGGACAATAAACTCAAATCACCCTTCCCATGCCATCCACCACTCTATTTGAAGAGACCATAGTGACAAGTTCAAGGAATGGAAAGAGGGCTAAGCCATAAATAATCATAATCTATCCACTCCCTTAGTTTGGAGGAGTGGATTGGTCTAAAATAATTTTGCCCTCCTTACCTAACACTATTGTTAAGGCATCTTAAAATTAGCAAGTAAGTGAAGAAGTTGAAGAAGAGGTTGTACTCACAACCTCAAAAAACAATATGTCAATCAATTGACAATTCCTCCCTAGGCCATGGATTTAAGGACTAAGACCTCGCATATGCCCAATTTAAAAATCACTTAGCTCCCTTCTATCACTACCTTATTTGATAAACCTTCTGAGAGCATTCAGAGGGTGAAGAAGAGGAAGGTAAAAGATGACAAAGGAAAGGAGTTGATTTTTGAGGAGAGATAACAGGTCTTCTCCCTCACTAAGAGATAGAATAGGTAGCTGGGGCAAACCCCATATGTGGAAGACTTTAGAGCTTTGGATGAGGATAAAATGGATGCTATGGTGGCTATCCACAAAGGTACATAATTGGCTATGTAAGAATTGGAGGTTGAGGTAGAACAGTTGAAGGAGCAAGTGAAGACTATCCATATACCAGTAGGTACCAAGGCTACGGTCTAAGAAGTAGCCTCTAGATGTTATAATTCATTGGAATAATTGGAATTTATGTGGGATAAATTATCCCCACACATTAATAGGACTAATGAATTATTTAATTCTTTAAAGAGTGATAGTAATAAATGGAAGATGTTGATTGTATACATAGGTAATAAGGCATATAGCCACTTAGACCTCATAACATCACTAGAGGCATCTGATACCCTCAACCTAGTAGTCATAAGGATAGAAGAAACTTAGGAATGGATGATAGTAGTTGAGGCTATAATCCCCAAATATCAAGAGCATGAGGCTCTCAATATTCAAATTATAAATGATTTAAAGTTATCCAAGGTCAAGGATGCTATAGGGAAATTGATTAGTAAGATTAATTTTGATCAACTCGTATAGGAGGCCATTGATAACTTTAAGTAGAGTCTGCATGGGTTACCATTAGAAGATATAGAGGCTAAATTGAGCTTCACTAGAAAGAAGGTCACTGAAGTGGAAATATTCAAGAATAACTTCTAGATGACAAAATCAAAATATGCAAAACTCCTGGGTCAAGTCAATAGGATCCATAGATCACATATACCAAACTTAGACATAATTCGGCAATAACATGATGCTTATCACAAGTGTTACCTAGTTATTGAGGCAAAAAATAAGTAATATCAAGTTTCTACTTCTAGTTCCATATCAACAAAACAGTCTCCACATCAAATACCTCAACCACTAAACCAACCAAGGTCTGTGCAGTTATACAAACAACACAACCTTGAAAGGCTAGGATTTTGTGCATGGATATTTTGTAATGGTGTATATATATTTTATATATATTTGTAGTTTTCTTGTAGTTTGAGATGTAATTGTAAAGTTTTTTTTTACACATGCACATGTTGCATGATCTTTTATAAAGGCTAACTTAGACTAATTGATAACTATAACTAAACTCTATATAGTTTTGACCATAGTTAGAACTTATGTTCTAATTATCACATGTAGTGAATTTTTCATGAACTTGGAGGATGAGGTGACCCTTTCCCCAAGTCTATTTAAAACAATTGTAATCCACAGTTTGGTTTTGTCAAAGAATTTTTCACTATATAAGAGTGAAAGTAATTTTGATTGTCCACTCACGTGTTTTCTTATTTACTTTCCATTATTTATGTAATTTTATTTATTTATTTTGTTGTATGAATTAATAATCCTTAGTGAGCAAAATTTGTGAATGGGTTCTTGATTGCCTTGATTGATTTACTAATCTTAGATGCACAACATCTATTGAAGGATTGGTAAAATATATTAATTACTGATAATTTAGTTGATTGATTAATAATTTTGAGTGTGTAGAATTACTTTATTTTGATATAGTTTTTTTGTGAGTGTGCAACAACTACCTCAGATACATCACTATCTCAAGCCATAATCTCTTGACTAAGAGTGTGTAATAGATGCCCTAAAAGGAATAACCTTTGACTAAGGCTTATGAGTTCCTTATGTCAGTATCCCCTTAGATTCCTTAACCATGTCTTACTAGGAGTGAGAAATAACTACTAACAATATACATAGGTTTCAAAAGTAATTTTTCACTTAGAAACATCCAAAGAAGTGATTCTTAAAGACCATATAGACTTTTTTTTTGCCTTTCTCTTCCCTCCTTTTTGAGTTTGTTTTGAGACCTACCCACTTTAGATTAGTAACCACCCATCCAACTCATATAAATATTATTTTGTTTTAGAAACCAATCCTCCATTCATAAAACCTTGTTAATAACATGCATGCTTTGCCTACTATTCCATCACCTAGTTGTTAAAACTATATACCTCTAACTTGTGCCCTAGAGTGGAGTTCAACTCCTTTGAGATCCCAAAATGTTAGAGGCTACTCATTGTATGTGGTGTGTATAAAATCACATAAACATACAATTAGCACTAGGAGGGCCTAAAATTCCAATAAAAGAGGTTAGTTTCTATATAGAGTTACACTGGAGTCACCTAGGAGAGTGACTAGATCTAACTCCCATGTTAGCCTTTTAGTCTCACCCTTATCAAATAATAGGAGACCTAGAATTACACCAAATATCCTTAAAATACCTATGAACCCTTATCTATTAAAGAACCCTTTACTTGTTAATCATGCAATGGCTAAGCCACCATAGTTAACTGGATCTGATATTGCCATCTCAAGAGATGTGCATGATTTATCTAGGAATCTTGAAAAGTATCTACCATATTTATCTCCTTTAGGAGTAAGGATAGAGGAAGAGCATATTAAGCCTTTTAAACTTAATTTGAGGTTAATGAACATTATAAATGAAGATTTTGCATGTAGTATATTCCCTTTTACACTAATGGATGCTACTTACAATTAGGATCTAAATCTAATAGAAAATTCCATCACTTTTTCGGATGCATGTTAATCAACTTTTATTTTACAATTTAAATAAGTCACCAACCCTAGTGTAATATAACAACACTTTACCAAAATGAATAGAGAAGCCAATAATCCTATTCATGCTTTTAATGCAAGATTTTGAAAAATGTATAACTAGTTAAGCCCAAGGTATAATCCAAAAGATGCATTAGTATTAGAGATGTACAAGAATTCATTGGATCTAATTACTGTGATGTTCATGAGAAAGGCAGCTACTACCAACACATTAGCATTGGTATACAAAAAGACCATCAACATTTATAGGAAATTCAATAATCATGTACCTAACATCCACAATGGTTTCCTAGCATTGAATCTAGCCCCACATGTAAAATAAAACATCCTGACATTCAATCAAAATCATTTGTACACACTACCTCCTCTAACACAAACAATGTATCCAAACTATAGTTTCTTGAACAATCATGCACAAGGTAATGGTTACTAATAGAATCAATAATTGGTCACATCTTTTACTACTATTTTGCAAGGCATCGACTTTACAAAGGTAGAACTAGAGGATATTCAAAATATGGTTCAAAAGCTAATTAATGACTTCCTAGGCATGCAAAGAAAGATGGGTAATGTTAATACCCCAAATGGTAATTATAATCTTGGATCTCAGAGGTACACCAAAACTTTCAATAGGATTATGAACAATATGGAGTAGCCTAAAAAACTTTTAGAGACCAACATGGTAGAAATGGCTCTACCTAATTGGGGTAGAATTCATAATATTTCTTAACATGGTGAGCTCGACTGCATTCAATTTTGTGCAACATTTAATATATTTCAAAGGGAGGTGGTAAGACATGAACAGATGCATAATCTACCAGAATCCCATTAGGATACTATCCTTTTAATCACTGCCATGTTATTCAAGACTCACGAGTTTCCCTTTCCAAGCGAAGATGATAACATACATGAGGACAAAATAGATGAAGTCCATGCTTTCCAACAATTTCAGAAAGGTGGGTATAATCTGAGGACTAAGTATCCCTTTATGAATTTTACTCATCTAAATAGAATAACAATCCCACCCAATCCTAAAGTTGACAATAATCCACCTCCTCTAAGAGGGAATGATTAGCCTCAAAACAAGGAAAAACCAAATAAAGGGGGATACAACATCATTAAAGATATGAAGAAAATCAAAGCAACTATTACTCTTCATGAGTTAGCTCAACTCACTGAATATAAGCAATTGTCATGGAAGTCTATTACTAGGAAGACTCATGTGGAAATAACTAAAGCATCTATAGATAAATTAAAATCTATTGACACTAATGTCATTTATAAGAGTAACCTTGATGTCCACCTTTTTTTCTAACTATTAGATCATTTGGTAAGAATATTAAAAACTATCTAGTTGATTCTAGAGATTCAACAACTATTATACCTACTTCCATGTGCTAAAATATTGGTTTAACTCTAAGCCCTTCAAAGATAATATTTTCACAACTGGATAAAATAGTGGTACCAATGGTCAGGTAATTGAAGGATTTACGTATTCAAGTAGCATCTAAAACATGAGTCTAGATGACCATTAACATCCTCATTGTAGACATACCTAAAGGTTACAAATTGCTGCTGAGTAGGGACTAGTCCAAAATATTTAATGGACATATTTCTATAGACTTATCCCACATCTAGATATTGTTGGACAATTTTGGCCTACATATGGAAATTTGCCTAGATGGATTAGTTTCTAGAGGTATTGGTATGGAGTGATCAGCTGAATAGAGTTCCCAATTGAGTGGGTGACCAAATAATGAAGAATAAGATCAAATTTCACTTACAAATCTTTTGAAACACTTTAATCAAGCTTAAAGTGTTTTTTATTGATCTTTGAGAAGCAAGTCTTGAAATAGGTTTAGAGTTGTAAGGGAAAATGATATAATAGGTTTTCATAGTGTTCATGACATTAAAAGTGCATAAAGTAGGTTAGAATGAATTTTTAAAAGTCCTTAAAATCTTTGATAATTCAAAATATGACAAGATCAAGTCTAGAAGAACTAGACCATCACAACATGCCATGTAGAAATAAATAGATCAGTCTGGTAACACATTTGATAGATACACTTGAAAATTTAGTCAAGGTTAAACAATTACATGGCCATGGTATTTTTAATTCCTTGAACATTATCTACAAATTTTATATCTTGACGAGTTTTCTATCTCAAGATCTAAGTCCTCAAAATTGAACAAGAAGAATGAAACGTGCATGGGGATGTCAAGTTAAAGCTACAATATCTAACCATTTAGATTTCAAAATCTTTAACAAGTAAGATGTGCATGGGGACATCAAGTTAATGCCTCCTAAAATAGCTAATTGAATTCAAAATAATGAACATAGAGCTAACAAGTGTCTAAATTATGGAAGCTTAAAGAAGATCTAACAATGTCCAATGACTAATAAAGCCAGTGGGTCTAAGTAGATCGACGGTGTGTAATCAATCATACAAATCAACTCCAATAGTGCATGGGTAAAGATAGAATTAGTGGCTCTAGATATATCAATATTTCATGATAAATTTTATAAATAAAATCTAATGATGCATGGGCAAAGATCAAGTCAATGGGTCCAATTAGATTAATGAAGTGAATTCACTCATACAAAATAGATCTGATGATGAGTAGTGGGTCAAAAGGTTAATGGATCCTAAGAGCAAATACATGGGAAAAAAGTGTCTTAAGCATGTTAAACTAGTATAATATCTATGGTTCATATTCATTTATATATATAAATATCAATAGTGTGAGCAAGGTCAATAAGTTGATGGTTAATGAATAAATGTGAGCCTAGGAGACTTCTAGTGGAGGTCGATGAAGCTATTTTTGACTCAGGCAAGAAAATGCATAAGATCTAAGTTTGAAAATGATCCAAATTGAACCATAATGGCTATTTTATGAATCACACATCACCATTAGAGATCCATAAAATTATAATAGGTCTTTAGGCCTAATACATACAAAAGAGTGGTAACTATTGTCGAAGCAAGATCAAACACTTGGTGAACTTCATTTCATCAATTTTAAGACTATAAGAAAACCAATAATTGGGATTGGTTTTCATATATAGTATATATGTGTCTATGGGTTATAGTAAAGAGCACACTAAGGCATAAATATGAAATTCATATCATCCACAATTTAGCAAGAACATTCAACCACCTAAAGTAGACATAGTCACGGTTCAGTCAGGTTGATGGACGTAAAGATTTTGTCCTTATAAGCAAGCCCAAGTAGAAGATGGTGTAGAGTCCCAAGATGTAGATATAGTGGTTGGAGGAAGCAATTGGATAATTTAATGGATTTATATGAGAGATCTAATGGGTTTCCTTCTTATCAAGATCATGACTCATCATCCAAAACACATTTTTATCTTCTAGTATGTTTTTCAAAGAGCTCGAAGGCTATTGAGACAAATGAAATTTATATTGTTTATTATGTGTTAATCATAATTTGATAAAAATGTGGTGGAGCATTAATAAATAAGGATAACATCTCAATAAATTATATTTGATGGTGTGCTCCCCATCTCTCCCCCCTTTCTTATATATCTCTTATTCTTTTCCATTTGTAAGCTCTCTCTCACTTTTGATAAGAAATTCTCTCTCAATTTAGGAAGAACAAAGACTCTCATTTGATAAGGTTAGAACCTATAAAAATTTGTATGAAAGACTTATTGAAGAAATAAAGACTTTCTTTAACTATCTTTCCCCTCTAAATTGTGTGTAGCAAAGCTTGTGCATGATGGCATTATGAAGGAGAATCTTTCATGCCCATTGTCTTTCTTTCTTGATAATTTCTAGGTGTTTTCAAGTTAGTTGCAGGCATAATTTAGTGTTATTTATATCATTAATTCAAGATATTAGTGAGTCTTATAACTCCTCATTCCCTTCATTCATTACTTCCTAAATCTAGTTTATGAAACACTTATGCAACTATCTAGTTTTAGTAGATTATGTGAGCTAGCATTGTCTTATTATTCCATAGTGTTTACTTCATGATTATGTGAATTCTCATTTAAATTTGGTGCATCACCATTTTATCCTTATTAGTGACCCTTTACCCCTTCTCTAACCCTTTTCCTAGTGAAAACATTAGTATAGGTGATTTATTAAGAGGAAGACAACCTTCTCCAATGGTCCAATCCCACCATAGGTGACCCACAACCTGGGGTTGTTCCCATAGTTTAACTCAATTGGAGAAAGCCTAAAGAACCCTATCCAAGGGTGAAAATTTATGCTATAATAGTTTTTAGCACACCTGGTGGGACTTCATTTAATAGAATATTGGTCAAAATTTGATGCTAGTTTGATTGATTTGTAGTAGTTATAGCTTCCAAGCAACATCATTTGGAAACTCTAAAATAAGATTCAACATTTTGCTAGTAGATCAGTGATGACATCTCATGCCAAAGGTGATAATGAGGTCATCTTATAGATATATTCACTTTGAATTTGTTGAATTTCCTTTAAATTTAGTTAAAAGGTTATGGTTTGTTAATACACACCCATATAAAGGAAAATTTATTACTAAGTCAATTTCAAGGCCTCCCCTTGAAAGAAGACCTTTGTTAAACCCTTTCATTTCCATGGCAAACCCTATAACTTTTGTGGCCTTTAATAGTCAAAGTCCTCTGGACCTCCCTCAATATGATCCTATTCTAGTAGTAGCTCTTAAAGGTGTCCCTTATTTTATTGGAGACCAAGATAAAACTCCTTCTTAACACCTCATGGATATAGCCAAATTAGAAAAAAATCATTATATCAATGAGGAAAATGTGGCAATTAGGTTATTAACCATATCTTTCAAAGGTAAAGCCTTAGACTAGTATAGAAGTCTTACTGTTAATTCCATTTCCACATTGGATTATTTAGGAGATGCATTGTGTAAGAGATTTGAAGATAATAGTGACCATTTGTGACTTGTAGAGAAATTAACCATAATTCAAAGAGATCCTCATGAAGTTATGTAAGACTTTAACACAAGGTTTTAAAATACTTGGGATAGAATCCCAATCTTTGTTAGGCCTACACCTAACTTTTCCTTTATTTAATATTTAAAGGCCCTAAATAGTGAAATTGTAGTAATGATCTAGTCCATGGGAGGAAATACATTACCAAATGCATTAGAGGTGGCAATCAAGGCAGAAAATTGTTTAGTCTAAGTTGGCAAGCTAACACCTAGACCACTAGTCCCTTTGTTCTCTAAGATCCAACCACCTCTTATTTCTATTCCTCTCCTTGTTTTCTTTCCCTTTGTGCATAAAATTATTGATATAACCTCACTTAAGCAAGAAAAGGCTTCCACTAGTCAATCTAGTGATTCCAAAGAACATAAAAGCTTTCAAGAGCTTAAGAGCATGTTTTTATCCTGGGGAAATGAACTAGTGAATGTTAAGAGGCAACAAGATTAAAATAGGCCTTATCAAGCCTCATATCAACCTCATCAACAATCTTATCAAGAAAATAAGACACCCTACAAAGGAAAATTCCAAGGCCAAGTCCAAGGTCAAATACAAGGACAAATTCAACCTAATTATGTTAGGAAAAACAACTATAATACAAATTCTACAAGTAATTCCAACACTTTGGTTCCTATTCAAAATAATATTGCTCAAGAAGCTAGGGGTACCATGCCTTAGAATCAATATTTTGGCAAATCTATTTTTTTGACCACTGAATTCAATCAAGCTTTCAATGATCAATGATAATGTTATACTAATTATAGGTACAATTAAACTCTTATGGCTTATAACACAAAGGTACCCATGATGACAAAACTAGAAGAGCCTCAACAAGGTCAAATCCCTAATCAAGGACCAAGCCAGTTGGGTGATATAATGGTGAATTATGATTAAGAAGTGTGTTATGTACTCAATTAATAGGCTAATTCTATCTAGGCATACATTTCAGTGCTAGCAAATATAAGGTTCAAAAGAAGAAACATGGATGGTAATCAAGAAGTAGTCAAAGAGCTTCCTACCATTACTCCATCAATATCAAAGCCAAATTGAATTTTTGTTATTCCAAAGGTTCCAATGGCTTCAAGGAATAAAAATTAGGGGAATGATTTTGTTCCCCAAAAATCACAAATTCAAAGTGCAGTTGTTTTTCCCAAAGCACAACCAAAGGTTGGTGATTCACCCATCAACATTATGGAACAAATGAAAAAGTCAAATGTGAGTGTACCAATGTGGGACATGCTCTCCATGCCTAGACAAATGGATATCCTTTATAAAGGATTATCAAAAATCAAGTTTATTGAGAAGGAACCAATTAAATAAAATGTGGTTCTCACCAATGCAACCAAAGGACCTAGTGAAAAGTAACTAGGTAAGGTGGTCAAACCTCCTCCTTTCTACATTTTAGTAATCATTGGTGACTCTCTAGTCCACAATTTCTTGGTAGATAATGTGTCTAGCACCTAATTAATAATAAAGTCCATAGCTGATTAAATTGGTCTAAAATATGAGCCCTAGTCTAAGGGAGTGTTGTAGCTAGATGGATCTTCCACCAAGCCATATAGTATCAACAAATATCTCAACTTGACCATGCATGCATGTCCTATTATCTCAATAGTTCAAGATGTATTTATCCTTGATGTTCCTCCACATTTTTCACTATGATTATCCATATAATTCATAACAAGGATTAGAGGATATCTAGTATAAAATTGGTCATGCATGGCATTTAGAACAAGATATGGGACAAAAGTGTTTATCAAGGCTGAGCCCATTACAAATTCCACATTGAACCTTATGGGACATGTATCATAAACCTCAATTATACCATCCTTGATGAGGATGAATTCATAATTGGTTTAGAACTAAACACTCATCCTGAGGAGATACCAAACATGTTCTTGGATGAACTATGGAATGACAATTATTTGGTTGATCCCTTGGAAGGAGTTGAAGAGAGGGACATGGGTGTCTACTGCTTACATGAAGAGAATTAATCCATTTCATCCCTCATTTGACCTCAAGAATACCTAGTGGATTATGATTTTTTTTTATGGTTTAAGGAGAAAACATGGAGTGGGTGTAGGTGCAATGCTAGTGTCCCCCTCAAATGACAAGTATTTCTCTTCTTACAGGTTCTAATTTAGTTGCTCTTACAATGTAATGGAATATGAGGGACTTTTTAATGGCCTTTAATATTCTAATAAGAGAGTAATCAAATAATTACAATTTTATGAGGACAATGAGCTACTAGTACACTAGGTTAGAGGCTAGAATATCACAAAGAGTCCCTTGATGAAGTCATACAAACATAGAGTGTGGCATCTAATTATGGATTTTGAGGCATTTAATATATAAGAAATGCCAAGGAACAAAAATGAACATGATGAAATATTGATAGCTGTGGGAGCTCAATTTGATATCCCAAATAAGTTGAAAAAGACCAAAGTGCAACCACATGTCAAAGTAGTATTAAGACCATCAGTGCCAGATAATGAAACTCATTGGTAGATCTTTGATAATTCTAAACACATTGATTGTTTCTTGAATAGAGAAGTAAAATTATCTTCAATGAACCAAGAAAAGTTTAAACATCAATATGAAGAGCAAATAGTTCAATTGAGATCCAACAAACTTCCTAAAGGACTAGTCACCCTTGAAGGTCTTTTCCATAAGGGAGACCATATGAGAAAAGACAAGGTAGTGATGTTAATAAGTGAAGATAACTATTAAAGATTCATTATCTTCAAAGACAAGATACTCAAGCTTGGAAAGGTAAGCACTAAAGTTTAAATGCATAGTTTCATATAACTTTATAAAGAATATGTAGACATCTTTGCTTGGAAATATAGTAACTTGAGGGGCTTTGATTCCAAGCTAGCCTAACACACTATAGAAATAGAGGATAATGTCAAGAATATAAAGGAGAAGTAGATGCCTATAAACCACAAAATTGAAGATATTATGAGGAAACAATTGACCAAATTAATTGAATCCAAGATCATCTTTTCAATCAAGCACTCCTCATGGGTAGCCAATTTGATACCTATGAGGAAGAAGAGTGGGGAGATTAGATTGTGTGTTGAATTTAGGGATATAAATAGGGTTTATTTTAAGGATCACAACCCCTACCATCCATAGGGTAACTCCTTAATATAGTTACTAGTTCATAATGCTTTTCCCTTTTGGATGGGTATTCAAGTTATAACCAAGTGGTAATAAGAGAAGAAGACCAGTATAAAAATAACTTCACCACAAAGTGGGGCATATATGCTTACCAAAATATGAATTTTGGATTGTAAAATAATGGGTCCACTTTCAAAACAACCATGGACATGGATTTTAAAGGGTCACTAAATTAGATGGTATTAGTTTACATGGATGACATCACAATTTTCTCCAAGAAGGCTAGTGAGCACATGGACTATCTAAGGTTGATCTTACAAAGATGTAGAGAGTATGGGATATATTTAAATCCCAAGAAATGTGTGTTTATTTTTCATGAAGGCAAAATTTTGGGTCACATTTTCTCAAAGGAAGAGTTATCCATTGGCACTAATAGAATAAGTGATATCTTATCACTCTCTTTACCTAAGCATAAGAAATGAATCTAGAGATTCCTTGGGAAAATAAACTTTGTGAGAAGGTTTATACCTAGTTTTATAAACTTGGTCAAGTCCATCACCATCATGATGAAGAATATCCAAGTGTTTTCTTGGTCAAATGAAGGTAGAACAACATTTGAGGCCATTAATCAAGCCATTGCCCAAGCATCATCACTCATGAATCCTAATTTATCAAAGGATTTCATATTTTAAACCTTTTCAAACATTGAAAACATATCAGATATGAAATGTAGAAGAGTGGTGAAGGACTTGAGCATCTAATTGCCTTTTTTCGTCAAAGACTAGAGGGATATGAGGGGAGGTGCACTTTTATAGAAAGCAGGTTCTTGCAGCCTTGAGGAGTCTCAAAGAGTTTAGGCCAATACTTTCCAATAATAAGGTTTATATTATGGTGTCTAATCCTAGATTTAGGTACTTCCTCCCTAAAAAAGACTTGAATGAGAAAAGAGTGGGATAGATTACCAAGGTTATGGAGTATGATGTGGAGATCAAAGTCACCAAGCTGGTAAAAGGCAAAGTCTTGTGTGAGCATATGGTAGATGATCTTCAAGAAGATAAATAAGTTGTTTTAGTGACACAATATAACTCAAAAATAGATGCACCTCCACTTCATAATAGTTGGCTCCAAGATATGGCACATTTATTGATGATAGGATATTGCCCCTAAGGTTTGGATAGAGAAAAAAGAAGGTATTTCAAACTTCAGTCCATACCTTATGCATTAGTTAATGGGGTCCTATTTATAAAGGACCTTAATGGGGTACTTATTAGGTGCATTGATGATAATCAACTGATAGATATCTAGAAATAGTTCCATGATGGTCCTATAGGAGGCCATTATGATCCAAAAATAATAATGACAAAAATAATGAGGGATGGTTATTACTGGCCTAGCCTTTTCAAAAATGCCTATGCATGGGTTAAGAAATGTTAGAAGTGTGCTCTATTTGCAAATAAAAAAAGATTAATAGATCTTACACTCAACCTAATTTAGGTAGACAAACCCTTCATGTAATGGGGGTTGGACTTCATAGGAATGATAAATCCACATTCAAGTGTAGGACATAAATGGGTGATCACTACAATTGACTACTTCACTAGGTGGGTGGAAGCAATTGATTAGATAGAAGCCAATGAAATAATAGTAATGGACTTCTATGATAGCATAGTAACTAGGTTTGGTGTCCCATTTACTATAATTTTAGATAATCCATTAGCATGTGAATGGTCATTCAAGCTAGGTATTTAACTAAACACATCCTCAAATTAATACCCCCAAGGCAATGGATTGACAGAGTCAATAAACAATAAATTGATAAGATTATCAAGAGAACCATGGAAGAGAATCAAATATTGTGGCATATAAAGCTAAGGATAGCCTTATGGGCTAACAACGTGACTCTTAAAGCTACCATTGGTAATTCCCCATATGTCCTTACATATGGAAAGAAATCTAAATTGCCCATTTCTCTTGAACTACTTGCATTAGAGTTAGCCCATCAACTTGAGTTTATGGATAGTGAGCTTATGAACATGATGATGATATAGCTCATGGATCTTGAAGAAACTAGGGACCTTGCAATGAAGACATTAGAGTCACACCAAGCTCAAGTCAAAAAATCTTTTGATAAGAGGGCCAGAGTAAGGGAATTCAAGGAAGGGGACCTAATCCTCAAACGAGACTCAAATAAGACCAAGCTAGGAAACCATAAGAAGTTTTATAGCTTTTAGAGTGGTCCTTATTTGATCCATATATGTAAACAACATAATGATTTTTAGCTTGCCCATTTAGATTAAGAGGCATTACCCATCTTAGTCAATGGAATTCATTTAAAGCCTTGTTATTAGAATAGTTTGTAGTTGTTGTATGATAATTTAACATATTAGACTAGTTTTCTATGATTTCCTCTAAGTGTCTTGAGCACTTTTCCTTGTAGTTGTGTGTTTCCTTTTCAATAAGTGCCTTGGGCATAGGTGTTTTATTTATTTTTTGGTCCTTATTATTTCAAGAGGTGGTTTTATAACAAAGGGTAGCCTTGTATCATTTTCATGATCAAATAATAGAAAAGACTTGAGACTTTAGATGCCTAATAGTTCAGTTTAACGACACTAGTGTTTGCATAGTAGGCATGCAATCCTAGGATGTCACCAGAAATGTTGGCCAATTTTGGCCTACATATGGAAATTTGCCTAGATAGATAATTTTATAGAGGTCTTAGTATGGAGTGATCATCTGAATAGATTTATAAATTGAGTGGGTGATCAAATAATGAATAATAAGATCAAATGTCACTTACAAAGCTTTTGAAACACTTCAAACAAGTTTAAAATGTGTTTTATTGATCTTTGAGAAGTAAGTCTTGAAACAGGTCTAGATTTTCAAGGGAAGAAGATCCAATAGGTTTACATAGTGTTCATGACATAAAAAGTGCTTAGATAAGGTTGGAATGAAGTTTTAAAAGTTATTCAAAGCTTTGATAGATCAAAATATGATAAGAGCAAGTCTAGAAGAACCAAACCATCATAACACATCATGCAAAAATAAATAGATAAGTTTGGTTACACATTTGATAGATACACTTGAAAAATCAACTAAGGTTAAAGAGATGCATGGACATGGTGTTTTTCATGCCTTGAACATTCTCTACAAATTTGATGTCTTGACGAGTTATCTATCTTAAGGTCTAAGTCCTCAAAGTTGAATAAGTAGAATGAAACATGTGTGGGGACATCAAGTTAAAACTATAGTAATTAACCATTTAGTTTTAAAAATCCTTGAAAATTAATATGTGTGTAGAGACATCAAGTTCAAGCCTCATGAAATAGTCATTTGGATTCAAAAGAGTGAACTTGGAGCTGCCAAGTGTCTAAATTTCAAAAGCTCAGAGATGATCTAATGGTGCATGGAAACTGACAAAGCCAATAGGTCTAAGTAGATCTATGGTGCATGATCAATCATATAAATTAGATCTAATAGAATGTGGGAAAAAAAAAATAGTGGGTCTAGATAGATCAATGGTGCATGATTAATCATATAAATCAGATCCAATGGTGTGCAAGCAAAGATTGAGTTAGTGGGTACATGCAAATCAATGAAGCATATTTATTCATATAAAGTAAATCTGATGGTGAGTGGTGGGTCAAAAGGTTAGACAATCCTAAGAGTAAATATACAAGTGACAAATGTCTTAAGCATGTTAAACTAGTATAAGATCTATAACTCATGTTCATTTTTAAAGAGAAAGATTAATGGTGTGAGCAAGGTCAATAAGTCGATGGCCAATGAATAAAGGTGAGCTTAGTAGACTTTTGGTAGAGGTCAACAAAGTTTATTTTCAACCCAAGCAAAAAAATACATAAGATCCAAGTTTGAAGATGATCTAGAATGGATATTTCAGGAATTAAGCATCACCATTATAGCTCCATAGAGGTAGAATAGGTATTTTAGACCTAATATAGACAAAAGGGTGGCAACTATTGTTGAAGGGAGATCAAACACCCAATGAGTTTCATTTCATCAACATCAAGACTATAGGAAAACCAATAATTGGGATTGGTTTTCATCTATAGTAGATATACGTCTAGGGCTTTAGTAAAGAGCATGCCAAGGCATAAATATGATAATCATATCATCCAAAATTTAGCAGGAACATTCAAATACCTAAAGTAGACATAGTCATGGTTTATTTAGGTGGATGGACGTAAATAATTTGTCCTTATAAGCAAGCCAACTAGAAGATGGTGTAGAGTCCCAAGATGGAGATCTAGTGGTTGGAGAAACTAGTTGGAACATTTAATAGATTTTTAAGAGAGATCTAAGGGTTTTCCTTCTTACAAAGGGCATGACTCATCATCCAAAACATATTTTTGTCTTTTATTATCCTTTTCAAAGAGCTAGAAGGCTATTGGGACAAATAAAAGATATCTTGTCTATGATGTGTTAATCCTGATTTGATCAACAGGTGGTGGAACATTAATCAAGAAGGATGGAATCTCAATTAATGATCCTTAATGGTGTGTTCCCCCTCTCTCCCTCCCTTTCTCATATATCTCTTATTATTTTCCATTTGTAATCTCTCTTTCACTTTTGATAATAAATTCTCTTTGAATTATGGAAGAGTAGAAACTCTCATTTGATAAGGTTAGACCCTATCAAAATTTATATAAAATACCTCTTAAAGTAATAAAGACCTTCTTTACCTATCTCTCCCCTCTAAATTATGTGTAGCAATTCTTGTGCATGATGTCATTGTGAAGGAGAATATTCCATGCCAATTGTCTTTCTTTCTTGCTCATTTCTATGTGTTTTCAAGTTAGTTATAGGTCTAAGTTAGTGTTCTTTCTATATTTGATGCAATCTCTGAAGGAGTCTTATAACTCCTCTTTGCCTTCATTAATTGCTTCCTGAACCTAGTTTATGAAACACTTATGCAACTAACTAGTTTTGTGAGATTGTGTGAGCTAGCATTGTCTTATGCTTCCTCAATGTTCATTTCATGCTTATGTGATTTCTCATTTAAATTTTGTGTATCACTTTTTTATCCTTCTTAGTGACCCTTTACCCCTTCTCTAACCCTTTTCCTAGTGCAAACATTAGTATAAGTGATCCATAAAGAGGAACCTAGCCTTGTCAAGAGGTCCAACCCCACTATATGTGACCCAAAGCCTAGCGTTATTCCCATAGTGTAGCTCAATTGGAGAGAGCCTGAAGAACCCTCTCCAAGGGTGAAAATTGATGCTACAACAACTACCATGGAGAGGCATTGTGAATCAAATCTAGATCGATAGGGAGCCAAGGATGAAATATCCCATCATGAAGTACGATGTAAAGAATGAAGAGGTAAAGTATGAGTCTCCTAGCCTTGGTATCTACAATTTCACTATGCAACATCAAGTAAAAAAATAAGAACCTAAAGGTTCCAATCAACTATGGACTTTACACTTTGATGTTTCTATATCTAAGTAAAAATTAGGTATAGGATTTAAATTTATTGATCCACAAGGAAATAAACTCTTATAAGTATATAGTTTTCAATTTAATTACACCAACAATAGGGCTAAGTATAAAGATTTAATTTTGGGATTGTAGTTTACAATAAAAAATAATGTAAAACAGTTGTTAGTATTTGGTGATTTAGAGCTGGTGATCAACTAGGTGAAAAATAAATATCAGTGCAACCTATCTTATTTGAGAATGTACAACCAAAGAGCATGGACCTGATTGGGGTCTTTAAGATTTCAACACAGCAGCCATTCCTAGAGATAAAAATCAAGGTTTAGATTCATTGATTTCTTCTCCTTCTAATTTATAGCCTCTCTAAGAATCTAAGTTAAAAATATCCTCCATTGAACTAGTGTCTTGTCCCATGGTTCATGATAATATAGAAAATTTTCAAGTCTTTGATGATGACCAATAGATTATTCAGTTTATAACTAATTTAGGTGAGTTTATGTCCCAAATCATCGATGATAAAGAAGTTAATCATCTCTGTCAAGAGGAATCAAATAAGGTATTCTCCAGTTCAAAGAGAATTGTATTCAGCTGAGTTGGTCTCTTTATAAAGAACATTTGACATAGACCCCCAAGATTAGTAACTTAGAAAACCTAAGGTCAATGAATATAACTTCAAAAGGGAAAATCTAGGAGATTAACATAACACATTCTACATCAAAATTGGTCTTAGTTGCACCTTAGAAGAAAGATGAGTTAATGATTTAATCACTCAATATAAAGATGTCATTATCATGACCCTCAAGACATTACTCATATGATTCCTCTAAAACTAAACCATAAACCATTCAAATAAAGGTAAAGACTAGTCAATCCTATTCTGGAGCCTATCATTCAAAGAGAAGTGGAGAAGTTACTAAGTGCATGAATAATCTTCTCAATCACACATTCTACTTGGGTGGCTAATTTGGTCCTAATCAGAAAGAAGAATGGTGAGATTAGATTATGTGTGTATTTTAGGAATCTGAACAAGGCTTTTGAAAAAAACAACTATCCCCTACCTTCTTTGGATGAAGTTTTATGGATTAAATTATGTTCACCCTGCTAATTGTATTAATTCCCACTAATTTAGTCAAATTTATACATTTCCTAGCTAAAATAACTAATGGTCTAATAACCCCTATCCCAATCCTATATCCCATAAAAATTTACCCCATCCTAAAACTAACTAATCTCCCCATTAAACCTATAATAGAGCCCATTACCTACTAACCTATTCCCTAAACTAACTAGCCAATTTAAAATTCATATTTTTTCACCTACCACCCTATACACCCTAGCCATTCCTACATACAAATGAAACCTAAACCTAATTAAATCCCATCTAATTCCCATTTATCCCCTAATATAATTGAGAATCCTCTAGAACTAGAGAAGATCCTCCAAAATTCTAGAAGTTTCTAAACTAGAGACTTCTAAATAATTTTAAATTTCCCTAAATTTCCCTTCATTATTCTATAAAAGGCCATGCTTGGGCCATGGCCAAACTAACTAGAAAGACATAAATACATCATATTTCTACTATTATTGCATCCATATAAGGACTCTATCACTCATCTAATCCATTATCCACTTCACACAATCATTGAAAGTTATTGTCAAGATCTTGAAAGCAATCCCATAATTCAAAGTTTGGACATCAAATAATTCAAGTGCAAGTCTTGGAATAAAGGCATAAGGTGGTAAAAAGGATGGTAAGCATGTCATATTTATTTTTATTTGCCTCTTTTATCCATTCCTATTGGTGTCATTAGGTTTTATGTTTTAATTACTAAGTTTAGTAATATTATTTGAATCTAAAATTTGGTTCACATTTTGGCAATGACAGTGGGAGCAACATACCTTAACTAACCTAATAACATTTTTAAAATTGATTTGAGTGATTGTAGGATAAATTGGACATAAATATAAGATTGAATTTTCAATTTTTTACATGTACAGGTGAATCATGACTTTGCATTGGTATTTGTAATATTGCAGTTATGATTTTGTAGACACCAGTAGTGATTTTGTCATTTAACCACTAATGATTAGGGTTTTAGTTTTTGAAAAAACCATAACTTTTAAAGTCATGATTTTGTCCTCATAGTCATGGTATTATATATTACAATTGTGATATTGTAAAACCTAATAGTAAGGGTTAGGTTAGAGGTCTATTTTTGCTAACCCTCCTTTTCTATAGATAGTTTGTCTATTTGTGTAGTTTCTATGTATAGGATAGGAAGGAGATTCACTTGACATCTAGCCATTAATACATTTTCAATAAAATCATAAATTAGATAGTTTTGATATTAAATTGGTAATCATGGTATTATGGGTTCTAATTATGATATTATCAAACATAATAATCAGGAATAATTTTATCATCTATCACTTAACAATAGATAATTATGTCATCTGTTCCTTATTTGTTCTATTTATAAGGATATTATAATATGTGGTTGTAGGGAAGAAGACATTAAGCAAAAAACCTTGAATTTTTGACTATCTCTGATAAAACCATGATTTTTTGAATAGCAAGTTTACTCTAGTAATTTTAGTATTGTCAATAATAGTTACCATTTTGTCTTTCTTCCTAAAATTGGCAAAACTCTGACCTCTCCTTTTATGTCTTTAATAGGAAAAATATAGGTTATGTAAAACAAGGTTATAAGGTTATTTGACTCAAGATAAACTTGAATTTTGTCAAAAATCTTAATCATTCCTCCATCTAAATATTTTGACTTAAATCATTTCACTTGTAGGAAGATTCTTACAGTGTGTGTTTTCTATGTGCATCATCACTAGAAGAAGGCTAGATCACTAGACATAATAAACCCATCAAATAGATAATTTTTACTTCTTATATAAAACTATAACTTTGATATTTACAATTTTATATTGGTAGTTGTGACTTTTCCACTCACAGTCATAATTTTGTAGAAACCTAGTTAAAGGAGTGGTTTAAGGATATTTAGTTTAGCATTAGACTTGGGATTTAGTGGTTTTAGGCTCTATATAATTTTGTTCATTATAAATATCATAGGACTAAATTTATACAATTTAATATCAAATTCTATTTTGGCTGTGTATTTATTATTTGCCTTGTAATTATTTTGATCTGGTAAAAGACTTACATAGTTTTGTTAGGATATATATTAAATTATGCTATTATCTATACTATCTTAGATTACATTCAGTAAATAGTTGTGATTTTGTTAGTTTTAGTAGAAATTTTGTTAGATAGTCACAATTTAATTAGATAATTATAGTGGTTTACTAACATTTTTCAAAGTCATAACTTATGACTTGTGATTTTATTAAGCTAGTTATGGTTTTGAACATTTTGGTTACAATTTTGATTTATGTACTTGAAATTTTACAAAAACTTGTGGGTTTGTTTAATTTAAAACCACTAACCCTTTTTTGGTGCAAGACCCTTCAATATTTGGGTACCCCAATTAGATTTCTAACCTTTGTGCTTGTAGAGAGGGGTGCCCTTTAGTATATATTCCTAGTTTTCATTATATCATCATAGTTTTATTATATATATCTTTGTTGTGAAAATAATTCCTTGTATATTATTTAATTATGTGTGTATGTGTTGATTTGTAAATAATCATCATATTGTGCCCTTCACACATAGGTAATTAATTAGTTAATTAATCATATCATGTTTTTGTCTATTTGTCATCCCTCCCTCTAGGACAACACGTGATGTGGAATTCATCCCCATGCACATGCTTAGTATATAGGGGTCAGTGACATGGATATAACCACCACATACTAACCACAATCTATGTTCTGATAGAGTCTAAAAATTAGGAGAGATTTCATTATGCATCTAAGCAAAATTCCACATAAAGGGTTATGTGGAGTGAGGGGCGATTAGCGTCCAAGATATAGGATGGGTAGATAACATCCTACAAGGACTTGGGCCCTAATGTACCTTTACATATATCAATGATGCATCTAGAACTTTTTGTTTATACCTAGATTAGGGGACTTTGGCCATAATAGGTGTACCACTATAGGAGTTAGTATTAACTCTGAAGTAGACATCGAGTATGAATGAGGTTGAGAGGTTTCAATTGATATCATAATGGGTCACCAACCTAAAAACTTATCCATGAAGTCATTGGATGGTGTGGGCATTAGGTTACACACCTATAATAGTTAGCTAATTTAGGATCATACATTTATGTTATTTGAGTGTTTTGATAAGATTCGTATTGTTCATGAGTTGAGTCAGCCATACCTACATTTTATGTGACACCTTAGACATCCCCTATGTTAATGTTCATCATATTTTCATCTTATCATCATCATATCGCATCCTAATCCTCATATCATTTGCCTATATATTAGTCATTCACTCCCATTTGTCATTTATCCTTCACACCCAACATCTATATAGTATTCATTTTGAATATCCTTTTTGCTTAATATGTCCCCCATCCATTTCATATCACCTTTGACCACAACCTATATTCATCCCAACATATTATTTTCCATTCTTTACATATACTATCTACTAATCCATCCCATTTATATCTATCCTACAACACCTTCATATAGTAATTACCCCCTTCATATCTTCTTTATAAACTAACATACCATTTTACCTCATACCCATTTGTATATCATGCCTTTATTTATACCAATTTCATATTATCTATCATACCACCCTATATCCATATCATATTACCTTTGACCATTATTATAGTTTCTCTATATTTCCCATATACTATCCACCACCCATCCCATCCATTCTATAAACACTTTTATCTAGTAATTACCCCTTTCACAACTTTTATTTGTAGACTAGCTTGTGTACATCTTATATCCATTTGTATATCCATCTTTTTGACCAATTTTAATATATCTTTCCATATCACACCATTATGTATATAAATTAATAATATATACTATCCACCCTATCATAATCAATATAGTATCTATCCCCATCACATTTTCCATTAGCATCTAACTACTATCCACTTCACTTTATTTATACCACAACACATTTGTCCATATTATCCTTCCTCTCATATCTTTATTTGATAACTAGTTTGTCCATTTTAATCTCTTCAAACTCCATTTGTGCATAGATCACCTTGAGTGGTTTTCATTCTTGTTCAATCCTCCATTCACCACATATCTAATCCACCTAGTACACATCTTATTTTCCACCCTATATATTACACATCCCTCATCCTTCATCCATTTCATCCCATTTAAATACTAAATTTCATCTTGAAATCAAGACTCTAGTGGTCACCCATCTTCTTTGGATTATCATTTGTCACTTAGACTTTGGATTATCAATATACATAGTCTTATAAGATTTTAGTCTAGCACCCATCATTCATCTTTATCCTTATCAAATACCCTTATCATCTAGCATCCATAAAATTGTCTCTTTGCTAGTAGAAAAAGTATTTGATCCTATCACTCTTCTTTATCATTGATAGGTTGGTCTCATAAGAGACTTCATCTCTTGGTAATTATTGGTCATCCTATCCTCTTACATCATCATCCTTTAACCACTAGTAGATTTTGGTCTCTAAATAGATGTAGTATTTGAAGACTTCTATTTTATCCATCACATCTCATCACAACTATCTTTCAAAATAGTCATCCATACCCTTGCCCAACTTAGGATTTGACAACCTTCCAACCAAGATAATGAACCCATGGGGCATATGGTTGATCTAAATTATGAATATGATGAAACACATAGTGGCATGCACACACATGGAGAAGAAGATGAAAGCTTTAAACCCCTTCATAATGATTAAGTAAGAAACATCATTAAACATTATTTATATAAAACCTGTGACTATGTCCTAGCCCATGCCATCAAAATAGGGGGTACATTAGCTTCTACTTTCAACTGCACTCTATTACACAATGTAGTCCACCCTCCATCATTTCCCAACACACCATGACAAAATGTTAATCACATACCTTAAGAAGAATAAGGTGTGGATAATGGATGTTTTGAAGAATAATGCCCACCACCCCTTTGTAATAATTGTATTGAGGTTAATCAGAGATATAATGTCATAGAGGATCACTTATTCCAATAAATACAATAGATTAACCTGTTACTTTTTAATCAATGTCCATCATCCCCTATACATATTAACATAAATATTAATACTCATAATAATAATACCATAAATAATGCCAATAATACCAATAACATTCACAACACCCATAATACCCATAGTACCCATATCCCCCAAGACAACCAAAATCAAACTACCAATCCTATTGGGGATCCCACCTTTTCTTAGGAATGAAGAGAGATGAAAGAGACCTTCTAATACATAGATCCATGATCACATGCCCTTAAATATAAGTATGAATAATTTTATTCCTCACCATTGGATATAAGTATTTTGTAAATACCCTTCAAAATTTTAAGTACCCAAATTTGAGAAATATCAAGGAATATGGGATCCTAGAGATCATGTCTAAGAGTTTTATGTGGATTTCCATGAGGTGGCTTATGAAGATGCTTATTTGTTAAGACTCTTTCCCAAAAGTCTCACGAGACTTGCTTTGGAATGATTTATGCATTTACCTAAAGGGTCGGTATTTAGCTTTGGATATATAATAGAATAATTCATTAGACACTTCTCATTTAACATTAAGTATGATATCTCCATAATTGAACTTTATAATACCAAACAATGAAGAAGTGAAAGTATAACATATTTATTACAAAGATGGTAGAGTTTGGCAAGCCACTTGAGGTGTACCATACTTGAGAAAGACTTGGACAAGATCTTTGTAGACAATCTTAATGTAGAAATCAAGTATCAATTAAAGCTATAGTGTGACAAAACCTTTGAAAAAATAATAGAGAAAGGAATGTAAATAGAAAATGCCTTTATTAAAAAAGGGACTATTAAGTTATATTATTAGAATGAGCACACCCAAAATCAAGATAATTATTTTTTAAGTAAATTTAAATTCTTCAAAAAGAACAAAAATGTTGTAGGTGATAGGGTAACTAATTATAAGGAACAAAATATACAAATAGTTCAAAAAGGCCTCACACAATAACCCAATGTCTCTTCCATACAGGTTCCTTTAGGCAAGCTAAAGCCTTGTATAGGAAAAATACCACTCACAATCTTGAGAGTCCAAATTGAAAAAATCTTGGATTAATTAATAGCCACCAATATGATCACCTTGCCTAAAATTAGACATGTGGATGATCGATAACCAAAGCTAGTCTAGTATCATGAAGACGAGTTTTGAAAATACCACAGGGTTAATGGGTATGATACATAATGGTGGCATGATACATAATGCTGTATGCAACTGTAACATTACATCCAAGATTTAATTAAGAGGGGTGACATTGAAATTGAAGGATAAGCTGCCCCAAATTAGTTAGTAAATGGGAAACTTAGCATTTAAAAAGATCCACTCCCAAAGCATGATCAAAAGAATTAGAGATCATCAAAAGACCAAGGTCAAGACTCTTCATACAATCATATAGAAAACCAAAATGTTCCACACTATTACATAAATACCATAAAAATATACAACATCTAAGAACCCACTCCATCCTCATCTCCTATCCTAAAGATTAATTGGGCCACTATTGATTACACCATTATTACCAAGCATAATAAGATAGTAGTCCTTGTTGCACCCTTTAAAGACCCATCCACTTCATCTATTGCCCAAGATGGAAATGTTCTAAAAAGGCTTCAATATCTCCTAAAGAATATTATGACATCAATCAGTAACTTGAGAAAACTCTAGCTCAAATATCTTTAATGGAGCTTATTAAAAAATCTTCTTTACACCAAGAAATATTAAATCAAGTACTGAATGATCTAAAAGTCCTAATGATTTGGATACTAACCAATTATAGGCACTAGTATCACACTTATTCCCCTCACAGTAGATCACTTTTGGTGCTCAAGATATGCCTCCCATTGGCCCACACCATAATTACCCTATATACATTGAAGTGACCATCTCCTACCATCGAGTTTCCTGGGTTCTCATAGATGGAGGATCAATGCTAAATTTGTGTAACCTTGACTTTTTGAAGAAATTGGGATATTTAAAAACATCACTAGGGCCCACTTTGATAATGATCGAAGCTTATGATGATAATGAAAGGACATCAACTAGGACCATTTACCTTCTCATTTCTATGGGACCCGTAGTACATTAGATACTAGTTCATGTTATGGATGTGGATTTACCATATAACCTATTACTTGGAAGACCATGGATTCATGAGATGAAAGTTTTTCCATCCACCTTACATTAGTTCCTAAAATTACCTCACTCTAGAATGGAGGTTACCACTCCTAGAGTCATAGACCATCTTCACAGTTGTTAGATGGATCAATTATCATCACCATCACCTTATCTAGGCATAGATAATTCTATCCTAAGTCCAAAAAATACTAAATACATCTATCATGATCATCTTGAATCCATACCTAATCCACCACCTAATGTCACTCATCTAAATATCACATCCATAAGATGTGAAGAATATGAATATAAAACATTTTACATCAATGATTTACCTCTTTCTCCATATAGCTATGGGTCCCTAGCCATGAGGAAGACCAATCCCATTAGATATCAGTTTGGGACAAAAAATTTATCAAGTTTTAGATTTTTATCTAAAAAATATATTGAAGATGGGGATGATTCATGGTTTATTCCATAAGATGAGGCCCTTGTTTCTCCAAAAAAATAATATCCCTGAGTCTAGAAGATGATGGAGAACATGCACTATAAAGGGAAAGGACTGGGCAAGCAAGAACAAGCCTGACTTGAACCCAAATGGTTTAGGAACATCCATAATACTTTGGTCTAGGGTATAGACTATATGATGATGACCTACACAATATCATTATGTATTCTCTTTCAATCCTTGGGTTGTCTCTCCCCGATAATGATACTGAAATAGGTTACATATGTAGTCTCTTTAAGGATCTCACTACCACTAGCCTTTTCTCAGATACCACTATCTCCACCATCAATATTTCCCTCCATTACCCATCTCTTATAGACTGGGAATCAAAATAAGAACCTTCCTTTCACATGTTTCAAAATGACGAGGTTATTTTGGAATATAAGGGATCTAAAGATTTCATGCCATATGGTGACCATAAAAGGGGATTTTTTATAAATATGTGTCAATTTGCATACTTTGAGGAGTAATAATAACCCCATGATCAAAGTGATTAAGAACACTTTGAAGAAGAAAATCCTCCTAAAGCACTAGATGAACTTGTACATATGTCATTAGAATCAGAAGAATATTTTGACATTGACATAGAGCTCCTAGATTGCTTTGCTTTAGATGTTCCCAAACTCTCATTACTTCTTTATTTACAAGAATGATCACCCTCACTTATTGAGGATGTGATATAAGTCAACCTTAGGATAGATCAACATCTAAACATGATTAAACTTTGGGTATATTTCACATCAAAGGAACATGAAGTCATCATAGAGATGCTTAAAGAATTTATTAACATATCCACATGGAGCTATGCTAACATTCTTGGATTAAAACCCTCATTGGTAGTACACCACTTGGTTGTGCATTAGAATGCAAAACTAATCAAATAGAAGCTACGAAATATGCATCCCAAGGTGGAATTATTAGTCAAATAGGAGTTAAAAAAATTCTTGGAAGCTAGCTTTATCTACCCTATAGATTATTTAGACTAGATTTCTAATATTTTCCCTATAACCAAGCCTCAAGGTGGAATCAAAATTTGTACAAACTTTTGGGATATCAACAAGGCATGTCCTAAAGATGACTTCCCTTTTCCCAAAATCAACATGATTGTAGGCTCTAATACTAGGTATGCAATGCTTTCTCTCATGAATGGTTTCTTAGGATACAATCACATAAAAATCACACCTAAAGACCAATATAAAATAGATTTTATTACTTCATGGGGAACATTTTACTACCACATCATGCCCTTTGGCCTAAAATATTTAGGCACAACATACAAATGGGCCATGAACATCATTTTTAATGATATGATGCATGACATAGTTGAGGATTATGTGGATGAAATTTTGGGGAAGTCTCATCTAAGATCAAAACACCATGTAGTTTTAAGAAGGATTTTTTAATGACTACAAGAGTATAAGGTTAGACTTAATCCCAAGAAATGTGTATTCGGTGTCACTTCAGGAAAATTTTTGGGATTCATATTTTTAGAAAGAGGCATAAAAGTAGATCCAACAAAGGTCAAATCAATCAAATAAATTCCTCTACCTCATAATCTTAAGCACCTATGAAGTCTTCAAGGCAAACTATAAGCCACAAGGCATTTTATTTCTTAGCTTTTAGATAAATGTCACCCCTTCATCCATATACTGAAGAAGGGGACTAGCTTTCATTGGAGTTAATAATTCCAACAAGATTTTTAAATTCTTAAACAATATTTGGCTAATCCACCTATATTGTCATCACCTATCTTGTGAAGACCCTTGCTCCTATACATTTCATAAACCCCATGTGCATTTGGTGCTCTTTTAGCACAAGACAATGATTAGGGTAAGAAGTAAGCCATATACTATCTTAGTCACACACTAATATCCTAGAAGTTGAACTATACTCCCATTGAAAAGTCATGCTTAGCCATGGTTTTTGCATCATATAAGTTTTGACACTACATGTTGAATAATTAGGTATAACTCATTACCAAAGTTGATCCCTTGAAATATTTATTGTCCAAATAAGATCTTACTGGAAGAATGTCAAAATGGATAATGTTTCTTACTAAGTTTAACATTGAATATGACAATCAAAAGGTTATAAAAGGACAAGTTATTAATGTTCAATTAGCATAATCACCACTAGAAGTGACTAAGCCCCTTGTCATGAAATTACCAAATGAGCATATAATGTATGCTTCATAATCAAATAGCTAGAAATTATATTTTGATGGATCATTTACCATGTATGGATAAGGAGTGGGCTTCCACCTTGTCACCCCACAAGGTGATCTTATTCTAGAATATTTCCACCTTGCCTTCCCATGTACCAATAACATTTCAAAATATGAAGCCTTAATAGCAGGTCTTTACCTTGCTATTCAATGGAACATCCAACACTTACAAGTATTTGGTGACTCAAAGATAATTATCAAATAGGTCAATGATGAATTCCAAAAGAAGGATGGAAAGTTACTTCCTTATAAATAGTTTGTGGATCAATTAAAATCAAATTTTCAATCCATAACATTTGAACAAGTTACATGAGGAAGAATCAAAGTGGTTGATTTAATGCATACTATTGACTCACTCATCGATCTCCCTGAAGAAGTTTTGGAAGGTAATTTTTTGATTGAGCATATAATTATTCCAACCCATCAGTCTACAGCTCCATTTCAAATTTGTGCAATTAAAAATCCTAGTTTACCATGGTACCATGATATATATATGTATCTCCATGACAAAATCCTCTCCCCTAACCTCAACTATCACCAACATAAAATCTTCATTCATCATACCTCCTGATACACCATCCTTGATAGTATGCTTTATTGATGAGGCTATGACGGAAGCTTGTTAAAGTGTTTGACATTGGAAGAGGCTTCTCAAGTGGTCAAATAAGTTCATGATGGTATATGTGGTGGGAACATCAATGGCATGGCCTTGGCCAAGAAACTTCTTCAAATTGGTTATTATTGGCCAATGATGGAACAAGATTCTTATCAATATCTATGAAAAATGCATGGCTTGTCAAAAACATGAAATCCTTATTCATGCTCTTGTACAAGAATTTTAGCTGATTATGAGCCCATGAATATTTTCCATATAGGGCCTTGATTTAATTATCAAAATTAATCCAACTTCATTAGATGGTCATAAATTCATCATCACAACAATGGAGTATTTTACCAAATGGGTAGAGGTAATGCCACTTAATTATATAAAAGGCCTCTAAATCTCTAAATTTATTCTAAATCAGATCATTTTCCATTTTGGCATACCTTCTAACATCATTTTAGATAATGAAAAATCATTTAATAATCAAGAAGTTTAGGCCTTGTGTAAAAAATATCACATCACACAACACTTTTCCTCTCCCTATTATCCCTAGGGCAATAGACAAGTAAAGGCTACAAATAAGACCCTTATTAAATTTCTGAAGAAGATAGTTAATCAAGTAGGCATAAATTAGCACACATAACTATATCTAGCTTTATGGTATTTTTATACAAGTGTCCACACACTTACTAGGGAAACTTCATATGCCTTGGTTTATGGGACCAAAGGAATTTTCCCAGTAGAAGTGGAACTTCCCTCCCTTTGAATATCACTAAGGGGTATTATTACCAATCATAATCAAAGGCATGAGTGTCTACAAGAACTAGAACTCCTTGATGAAAAGAATTAAAAGGCCTTGGATCTCTTCCATGCATATCAAAATAGACTCAAAGGACAATACCATAAGAGGATCCAGTCCAGGGAGTTTGAAGTTGGTGACTTGGTCTTGAAAGAAAATCAGAAAAACACCAATACATAAAGAGATAAGAAGGGAAAGTTTGAGGCCAATTGGCTAGGTCCTTATATCATCATTGCCAAGTTTAGATTATGGGTATATAAGTTATCCATGCTTGATGGGGAAGAAATCAATGATCCCATGAACATTATGCATCTAAAGTACTTTTATACCTGAGTAGGTTTTATCATCCTCCATATATGGGACATCTCGTATCCACTTTGCCCATCCATCACACCTCCTCATCAATCCAAAAATATCCTATCCAATGGTGAAAACTAGTTTACTGGTACCTTGAGTAAGTACCATGATGAACACTAGCTCCCAGTGTCATGGTAAAATAACCCTGACCCTACTCTCAATAGTAGGCATCCATCATATGGTTTTTAAATAGTAAAGGGGGATAACTACTTCAGCTGAAGGAAAAAACATGTCTTGTCAAAGCTATTTGTTGGAGGATTCTCTGAAGCCACTTATGCATAATTGGTATATCCCTAAATCCCATCATAACCTTAATCATTCCTATCATGTCTTCCCAAATCTTCTTTTATAAGTGTGTCTCCCCTTTAGTCTCAATGCAACATTCCATCCTTATTCACCCATTACTATTACCAAGCCTTGGGTCCACACTTTCCCACTAATAATTCATCATTACAGAGGGTCATTGTTTAAAAAAAAATTCTTTTCTAGGTTTTTGAGCATATAGTATGCCATAGATTCTTAAAGGGTCATCATGATCCCCACTTTGTAACTTGATTGGAGTCCCATCCTGACCTTCACAAAATTTTTGGTACCACATATCTTTTATATAGAATTTATATCATCACTAGATCCCTTGTATCTAATCATTTGTCATCACTTCATTTCCCATTTAAATAACCCCATCAACATCATTATTCTTAGTTTATGATCTCTTTGATTGTCTTGTGTGATTTGTGTGTTTTGTTATGAACATGTATATGTGAAATATTTTTATGTACATATTAATGTGTTTTGTTAGTTTAGTTTTTTTTCATAACAATTTATGTCTATTTTATCTTATTTATTATCATTGGAAAAAGGATGGTATGAGTGACTTCCAAACATGTGTTTGATAAAGGTCATCTCTTAAATAGAGTTCCCCATGAATCTACACTAATGTGTCTGGGACTTATCATGTCCTTAGCACATTGTTAAAAGATGAAATATTAAAATGGATTGCCTACATCTTAATGACTTCCAAACCCATTACCTCTCTCATTGACCTATCCCCATTCCTATCCTAACTATTCCCCATCATATCTACCCTTACCAGAAGCCTAAGCCTATCCCATCTCATCACCACCCTATGACGGAAGCTTGTTAAAGTGTTTGGAATTGGAAGAGGCTTCTCAAGTGGTCAAATAAGTTCATGATGGTGTATGTGGTGGGAACATCAATGGCATGGCCTTGGCCAAGAAACTTCTTCAAATTGGTTATTATTGGCCAATGATGGAACAAGATTCTTATCAATATCTATGAAAAATGCATGGCTTGTCAAAAATATGAAATCCTTATTCATGCTCTTGTACAAGAATTTTAGCTGATTATGAGCCCATGGATATTTTCCATATAGGGCCTTGATTTAATTATCAAAATTAATCCAACTTCATTAGATGGTCATAAATTCATCATCACAACAATGGAGTATTTTACCAAATGGGTAGAGGTAATGCCACTTAATTATATAAAAGGCCTCTAAATCTCTAAATTTATTCTAAATCAGATCATTTTCCATTTTGGCATACCTTCTAACATCATTTTAGATAATGAAAAATCATTTAATAATCAAGAAGTTTAGGCCTTGTGTAAAAAATATCACATCACACAACACTTTTCCTCTCCCTATTATCCCTAGGGCAATAGACAAGTAAAGGCTACAAATAAGACCCTTATTAAATTTTTGAAGAATATAGTTAATCAAGTAGGCATAAATTAGCACACATAACTATATCTAGCTTTATGGTATTTTTATACAAGTGTCCACACACCTACTAGGGAAACTTCATATGCCTTGGTTTATGGGACCAAAGGAATTTTCCCAGTAGAAGTGGAACTTCCCTCCCTTTGAATATCACTAAGGGGTATTATTACCAATCATAATCAAAGGCATGAATGTCTACAAGAACTAGAACTCCTTGATGAAAAGAATTAAAAGGCTTTGGATCTCTTCCATGCATATCAAAATAAACTCAAAGGACAATACCATAAGAGGATCCAGTCCAGGGAGTTTGAAGTTGGTGACTTGGTCTTGAAAGAAAATTAGAAAAACACCAATACATAAAGAGATAAGAAGGGAAAGTTTGAGGCCAATTGGCTAGGTCCTTATATCATCATTGCCAATTTTAGATTATGGGTATATAAGTTATCCATGCTTGATGGGGAAGAAATCAATGATCCCATGAACATTATGCATCTAAAGTGATTTTATACCTGAGTAGGTTTTATCATCCTCCATATATGGGACATCTCGTATCCACTTTGCCCATCCATCACACCTCCTCATCAATCCAAAAATATCCTATCCAATGGTGAAAACTAGTTCACTGGTGCCTTGAGTAAGTACCATGATGAACACTAGCTCCCAGTGTCATGGTAAAATAACCCTGACCCTACTCTCAATAGTAGGCATCCATCATATGGTTTTTAAATAGTAAAGGGGGATAACTACTTCAGCTGAAGGAAAAAACATGTCTTGTCAAAGCTATTTGTTGGAGGATTCTCTGAAGCCACTTATGCATAATTGGTATATCCCTAAATCCCATCATAACCTTAATCATTCCTATCATGTCTTCCCAAATCTTCTTTTATAAGTGTGTCTCCCCTTTAGTCTCAATGCAACATTCCATCCTTACTCACCCATTACTATTACCAAGCCTTGGGTCCACACTTTCCCACTAATAATTCATCATTACAGAGGGTCATTATTTAAAAAGAAATTCTTTTCTAGGTTTTTAAGCATATAGTATGCCATAGATTCTTAAAGGGTCATCATGATCCCCACTTTGTAACTTGATTGGAGTCCCATCCTGACCTTCACAAAATTTTTGGTACCACATATCTTTTATATAGAATTTATATCATCACTAGATCCCTTGTATCTAATCATTTGTCATCACTTCATTTCCCATTTAAATAACCCCATCAACATCATTATTATTAGTTTATGATCTCTTTGATTGTCTTGTGTGATTTGTGTGTTTTGTTATGAACATGTATATGTGAAATATTTTTATGTACATATTAATGTGTTTTGTTAGTTTAGTTTTTTTTCATAACAATTTATGTCTATTTTATCTTATTTATTATCATTGGAAAAAGGATGGTATGAGTGACTTCCAAACATGTGTTTGATAAAGGTCATCTCTTAAATAGAGTTCCCCATGAATCTACACTAATGTGTCTGGGACTTATCATGTCCTTAGCACATTGTTAAAAGATGAAATATTAAAATGGATTGCCTACATCTTAATGACTTCCAAACCCATTACCTCTCTCATTGACCTATCCCCATTCCTATCCTAACTATTCCCCATCATATCTACCCTTACCAGAAGCCTAAGCCTATCCCATCTCATCACCACCCTATTTCCATGGTGCGGGACGATTACTACCATAGTATTTAAGGACTAAATGAACCAAATATGGGATTAATCTTTCATTAGTGTATCCACCCCATAGGTAAAGTTGTGTAACCATCTCACATCACAATTATAATCATATCCTAAACATATATACCATGACATCTAATCATATATCCATAAATATTTCAATGCACATTATAACATCCATAATAAAAGTCATATATCATGCACACTGGCTCTACCATCATTCATGAAAATAAAAAATCTATAGAATATCTATCTATCATCACATCATCAATAAAATGCTAGACCCATTTATAATAAACATGCATAAAAGGAAGATACATCATCACAATAAAATCTATAACATCTAATATACTCATGTCATCCAACATTTCAAAAATGTTTATATCATCATCACATAAATAACTACATCTTATAATAAACCATAATGATAAATAATGTATATATATCCATCCACATCAAATCTCATCATATATATAAATCAAAGTCCAAAATACATCATCCACATGGAATCCATGTCAAAATATATACTACAATCACATGACCCATGGGGAAATAATGAGATAATAATATAAAAATTCATTGTACATTTATATATCTCAGCATCATGGTTGTGGCCCAAGTATCCTTGGTGGCCTTGGAGGTCCCTATGTTCCCCTAAAAGGCTGCTAAACCAATGTAGATGAACTAGCATGAAAAGATGATGCATGTAACTCAATTAAAATGATGGATTCATATAGTGTCCAATAATAACGTGCCTCTTATGTGAGTAAAATAATTATCTACATCACATCCATCATGCCCTAACCCCTCATATCCTGATCAACATCATACCTAGCTCTCTCAACCACCACCACTTACCCTATAAAATTTTGAATACAAGCATGAAGCTATCAAACTGGCTTTGTAACCCTATCATTTAGCCATCTCTACCCTAGATCTAGATCTACAAAGTGGTAATCAATGTTTGAGCATGAGAGAGCTACCCATCATGCTATATCACCTATGCCCATAATGTTTTAGCATGCCTCTACAATGTAGTAGTATGCCCCTATAACTAGGTCAATTACACATCCCTCTATAAAATCTAGGCATATAGTGTAATGACCTAGCCCTATGACTGTGCTAGTTGACCATCCATTTATGTCATCATACTCTTAATATGAGCCTACAACTGATCTCTCTCTCTCTCTCTCATGTAAATCCTATAATCTATGATAGGTGCACCTGAATCTCACCCTAACCTTATAACCTAGGACTACTCATTATATAATAAAGGCAATTAGGAAGGACCTACACCACTACTCTTACCTACCTATACTCCAACTTATACCTATGGCCTAGATGGCCCATGTGATTGTTCTTAAGTCTGAGGCCCCATCTGCCCTACTACTATTTCTTAATCCCCATCCCCTCCATCCACATCCATCACATCTATCCCATCACCACCATCATGTACATCTCACATTGGCAGTCATATCCTCCTCTATAACCTCACTCATACCTAAAGGACTCTCCTCACTACACCTCAAATAACCACCACCCAAGGTCATGTCAATATCACAAGTATCCTAGGATACCACCATGCCACATATGTTATTATAAAACCTAGATCCAAAATGGGTGTATAAAAATCCCATTGAAGGGGTGTAATGATATCATAGTTTTTGTGAGCATTTCTCTATCTACTAGCCCCCCTACTATAACCTTTTTTGCTCACTCCAAGTGAATAAGTGCTCTAGTCCTGAAACATCTTGTATAAATCCAAATTGGTGCTGCACATGATCCAAATGATATATCTTAATGACCAAGTCATATCACCCTATCAAATAGCACTTTGTGAGCATATGTTACATCATCACCTCATCATCCTAGCAAAATTAGATGCTTCTATATGGAATCCATGTAATGTGCTTTGGCTAAAGGCTATCAAAAGCTTCCCTATAAAATTGCATCTCATAATCATGTCCTAACTACACTCCTAATAACACATATGAATGAAATACCATTAAATGCTTAGGCTCTCACACTTCTAATTTCCTAAATGGCTATTGGATAGCAATGTGCTCCTAGCTCTAGATCTACAATAGTAATGAAGGACTAAAACTATCTACTCTCCTATATGCACCCAGGTGTAGCTTTTTATATAAATGTACTAAAATAATAGGACCCCATGAGAATACTTAATGATCCTACACCATGTCTGTAACTACATATCCCAGTCCAAGGTGAAACCACTAACTAATCTTGTCTAGCAAAAGTATTCTAGACATAAGAGACATCATCACCAATGTCACTCTATATACAGTCCTTTCACATAAGCACCTATTAATATCAATGCATCTGTCTTGCATCCCCACCTATAATTTGGCCCCTAGATGTTGTAATGTCTACATCAATGTACGTGACTACCAATATATCTTTTTTTATGCATGGGTAAATGAAATATCTTATATACATCCTTTAGGGTCACAGTCATCTCTCTGGTAACAAAATGGAAAGTGTTGGTCTTTGAATGCCAATGCTATGATTAATACTCGATTAATATGAATAGTGGGAATAGTCACCATGTTGTGGATCTAGTACCTTAAACTCCACTATAATTATCTACCACATCTCGTACAACACCTCTAGATACTACAACTATGATGCCATCATACCTAGATCCTCCTACACTAATCACCATCCATTTATCACTAGTTATATCATCACATCCCTATCCTAACTCATCTCTCCTCGCTATCTAAACCACAACTATTCCATGACCCTTAAATCCCTATCCCATATATAAAATCATCTAAATCACCCCTATCCTTACTATATTTATTCCCTAGCCTAACCTCTATCACATTAAAACTATACCAACTACTACTTATCCATCCACCCTCAACTCACTCTCTTATAACTAACCTAATCAACTCAATCTCTTCTAAGTACCTCCTAAAATCTATAAGATCCCCTTATCCCATTCCATAAATTTAGCTTAACTAACCCACCTAACTAAATAACTACCCTAACAACCTATGTCCTTCAACCTAACACTTCCCCATTTTTCTTAGTCTTGGTAAAATCGCTACTTGTAAAATACCTCCACTAGTGGTTTTGACAATGTCGTAACTCAGTAGTAGTGATATTTAAAAATATTGACTTCCTAGTTTTAATATTATAATATCACAAATCCTCTATTGTGGTATTACAATATCACAACTACATACTTGAAATATTGTAATCCCATGGGTCAACTTTATGAAGCTATAACTCAACTTCAGCATCATGACTGAGGGTAAAATCGTCAGTCATGATATTGTCAGAGTGAGTTTTTTTACATTCTTTTCTACCAAATCCATCTAAAAATCACAAAAAAATAAAAAAAATGACAAAATACTGAGCTAGGGTCTTTGTTACTCATTTTAGGTCTAGTGCTAACCTTTCTTTGGTGATCTCAGACTTTCTCACCATGATGGGAAGCTTGTGGTAGCCGATCCATGGTTTTGCCTTAGAGCTCAATAACACCAAAGTCAATGAGTGTAAATGACCCACTTTTACTCTTTTATCCTATATGACTCCCCCATACACCCCTAGAAGTCTATTAATAACATCAACTATCCCAAATATCATCTAATTGACTAATTTCCCCCCTCTAATCACTTTTATTCCTCTTATAACACCATATGGGGCATGACATGATCAACCCCTTATCATCCACATTACTCCACATCATGAGCTACATCAACTTGAGGTATTTTTAGATTATGTAAGTAACACCTGGTTCCACTTTTCATGCCTAGGGATAACTCAACCTTCATTTATCCCTCATAATCATCCCATTCTCAAATTAGTCACTTGAAAATCATATGTAATTTTTAAGTCTTGAATTTTATAAAAAGTAGATATTTGTCCTTAATCAAAAATCATAATCACTATTATCCATTTTTTGATCCTCCCTTATCATGCATCCTTGCTACATGACTTATCATCCTCTCCAACCCATCCTATTTTAATAAGCTTCATCTTATCAATCATAATACCTTCTAGACTTTGGTTGCTTGTCTAGAACCCATCACTTTAGATAATTTATCACCTTCACTCTTTAGGAATATTAATCATCGCTATTCCCCCATATTATTATGATCTTATCCCACCCTAATATTTTTGTTCAGGTGATCATCTAGGTTTAATTCTCCCTATAGTCTCCCTCAAGGGGGCATCATACCCTACTAGCATTTGACGCCATCTAACATCAAGGTTTTTCTTTAAAATACCATTACTCCCCCACTCATAAATACCTTTAAATGTGGGGAAAAATATATGTTCTAAATTATTCTCACCCTACTAATTATACTAATTCTTGCTAATTTAGTCTAATTTCTACATTTCCTAGATAAAATAACTAATGGCGTAATAATACCTATCCCATTCCTATATCCCATAAACCTTTATCCCATTCTAAAACTAATTAATCTCCCCATCAAACCTCTAATAGATCATATTACCTACTAAGTTATTACCTAAACCAACTAACCAATTTAAAATTCATATTTATTCACCTACCACCCTAGCCACCCTACCACCCTAGCCATTCTTACATCCCTATGAACCATAAACCTCATTAACTCTAATATAATCTCCATTTATACCTTAAGATAATTAAGAATCCTCTAGAACTAGAAAAGCTACTCCAAAATTCTAGAAGTCTCTAAACTAGAGACTTTTAAATAATTTTAAATTCCACTAAAATTTTGTCCATTATTCTATAAAAGGCCATGCTTGGGCCATGGACAACTAACTAGAAAGCAATCAATCCATCATCTTGATACTATTATTTCATCCATAAAAGCACTCTAACACTCATCTAAGCCATTATCCACTTCACACAACCATTGGAAGCCATTGTCAAGACCTTTCAAGTAATCCCATAATTCAAATTTTAGACATCAAACAATTCAAGTGTAAATCTTGGGATGAAGGCATAAGGAGGTAAAAAAGATGGTAAGCATGTTTTATTTATTCTTATTTTCCTCTTTTATCCATTCCTATTAGTGTCATTAGGTTTTAGGTTTTTATTAATAAGTTTAGTAATATTATTTGAATCTAAAATTTGGTGCACAAAAGTAATACAGATAGTAAGTGGTTCTAAAATTATAACCTTCTTGGATGGATTTTTAGGCTATAATTAGGTACTGGTACAATCAAAACAAAGGATGAATACTATGTTTACTACAAATTAAGGCACACATGCTTACAAAAGGATGCCATTTGGATTAATAAATATAGGGGCCACTTTTTAGAGAGCTATGGATCATGCATTTAAGGGATTAATAGGTAAAAGCATAATCATCTACATGGATGATCTTACTATGTTTTCAAAGAGTAGGAATGACCATATAAACCACTTCAAGTCAATGTTATAGAGATGCAAAAATTTTGGTATCTCACTAAACCCAAAAAAGAGTATATTTGGAGTGACTGAAGGGAAGCTATTAAGACATATCATCACTAAGGAAGGAATCACCTTGGATCCAAATAAAATTTAAGGAATTTTGAAGATTGTGATACCAAATAACAAGAAGGAGCTGAAATCATTATTTTGGAAGATTAAATTCATAAGGAAGTTTATCTCAAGATTTGTATAGATTGTTAGACCTATGAATGTATTGCTTAAGTAGGATACCAAAACAAAATAGACAGTTGAAGCCAAAAAATCTTTCCAGGACATTAAAGATGTAATATCTTAAGTCTTAGTACTAATTAGTCCAAATTTCATGAAATATTTTTACTTGTAATCATTCACTTTAGAACATACAATTACTACTATTATGGCATAGAAAAAAGATGAGACTGAGCATCCAATTGTGTTTATGAGAACAAATCTAAAAGATACAGAACTTAGGTACTCCATTATTGATGAATAAATCTTCAATCTTGCTAAAGTGATGAAGAAATTTTGACACTACATCTTGAGGAATAAGACCATTGCCATTGTACATGATCCTATTATCAAACTCACCCTATCACATAATGAGTTAAGAGAATTTTTAGGCAAGTGGATGTCAAAGTTGTAAGAGTTTGACATAAAATTTAAGGCTGCAAAAATAATTTAGGTTCAAGGCATCATTCAACTCATGACTGAACCTAATCCATATATTAATATTGAATAGGTGTATCAAGCTCAAGTATCTAAATGATAATGTTATACTGACACATTATAATACTTGCTTATAGGTACTTGTTCCCCAGAGGTCACCAAAGAATGCAGGAGAGCTCTGAGGCTCAAAGTTACACACTACATGATCAAAAAAGGGGTTCTCTATAGAAAAAACTATAAAAAAATTTATCTTAGATTTGTATCTAGAGAGGAAGCTAAATATATCCTAGAGAATTTGCATTAGAAGATAGGTAGTAGTCATCTTTCTAGGAATACTATAACCCATAAGATCTTAAGAATGGGCTACTATTGGCCAATAGTTTTTAAAGATGATCATGCTCATGTGATAACATGCCATGAATGCTAAACTCTAGCTAAGAGAGAAGTAAATCTAGCGATTCCATTGTAACCTATTGTTAAAGGAAGTCTATTTACCTAATGGGTTTTAGACTTCATTGATGTTATTAACCAAAATTCCTCAATAGGCCATGAGTTTGTACTCACTGCTATAAATTATTGCACTAGATGGACAAAATTATAGCCATAAAGAATTTTAGAGCACAAGATGTGATTCATTTTTGGAGGAACACATCATCTCTATATTTTGTACCCCCATTTCTCTAGTTTATGATAATAGACTAGTATTCATATCAATAAAATTTACTAAGTGGGCACATGACAATCAAATCACTATCAGGGCATCTTCTAACCATTAACCCCAAGGAAATGGACTGGAAAAATTAATGAATAATAACTTAATAGATGTAATTAATAAATTAATTGGGGATAATCCTTGAGACTGGCATAATATATTAAATTATGCCCTTTGGGAAGATCAAACCAAATACAAGCAAGTGCCTAAAGCTTCACCCTACATGTTGGTGTATGGATGCATGCCAATATTCCCAATCATATTGAATCTACTAACTTATGGAGCCAATTATGATATAGAACTACATGGAACCAAATGATCAAACATAGTCTCAATTATTGGACATAATAGAAGTGGAAGATTCAAGGAATGATCCTTACAAACATTCAACAAACACCAAGACATAGTTAAGTGATGGTATGATAAGAGAGTAAAGGTCAAAGTATTTAGGATTTTAGATCTAGTGATTCTTTAGGATGAAGCCCATGAAAATAAAAGACAACATGACACATTTTATATACTATAGATTGGACCATATCATATTTTAGAGATCTTGGGCAATAATGCACTCTATCTAAATGATTTTCAAGATAATGAACTCACATATCTAGTCAATAGATAGTTTTTGAAGCATTACTTCATGGATGTTCCATCTAAAGGTACTACCAACTAATGGAAGGACATGGTAGAGGTAATATTAGATTAGGTTTATTGCTTTTACAGAGTAGATGATCTGAGCAATAATTCAGGGGATAATTCGGGTGATGGGTCCACCCTAATTGATGATGGAACTTTTGGGAGCCATAACTTTTGCACCGTAGCTCTAATTGACTCACCGTTTGAACCGTTGGAAAGCTAAAAATGAGGGGAATGTTTTGAGATGTAATTTATCTATGATAAATTAATTTTGACCCATTAAAACATAATTGAAGTGCCCTAAATTTCAATTCTAGTAGTGCAGTCTAAAAATAGTAAGTTTCTAAAAATTGTAATTCCTCAAATTCTGTATTGTTGTAAATCATGGAAGTCAAACCACTTAATCTCCCTTGAGATTGGTGACCTTAAAAATCCTCCTCACACCTTCAAAACATGTATAAATCAAGATGTAACCCAAAATGGAAATCAAACATCTCTTCTCAGAGATAGGCATATGTTTGGGTCTGTAAATTTGATCAATAAAACATCTCTTCTTAGAGATAACATTATTTGAATTGTGTTGTTCTTATTTCTTGAGTTATATTTCAACCAAAGATTTCAAGTTTTGGATTAGTGGTATCAGAGTGGTTTTTATTTAGAGTGTATGATCCCAAAGATGAGGTTAGATTATAGGAAGATTGGGTGGAAAATAGAACCAACTGACTATCCACCTATTCTCTCCAAATGACTTTAAATGGTAGACAACACTGAGACATCCGATCCTTTCAAGGAAATGGTGAATGAATCCCTCCAATAGTAGCAAACATAGATGCTACAACAATTCACTCAAATTATCCAACAAATCTTGATGTGAAAATTTGGGTCCTCATCTGCACCCCCACATCCTTTCAGTGCCTCAACACCTTTCAAGGTTCAGGTGAATTTTGATATCCATACATTTGAAGGAAAAATCAATGTTGATGCAATAAAAAATTGGTTGGATCAATTGTCATCTTATTTTTTTTATAAATTCACCGATAAAGAGAATATTAATTTTATTCTTTTAAAAGCATCATTACCTGTCAAAAATTGGTGGGAAGTGTACAAAAAGAGATTCAGTGTAGATGATATTGGCCTTGAGACGGAACCTACATGGGATGATTTCATAGAAGCTGTAAAGGAAGAATACTAAACCATTGGAGCATATCTATATATAGAGTGGCAAAAACTTCGCCAAGGTAAGGAATAGTCTATTCAAGATTACACTGACATTTTTCATTCTCTATCTGTAAGATTGGGCATCCAAGAAAGTGAGAAACACAAGGTTCTCAAATATCATGGCAGACTACAATGGTACATATGGGGAGAAGTGGAACTCTTTAATTTGGAAACCATTGGTGAGGCATACAAGTTCAAAGTGAAGATTGAGTAGAAGCATGGAAGAATGAATATGAAAAATCAGCCTTCAAAATGGAAAAGTGACAAAGAAGGTCAAACACGAGGCCAAAATTGGAAGCAAAAGGAAGGAAAGACTGAGAAGTGGTGTGATTATCACAAATCTAGAACTCACTTCAAAGAAGAATGTCGAGCCATCAAGTCCCTACTTTCTGAGTCACAATCCTCAACATCTACTACTCTACCTCATATAGACCTTGTAGTCAAAGAAGTTCAAGAAGAAATTATAGATGCTGATTTTGAAGCCATTGTTGCTTCATCATAGACCCATGAGGAGAGGCTAGATGACAAGGAAAGGCTGTTTCACTCTAAGTTATGGGTGAGAGGTAAGCCTCTGCATTTCATTCTTGATAGTAGAAGTCAAAAGAATTTAATCTCTGCTAATGTTGTGAAAAGCCTACCTCTATCCATGAAGCCTCACCCAAAGCCATACAGTATTGGATGGTTGAGTCCAGGGAGAAACCTCCGCGTCACCCACCAATGGCTTCTCTCATATGTAATAAAACCTTTCCAAGATGAGGTCTTATGTGATGTGGTCAATATAGATGTTTTTAATGTACTCTTTATTTATCCATTCATGTATGATCAACATGGAATATATGAATCAAGAACTTGAAGGATCACTCTCACTCTTGGAACATGGTGCTATAGGGTACTAGAGGTACCACCTTCTACATTTATCTCTCTGATTAGTGCCAAGAAATTTATTCTCATGGTGGTCAAGCCATAAGAATCCTAAGGGGCTAATGTTACAACCCTAACTACACAAAAAAAACAACAATAAAAGCAAATAGATGCTGAGTTGAAGAAGTTCATGGCCTTCCATCCACAGACTGATGGCCAAACATAAATGGTGAACAATCGGGCCCTGAACAGTTCCATAAATCACAGTCCCTTCCAAGTATGCATCAAGAATCAAATAAAAGTAAAAATAACACACTTGAAAAATATTGATGTAATGGGGACCATTGATTATCAAGGAGGGAGGAATGATTTGGGCAATAATTTAGGTGACAATTCTGGTGATGGGTCCACTCCAATTGATGATGAAACTTCCAAGAGCCATAACTTTTGCACCGTAGCTCCAATTGACTCACCGTTTGAATTGTTAGAAAGATAATAATGAGGGGAACATCATGAGATGGAATTGAGATTTGATAGATGAAGTTTTTCCCTCGAAAACCCAATGGAAGTACCCCAAATTTTAATTTTAGTAGTGTAGTCTAAAAATAGTAAGTATCAAAAAATAGTAATTCCTTGAATTCTGTATTGTTGTAAATCATGGAAGTCGAACCACTTAATCTCCCTTAAGATTGGTGACCTTCCACATCCTCCTCACACCTTCAAAACATGTATAAATCAAGATGTAACCCAAAATGGAAATCATACATCTCTTCTCAGAGATAGACATATGTTTGGGTCTGCAAATTTGATCAATAAAACATCTCTTCTTAGAGGTAGAATTATTTGAATTGTGTTGTTCTTATTTCTTGAATTATATTTCAACCAAAGCTTTCAAGTTTTATATCAATAGAATTCCTATTTTATTAGATTAGGTTTACTACTTTCATAGAGTAGATTTTCTATTTTCTTAGGCTAGATTTATTACTTTCTAGATTAGTTGTTTTGTTACTTCCTATGGTAATCTGAATTGTGTTTGCTCTGATGTAACCAAGATAAAATACAATATAACTAATCTTATGTTTGAATATACCTATGAAAAGGGGAAAATTGAAAAAGAGTTGCAACATCAAACCTATTCATAAATTGATATATTTCTATGTTTTGAGTATTCAAGATGAAGGTAGGTAATCATCAACCATTCTAAATTGTGTCACAATTAAATAATTTTACCAAGTATGTGGAAGTTGATCTCAAGTAATTTGCATGAATTTAGAAAATTTTCTTATTCATTGGGTCAAACAGACTTATTATATTAAATAATTATTGGAAGTGATAATTCTTGGTATAGATGTAGCTGGTAGGGATGTTTTGGTAATGATTTGTTTTATAACCATACCATCTCATTGAATCTGGGAGACGGTGAATGGGGCTCCTTGGTTTAACCACTTATCATGAGATAGTAAATAGTATAAGGATATTTTCCTTGATATTAAGGAAACTCATTGATGAAGAAGAGCATTTACAAAGTATACTTTAATTTAGGTTGATCTTCTAAGGAGAAGATAGGGTTGTAAACTAAAGAGGAATTAGGAGGGGTCCCATAATTTATAGTGTAAGTGGCCACATGCACATTAATTTCATCTAGGGTAGGAGACATAATCTGCTTATGGGGAAACCTATTGGGGTTGGTAAAGCTCATATTATCTGTTGAATTCATCTTAATGTTGTCTTCAAATAATAAGTTCATGATGAGGGAGAAAGATTAAGGATGACTAATTTGATGTAAAGGCAAAGAGGCAAAAAAGATATAGAGTCAATCAAGTTGACTATGTTTTATAATCTAAGGGGTAGATAAATGTAAAAATTCATATAGGTCACTTTTGTACTATAGATAGGGTATGAAATTGAGTTGATAAGGCTATATGGTTGACCAGGTTGACTTAGTACCATAACCTGACTGGCAAAAAAAGGATATAAAGTTGTATAGGTTAAATATGTATTGTAGTTTGGGAGATAAAGTAGGCAAAAAGAGATGCATAGTCATATAGGTTGACAATGTACTATTGATAGGGGAGAACATATTCTATAAAAGACCATATCAAATAGAGCAATAATGTGCTAAAATAGGGGGAAAATTACAATATAATTGAATAAATAAATAGAAGCAAACACAAAAATAATTAGATCAATGTGAGTGATCCAATTGGGTCACATAGCACAAAACCTTGCACCAACATTAGCCAATATAAGTTTTTTTAATTTAACACATAATGATCAGATAGAAAGTAATCAACTAAAAAGTAAATTCTAACTAAATGGTCATCTTGAATGTTATTAGATTATTATAAAGTGTTGTTTAAGTGTGATAGAAAAGTTGTCTAAAAATAGGGAACTAGAAAGCAATTTATAGATGGTTTCAAAATGTTTAGGTTGAAAGGGATCTGTGTTGGCAATGATACTTGCTTGTTATTAGGGCCTACTGATCTAGGTGGATCTCTCCATTTGTTAAAAAATGAAGTCTCCATATTTTGATCAGAATGATTTCATAGTCTATATCTTGTTGAGAGATTTTTGGGGCTTTTTATGGTTTGCAAAATGGACACCGTATGCAATAGATATGGTTTGCTAAAGTTCTGATGTGATAGGGAAAAAAATGTGGTGTTGAAAGATGATGTCGCACAATGTGGACCAATCACTAGTTGACACATGGTAGTGCATTTGGTATGTTTGTGAAAAAATTTGGTTTAGTGTTTGGTTTCAGCCTCTAGTCTTTGATAAGTGGTCATATGGAGAACCGTGGGCCCCGTTATTGGCTCATTAGGGGCCCTCAGTGAGGGTCATAACACTCTTTTTAAGGAGGGGAGCCTTAACCTCCTAATTTCATATTGCATTGTAATTGAATTAGTATTTAAATTACACTTTTCATTATAAACTCCCACATGTGGGATTAATATCAATGCATTTTGTAAAGGCTACCAGCTCGAATGTTGAGTTCACTGCCAGCTCACAACTTGTTAATGCCAGCTCAAGGAGAACAAGCCCATATCTGAAGGTTCTAAGAAACCAAATGTCTGAGTCAAACATAGCTCATGATAATCTTTACCACATATTCCATCTAATCACCCACATCTACGTGCTACATTGAGGGCTGAGTCATCACATGCCTTAGCCAAAAGGCTATCTCGGCATATGCTAAGGTGGAGACAAGGCTATAAAAAGCCTTTTTAACCTAATATCCCCATGTATGTGGGATATTTTATAAAGTTTAAAACAAAGACTATGCTGATGGAATAAAACCCATGATCTATCCATCAAAAGGGATAAGGCCTAACCACTTGAGCTGTACATGGCAACATGGCTATAAAGGCACAATATTATATTTAAATGGAGTTAATTATTGACCGTGTTTTGTAATAGAATAGACCCATTTATAGTATTTGATCATTTTGGAGCCCTTAAAGGCCAAACCAAAGCTCAGAGTAAACTACAAACTTGCTTAGAATTCTGATACAGTCTGTGTAGTATATTCATTTGCCCATTTTGGAGAATTAGTGACATCATTTTAAGCTGCATAAGTTTCCACTTTTGATTTGGAGAAGCCTCTGCATGTGATTCAGGAAGGTGAAGGACGTGTTGAGTCAGCCAAGGTCTTCCAAAGGTTTAAAACACTATTTTTGTAGAGAGAAATGATCTATTATTGATTGTAAGTATATTTTAACTTGCAAATTTGAGCAACATTAATGGATCAGTTTGATTAGATCTAGGGGACATAGGAATTCCTAACCCCATAAATAATTTTTGTGTTTTAATCTTTGAATTCATTTTTGCATTTCAATTTCAGTTAATTTGTAGATTAAAAATTCAGATTTTTAATCAGAATGCAAAATTTAATCATTTGATCATTTATGGGAAATTGGATAAAATCAAGAATTTGGAAAATCTAATGGTAGCAATGGATAACTGATGTGATCTTTCAATTCACCTTAATTTCAGCTTTGAAACATGATTCTTGGATCAGATTTTAATCAGTTTCTAAATACTCCAACATTATAAAGTTGAGAAATTTTTGCTTCCTATTTAGTTTAATTTTTGGAATTGAGAATTTAAAAGATTCGTTTAAATGTTTTAAAAATTAGAGAAGTTCCTATTGATGTTTACGGATCAAATTTTGGTATCAATGTAGTTGATTAATGGGATTTAATAGTTGATTATCTATTTTTTCTTCTATTTTGGCATTTGTTTCAATTTTTATGATTTGACAGGTGTAATGGGCAAGTTGTCAAATAAAGCCAAGCTTGATGAGCTTTAAGCATATAACCAACAAATCTAGGAAGAGAATGCTTTCTTGAGAGAAAGATTATACTCCTTGGATGAGGAGATTGCCCATTTGAAAATGGAGTTACAAGCCAAGGATGAGCTCATGGAAAAACTACAGAATGGTGGACAAGTGAAGGATTTGCCTTCCACTGTAGATGTAGGCACTATGACAGATGAAAACATTGTAAGTGGATGTAAGTCATCAACTGCTTTTCCTTCTCATGAAAAATCTATTAACAATGATTTTGGTAAATTTAAACAATATATAAAAGGAATAGGTTCAAAATTAATTTTTAAAATGGGATTTAAAAGAAAAGGCTTGGGAAAAGATGGTCAAGGTGAAACTAACCCCATTCAGGTAAAAAATAAGCCTAATCATGCAGGGTTAGGATACAGATCTGGTATTCAAAATGAAACAAGTGAATGCTCTGAGAAAGCAAAAACAAGATGTGCTATGGAGAAGTATAAACCATCTGGGATGGAAGGTAAAACACATTCTTTTTGTCACACTTACAATAATGTTTATTCTAATTCTACTAGACAACATAAATATTCCAATGTTCCTTTTGATTATGGTACACAAAATTTATGGCACATTTATCCATGGAATTTTTGTGGATTGTCTAATCATTGTTTAGCCAAATGTTGGAAATATAAATCTTTGTTAGGAAAGATTTTGAAAGACTATTCTCCTAGATAGAGTTCTAAGAATAGCAATAAAAATATGTTTTCCAAAAGAGTGGACAAAAGGTTTTGTACTCATTGTAACAGAAGTGGACATCGGGTTGAAAAGTGTTGGAGACTTCAACCATCACACCATCCTAGTAATGGTAAGATTAAGATGGTTTATAAACGTATCAATAAGGTAACTTATGAAGTTAAATCAAACCATACAAATGTCACTAAATCCACTAAAGAAATCTCACCAACTAATTAGGAAAATTTGATTCAGAAGGTTGGTAAACAATTTTTGACTTTCATTTTATCATGATTAGTGGATTGATAATGCATAAGGACATTTACCATGCTTTTAATGTTGATATGGTTTATTGGAGTGGCCCGTAAAGAAAAACCAAGGGATAGGTTTAGCATACTTGGAATAGTTTCTCATGTTTGGGATTTTGAAACATCATTTTTAACCTTGACAATAGTTTATGCAGTTTATATGGGCATGAGTAGTATGTCTATTCTGAGAAATTTGCATTGTGGTTTATATGTTGTCTTTTATATTATGAAAATAGAGGCTTATAAGACCCTTTATGGGCACCGTTTGTAATTGTACTAATTATAAAAACTATTTGTAGCCATGCATGATATTTGCACACTCTATAAAACCCTTATTCATTTTGGGCATTTTATTGTAAATGTCAATTGTGGTTACAAATAACATGTAAAATTATTACACTAAGAAATTGGTATGCAGTTGCACTTGGTGAACAATTTGCAGTGATTGGCAAATGCACCATTTTTGAGATGCGACATTTGAGCAATCAGTTTGTTTCTATCCACAATGTGGTAATGGATAGATATTTGTTTTTCACTAAAATTTCAAGGATTTAGTTTGAATGTTGAATCATTACCATGATATGTTACAGTAATGTTTTTGTAGAAGCATTTTAATGGAGACCACGCTTTTGGGGTCCAAAAGTGCTTAGTGGGGAAGTTTGATCCAAGTGGATCTCTCCATTTGTTAAAAAATGAAGTCTCCATATTTTGATAATAATGATTTCATAGTGTAGAGCTCATTGAGAGATTTTTGGTGATTTTCACAGTTTGCAAAATGGACACCATATGTAAAAGATATGGTCCGCTGAAGTTTTGATGCGACAGGTAAAAAAATGTGGTATCAAAGGATGACATGGCACAATATGGACCAATCACCAGTTGACACGTGGCAGTCCATTTGGTATGTTTATGAAAAAATTTGGTTTGGTGTTTGGTTTCAGCCTCCGATCTTTGACAAGTGGTCATATGGAGAACCGTGGGCCCTGCTATTGGCTCATTTGGGGCCCTCAGCGAGGGTTGACACACTCTTTTTAAGTATGGGTGCCTTGACCTCCTAATTTCATATTGAATTATAATTGAATTAGTATTTAAATTCAAATTTTCATTATAAACTCTCACATGTGGCATTAATATCAATGCATTTTGTAAAGGTTGATAGCTTGAATGTCAAGTTCACTACCAGCTCACAACTTGTTAATGCTAACTTAAGGAGAACAAACCCATATCTAAAGGTTTTAAGCAACCAAACATCTGATTTAAACATAGCTCATGATAATCCTTACCACATATTCCATCTAATCAACCACATCTACGTGCTACATTGAGGGCTGAGTCATCACATGCCTTAGCCAAAAGGCAATCTCGGCATATGCTAAGGTGGAGACAAGGCTATAAAAAGCCTTTTTAACTTAATATCCCCACATATGTGGGATATTTGATAAAGTTTAAGACAAAGACTATGCCAACAGAATAGAACCCATGACCTATCCATCAAAAGGGATAAGGCCTGACCACTTGAGCTACATGTGGCAACATGGCTATAAAGGCACAATATTATATTTAAACGGAGTTAATTATTGACCGTGTTTTGTAATAAAATAGACCCGTTTACATTATTTGATCATTTTGGAGCCCTTAGAGGCCAAAACAAAGCTCAGAGTAAACTACAAACTTATTTATAATTCTTATACGCTTTGTGAAGTATATTCATTTTCCTAGTTTGGAGAATTAGTGACATCATTTTGAGCTACAAAAGTTGCCAATTTCAATTTGGAGAAGCCTCTGCGTGTGATTCAAGAAGGTGAAGGATGTGCTGAGTTAGACAAGGTCTTTCAAAGGTCTGAAACACTATTTTTGTAGAGAGAAATGATCTATTGTTGACTATAAGTATATTTTAACTTACAAATTTGAGCAACATTAATGGATCGGTTTTATTAGAACCCGAGGATGTAGGAATTCTGAACCCTGTAAACAATTTTTGTGTTTTGATCTTTGAATTCATTTTGCATTTTAGTTTTAGTTAATTTGAAGATTATAAATTCAGATTTTTAATCAGAATGCAAAATTTAATCATTTTATCATCTACAGGAAATTGGATAAAATTGGGAATTTGGAAAATCTGATGGTATCAGTGGATAACTGATGTGATCTTTCAATTCACCTTAATTATAATTTTGAAACATGATTCTTGGATTAGATTTTAATCAGTTTCTAAATACTCCAACATTATAAAGTTGAGAAATTTCTACTTCCAATTCAGTTTAATTTTTGGAATTGAGAATTTAAAAGATCTGTTTAAATGTTTTAAAAAGCAGAGAAGTTCCTACTGATGTTTACGGATCACCTACCCCCTCAATTCATAATCTCATAATGATAAGGGTGTCGAGTGATTTGATAATATGTACCATTAACCATGTATTAATAATTGGCTAAAAAACCAAGTCAGCTTCCCCCATGGTGATGAAATCCAAGTAGCTAGGCCTTGGGAAGACAAATGTTAAATGTATTTTGAATATTTTGTGATTTGGTAGTGTGTGTAATAGAGTAAAATAGTGTAACTATTGTCACCAAATCTTATACCCTACATGATTTTTTTTAAGACTACTCTAATATTTAGGAAACATTGGAATACCTATAGGCTTGTGGGTTGCCTATAGTAGAGGTAGACCTCTAGGTTTAAAGGGTAGTCTCTAGATTGACCTCTACATGTTTATCACCTATACTAACTGATTGCTTATGTGAAAAAGGTTATAATTTTGCATGAAATTAAACTATTCTAAGGGGGTAATACACCATGAAGTTATCTAAAATATTATCATACTCTTGCACTAAGAGACAATACCTACAACACTAGCTTCAAAGTCTTAGGATATTCTAACATTAGTATTTCAATATGAAGGTAATATGCATGAGACTATTCAAGGTAAGTGGAATAGAGATCAGTTGTAGAAACTAAGTCTACTTTTAAACTTGAAGGGAGTTAAACACACTAGCTACACTCCATATGACCTGTTAGAATGAGAACTTCTTGCACCAGACATGAAAGGATAAAGAGAAGCAAGGATAGAAGCTTGTCATTAGACCTCACCATACATCAATTCACACACTTAGATAAGATGGTTTATGAAATAAAAACTAGATTACATGTATTATTCAAATTCAAAGTAAAACATTAAACCAATAGGGCTTTTACACACCAAGTGTGAGATTAGAATACAAGAGCCAAAATGGCTAGCATTTATAGAATGAGTGAAAGGAGAGAGAAAAGTGGACTTAAAGGGTCACAATGTCACTTGTCAAGAAATGAGACTAAATTATGTTAGTATAAAGGAGTATAAAATAGACCATGAAAGGTCTATTTTTAAAAATATCCCTTCAAGCATGAAAACTCCTCAAATTTGGTGTAGGACCCTTCAACTACCTTCTTGGAAACTACCTTCATCATTAGGCCTTTCTTGAACACTCCAAAGCAAATTAGGAAGATTTTTCGCATGTGAACTATGATGGGGAGTTGTAAATAATATTCAAAATGCATTATATGTGTTCCTAGCTACTGGTCTCCTTCTAGATAAGTGTTCTCATCATTTACAGTCACCATCATTAGTTCTACAGGCCTATCTTCACATTTGGCACCAATATGTCCTTCAATTTCTCAATCCAATACATGAAATAGGTGATATGACACCTATAAAGAGTCCCCTTGCATCCCAATCTATTAGGTAGACCTTAAAAGGCATCCTAATTAGACTTATCACTTTCTCTCACTTGGTGATCACCTTCCATTCTCATTGTCTTTCACAAACTACCTAAAGTGAAGGAGCTTGCATAGATGATTGTATGCTTATCTAAGGAAATAAATGGCCATGAGGAGATATATTATGTCCCAATTAACCTTACCAATTGATTATTGTCCTTTAACTCTCCCATGAACCTACAAAACCATCAAAATCTATCAAGAAAACCTATTTTGTACCATGTCCATACAAATAGGGTACAAGCCAATCTGATGGGAAGGAGACTGAGGGAATTATCTACAAATCTAAAATCATTTAAAATTCATATTATCCATCTTAGATGCATTTATACTCACTTATTTCCCATTGGGTCTTAGGCAAGGGTTTTGGAGGGTTTCTAGTGCTTCAAAACCTTAAGGATTGTTCATATAATCCTAATATTGAAACCTCAAAAAAATTACACTAAAATAATGTTAAGGACCTTATTAAACATCTCCTAAATCCTTAGGTATCCATGATAAGTGTCTGAACTAGTGTAAGCTTCTAAATATGACCTCTCAAGCTTAGGAATGTAATCCAATTAAGCATGATGTGAAAAAGGTCAAGTTAGACCAACTTGTGATGGATATCCATAATTAAATGGCACAAAATAAACTTATATCTCCCTCTAAATATGATCCAATTCATTATATTGTTCGCTTGGTCTTAGGAATGATAGTATCTACACTAGGAATTTATCCCTAGTCTAGGTCTAGTAGGATTAGTCTATACTTCTATGGGTTTAGGCCACCATGAATGACTTATCAGTAATGTGAGGCCTCATTCATGTTTTTTCATTCTTGAAATCATTATTCAAAACCTTGTATAATGTTTCAATGGTCCCTAACTCATACCCTTATCATTATCATACTAAACTTATAGTCCTTTTATTTATTGGAGTGTCCTCTATTTGAGATAGAATATGTTGTAGAAAAGTTAGGCACAAGAGGTTATCTTAGTCAGGTCTTGAATTATTACACATAGGTGAAAACATGGGATTATCTTTCTATAGTTAACATTTTACACTTGACTACGCCAACATCAATTCACATAAGGAACATGCCTTATGCACTCACCCCAAGCACAAAAAAGAAAGAACTAGGGCCCACATTGGGCTAGTTGTGCCATGGTGTAAGCCATCAATTCTAAGACTTGGTTAATTCCAAGAAGGTCTTAAGTAGATCCATTAGCATAATCCTTTCATATACTATGCTTGGTGGTCTATAAGTGCAAAACCATTTGGGGGTCTAGTTATAGAGTCATTTGGGTGCAAGCCTTTAATAAACTGAGCCTAGTATTAAATAGATACTAGATATGTAAAAGGGTTACTTTCAGTTTAAGTGTTCATTCTTGGCTCATGCTTGTAACAAAGGTAGGAATAATTGGCACATATAATTTATATACTTATTCTTTTTCTAAATGTTATGGTTGACATCATCATCTATTATAGGGATACCATTAATGTTATGAACCATAAGCTTGCTTGAACTTTACTTACCATAATATAAATTAAACTATAACATTACATCCATTACATTCATTGTGAATTCAACTAATAATACCAAAGATGCATAAATTAGATGTTTTGTTTACTGCAACTATTCTTTATCATTAACCAAGCTCAAATATAGAATAGAGTTAAGATATATGCTTAACACAAAGTAATTAATGGCCTAGAGGCTCACAGGTGAGCCTAGGCATATACAAATAGATCCTTCATGGTTTTTGAGCTATTCCTAAGTCTAATGGAAGTCATTAAAAAATATATCGAACCAATTTCAATTCTCTAAAGCTTCACTGCACTAAGTTCACATCTTTTGCTTCACTAGTTCAATCTCCTTTTATAGCTCTATAGGAACATCTCTTCTAGGTTGGAGTGTGTATGTCGAGTGCTGAGATGGATCCTTTGTTGATCATTCTACTAGCTCCATCACCTTTCAAATTTCACATTACAACTACTACATATCATCTAACCTAAAAGATGTTTTGGAAATCCTAGAATTGGTTAGCCACCTACTAGCTAGAAGAAGGTGTGCACTAATTCCTCTAACTAGTGTGAAAATAACAAAATGACATCATTAAAAATGATACCTCACATTGATATGTCTATCATGATGGCATAAATCTTAACATACTAAAATAAGGGGCCCAACATTACCCCATACAAAATTTTTAGCCCATCCTCAGACTAGGCTATCAAAGTCTTTGGCACATAGAATTTGGGTGCAGTCTCCTTAAGTTCAGTGTTGAAGTATGCAAAGCCCTTTATAGTGAGCTTGATTTATTCAATGACACTATCTATTTTGGTAGAGGCCACAATAAGATCAAGCATGTTGGTATTTTTTAGTTCCTTTCTAAAGGCCTTTATATTTGCCTTAGCCTTAGTGATAAGATCTACATGTTCCTCTAGTTCATGTGTGATGGCTTCCTTTTACATTTTTGATAGAGTTATTTTAGGGAGCACAATGGGTCCCTTATACTTCTTATTTTTCTATTTCTTACTAGAGGAAACATTCTCTAACATTAAGGTTATGCACTTATTTAGAGCTAGAGGTGTTGATTGTTCGTCAAAGGTGATCCTCAACCTGATGTGCTACTTAATCTCCTCAATTATCTCTCCTCCTTTCTTTTAGGAAAACTTCGACTACATCTTTAGAGTTGGCTTCCCTTTGTTGCTAATTAAGGGGGGGAGATCATAATCTTTCTTAGGGTCAATGCCCTTATTTTATAGCTTCATCTCATAATTCAAATTGAATATGCACCTGATTATAATTACCTTTGGAGGGGATGGAGGTCCATCCTATCAGAGTCATCCTCCTCATCCTTGGTGGCCTTTTCTCTAGGGTGCACATATTAGCACCTCAACCTGGTCCTTTCTTAATTCATGACCTTCACCAAGATATCTAGATGTTGTGCATTATGAATCCTCCTTAACATCACTATGAAAAATTTAGTAGAAAATGAATAAGAAAGTTTGACCTAGCCAGATAGGTTCTCATTTGTGAGCACTAGGTATACTACATAGAAGTGTTGCATGATGGTAAAGGTCATCATTCTTACCATATTCTAGGGGAGTTATTATGAGATGTACCATTAAATCTTGAATGCCTTGATGTATCAATTATACCACCCCTGTACTCTCATCTTGTATTTTTAGGAGAAACTAGGTGGGTAGATTAAGTTTTGGTAATTTAGGGCTAAGGAGTCATTATGGGTTGATTATGCCTCTTTATTTATAGCTACTAATTTTTTAACCATCCATGCATTCTTGGTATCCTTCTATGCCTGTGGCATCCCTAAAATTAACTATTTCTTGACCATTCTAAACTAGATACTATTAAATCATGGTCTATTGATATTTTTAAATCCATTAATCTTGCTCAGAGATTCTTCACATTCATGAGGTTTGCAACTACAACTTTAGATTTCAAGCTTATGATGCCATTAATTACAACCTTAGTATCATGCAACATTTTTATTGTCTGGTTCTCTCACAATTTTCTCCCCACATGCCTCTTTTCCAATACCAAATGAATTCAATCTCTATCTCTATTCCACCATTATTTCTTGGGGCCTATAGGTGCTTAATCTTTCACTTGTGGTATCATTTTGCTAGTTTGGCTCTAGTTCAACTCTATGTCTAGTTAAAATTTTCACAAGGTTTGTAACCTTTCAAATCTTGTCATTTACCTCTTGATACCTTAATTTCAGCTACCCCATTAATGGATGGTGAGTAATGGCATGGTGGTGCATGGATATCTTGAAATCTACTAAACCCATGAAATATATGAAAATCAACCACCACATTTTCATTTATTATAGATCTTTGTGCCTCCTCCATCACCACATTAAATTTTAATAATGGTGTATTTGGTGAAGTGACTGATGATTCAAATGGTCACTTCTTGCCAGCCATTGGGTGGGTTCAAGATATCTCGATGATTTCTCTCTTGCACTTTGTTCACCTTGGCAAGACCTTAACCTTTATTATGTAAACCTATGCACAACACTTCACATGCATGTGATTCAAGCTCCTAAGTTCCATCTCTCCTTCATGTTGTTCTTCATTTAAAGTGTGCTTCCATTTTTTGGTTGATTTCTTCACTTTTCATCCCTTGCTTTGTCCTTTCCTACCTCATATAAATTTTTATGCTAGTCCTATATCACTTCATTCTCTAGGTTTCTTGTGTACCTCCCTCTATCAATTTGGTACTCAGATCTTTCTAAATCTAGCAAAATTCACATGCCTTAAGACTTAGGTGTCTAGCCTCAGGCACTTAGAGAGTCTTTATGCTCAACTCACCTGATTAGATTTATGCGTGTAAGTATCAAAAGAGTTCTCCTATATGCATAAAATTTCCATGATTATTCATGTAACATAAACAACACAAAACATAAGGAAACATTTTGGCTTGTGCCAAATGTTTTTTGGTAAAAAAAATCAACTTGTGATTGAGAAGTCAATGTCTGATGGCATAAGTACCATCCTAATGACTATATTGCTTCAATATATTTCCATTGAAATGCCTAGGGATAACTTTAACCATCAATGTGTGTATCTTACATGTACCCATTTACAATATGTTTTGGATGATGTAAGGTCCCATCCACCTAATTTGTAGCTTGCCTAGGTGTTTGAGGTACTTGGAGTCATATAACAAGATTAATGCTCCTTCAGTAAGTACCTTGTGCTTGATATTCATATCATGCCATAGCTTTTGGAATGCCTTTTCTATCTATTATCTCCATTTTACTTGAGTACATGTCTCATCCAGATGTTTCAAGTCTTCCAGTCATGTGCTTAATGACTCTTGGTCATTCAAATGACCAATATGTGCAATGCATAATGAGGGAACTATGAATTTCATCAATAAAATTACCTCTATGCCAAACACCAATTGAAATGGTGTAGGATTGTTTAGGTGCTTATATATCATGTGATATGCCCATAATAATGCTAACCTATAGTCATCCCAATCTTAATGACTAATGTTTCATATATTTTTGAGGCACGTCCCTAATATCTTATTGAATGCCTTAGTGATGCCATTCAATTGGGAATGATAAAGTGTTGTATTATAGTGCACCACCATGTATTCAATCAATATGATAAAAATGGACTTATTGATGTAGTGCATGCTATGGCCACTATTCAAATTGAGTGAGAACCCATAGTGACTGATGATGTTCTCCCATATAAACCTTACAGCTATGGTGGTTGTGTAATCTTTGGTTGGTGTTGCCTCAGCCCACTTAGTGAGGTAATCTATGGCTGCTAGAATTTATCATGTGCCTATGCTCCTTATAATGGGAGTAATAGGCCCAATAATGCCAATGGTCCATTTTTTAAATGGTGATGGGCAAGGATGGGGATGAGAGGCATTTCATCATAGTGGTAAGGATTTCCCATGTGTTGGTAAATGTCACATGTTTTGGTGTACTCTTTAGCATCATAGATTAAATAAGGCCACCATAAGCTTGATTGCATAACCTTAAACATAATAGAATATCTATAATAATGTATTCTAGTAATACCCTCATGCACCTCTTGTAAGACTATCATACTCTAAGACACATCAGTGCAAGACTTCATCTAGACTCAACTTGTACAGTTCCCCACCAATGATTTAAAATGGGGTGACGTGAATTATGAGATACTTTTTCTCCTTGGTTATCATAGTCTAGGGTATAGATCATAATGTCATAAATTTGGTGATCTCTTCCTAGTCTTCCAAGATGTGCTAGACCCTATATAGTTACACATCAGGCATATCATCCTCAATAGGTGCTGTTGCATCACCAAAGTTAATGCAAGATAGATAGTTTGGGCCTAAGTTTTATTTTATAGGTTTTACTATAACTAAGAACTAGAACTCTTAAAACAAAATAATCCATGAACAAATGTAATCATAGATAATGAGCTTATTCACTAGGAATTTAAGCACCTCGTGATTAGCAAAAAAGATGAAGGGGGTTGATAATAGGTAATGTTGAAACATTTTGAGGGTATAGACCATGGCAATCACCTCATGCTTAGTTATGGTGTAGTTATACTTTGCCTTGGTTAAGTTTATGCTTGAGAAATAAATGGGATGGTTCATTTTACCTTCACCAGGTTATGATAGAATGGTACCAATTCTAGTACTAGATGCATTGACATGGACATGGAATGGAGTTATCCAGTCAAGAAATTTTAATATCGGTGCACTTGCTAGTTTATGTTTCAAGGTCTCAAATTCATCTTACTCCATCGTAACCCAATATAATGAGCCATCCTTTCACAAGATTTCTTCCATTGGTGCTATAATCTTGGTGTAATTCCTTATGAAATTCTTATAGTAATTATAATGGCTAAGAAAGGCATGAGAGTCCTTTTATGTTGATGGGGTTTGGAGCTAAAGGATGATGGAAATATTCATAATATCAACAATCAGACCATCTTTGTAAATTATGTGCCTAAGCAAAGTGCCAAATGACATTACAAAAACACATTTCTTAAGGTTCAAGGAAATCTTCAACTATTGACACCTCTCAACATCATACACAAGTTATCATAGTTATCTTTCACTAGTCCATACAGAGTCTAATCATCTAAGTATAATTGAAGGAAATTGTGAATGAAGTACCTAAAAGTGGTGATCACCATGTTGGAGAACATGGTTGGTACATTTTTGAGTCTAAAGGGCATCATGTTGTATGCAAAACAACCCTATTCTATCACAAAGGTCATTTTGGGCTTATCCTTCTCCTTAATATAGAATTAATGGTATCTTGAGAACCCATTAGTGAAAGTATATATCTCACAACCTATGACACCATCCAAGACTCCATCGATGAATAAAGTAAAAAAGGGGTTGGTTATATAGGCAGATTTCAATAGTCTATAGTTAATACAAATATAGATGTACCCATCCTTATTGATACTAATAACCATGGGGATAACACATTCAAATTATTGCATAAGGTAGATGATACCTGTAACTAACATACCATAAATCCCTATTTTGACCTTGGCATGAAGATTACAGTTCATTTTATAAGGTTATTTCTTAATAAATCTCACATAACTGACTAAGTTTATGCTCATATTTCCAAGGTATGGGTGTGTGCCCCTCATGTCTCTATAGTTCTTAAGGAATAGGTTTAGAATTCTTTTCAGAGGTCCACAATGCATGCTATATCTACATCAAACCAATATGCACGCAGAGTAGCAATATTTGGTTCTTTTTCTAAGTTGATAACTAACTTTGTCATTTTTAGTGATGCACGATCGGGATCATTATTATCACGGTGTGAATCCTTGACCTATATGCTACCTTCAATTGCCTTTATATGAATATTAGTAGGGTCTTCTTCTTATGAAGTGTTATCCTCAACTTGACATACTAGCTTCCTTTTTCTTGTTAGGTTTGTCTAGTTGTGTACCTTCCATGTTTCATAATCCTCATCACTAGAGTCATTATTGAGGGTTTGCTCTTTAAATAAAGTTAGGAGTGCCAAACCCTTTTCACTAAACATGTATTTTAGGGGCTCCTCTAATATTTTAGTGTCTTTAAATACTGACCTTTGAATTATCTATAGTGGTTCAGTCAGTTCAAGATTTTACAAATAAAAGGAGAATGTGTTAATAAATTACTCCTTAAGTGCATCCCAATTCGCTATCTCATAGTGCATCTAGTTGAAAACATACCATGATCATTCCCAAGTATTTAAGGTCCTATATAAGGAATACACCCATAGGTATCTTGGGGCATTTTCTCCACAGGCAATCCATGTTTATTTATAAAGGAACACATGCACTATGGGGTAAAAGTCACCATCTTAGGCTAAGATGTCTATGTCCTCATTACTCTTCTTTAATCTAGTACAAATTGCTACATTCATATCTTTCCAAGTTTGCAAGCTAGGTCTTTGTGCTACTCACCAATGAGTGACAGTGCTCTTCAATGTATACAATAGTGCTCCCATCCTATCTACTTCTTTTGGGATGCATGATTTGAGGTCTCAAGCATAGTCTTCTATTAGATTAATCCTTACATATATTGGGAGAACTACAATTTTTCCCTTACAAAGGAGAAATAATCTCTTTCCCTTATTCTTGGTGCAAGGTACCCACCTTTTAGAAACGTGATCAATTTGGACCCAACCTATCTTTACTAGTTTTGACACCTTTGCATACACCAAGTGGAATCTTCAACTAATGTCTCATATGATTCCTTAAACCATCAGTCATAGGAAACATCTATTGTATATAAGGTTGATTTCCCATCTTCCTAATAAATCACTCTTGGTTTTGGGGTTTAGCATCTTAGCACCTTATGTCATGATGTTATATATGTGGTTGATCTCATCCTCAAGGTACATACTCTCGACTTAGGGGGGTTCTTGGTCTTGTGAGAGGGGTATAACTACCCTCTTCTTTAAATTCTCAAATGTCATGTATCATTATTAAAGTGAAAATATATGTTTCTTTTATAACACCAAGGCCTTTCTAGAAGTTTCAAGTAGTTGTCTTATTCTACCAACTTGATCACTTCAAAGTTAGCATAGGATTTGGCACCCATAATGTTTACAACTGCATTCTTCAAAATTATGATAGGCTACACCCATGTCTTGTTGGCCATGACAATTACATGAGGGGAAGGCCTCAAGGCTGCCTAACCCATTTTATCCTAGGCATATTGGTTAAGATGTTGACCTCGACACCTATATATATAAGGACCTCACAAATATACCACCTATCAATAGTGTAATCCATGAGGAGTTCTTGATTGTACTCTACATTCTATATATGCCTAACTTCTCACACCTTCTCCATTTGTGGCATAGTGACTTCAACTATATTTTAGCCTGCATGCTCCAAGAATAAGTTATTCAATAGGGAAAATCCCCTTCTATTTGCAAGAGGCATAGGATCTCCATTAATTCTTGTATCTCAACCTCTTGGCTATCTTGCTTCTTTCAATAAGTAGTAGCTTGCACTTCTAGATCTCATGCTAGTTGGAAACCCCCTTTTAAGTTTTGGATTACACTCATGGCCTACTATAATACATCCTTTTGGCATGCTAGGTCTAAGTAAGGTATAACTTTGGGTTGAGTCCATGTTATGTGCTTAGTGTGACCCTTATCCCCATATTTTATATGTAACTTAGGTATTGGTGTAACTAGTGGCTGAGTGTTGAATTCACTATGATTAGTTGTCTATACTTTGACTATCTCTATGTGGCTTGGTTGTACCTTCTGATCCACATCTCCATTTTTGGCTTTCACCTAATCATTCTTGTACCCTTGTCTATACTAGGCCTACCTTGGGTTAACATTTTATATAGGTCAAGGCATTCCTTGACCTTATGAGACCCTCGATAATACCTACACATGAGATGTGTAGGGTAGTCATGTTGATAGTATTATATGGAACCATACTTATAATATGAGTAGGGTAGAAACCTTCCACCATCGTGTCCTCCACCTTGGCCTATGGCACATCATTACACCCCAAAGCTTGCATTTTATTGACCATATCTTTCATTTCCTTGGTTATCCTACCCTTTTATTGTTAAGCATGGGATATACTGAGAACGGGGGTTGAATCAGTATATCATATATCTTATAAAACTTTCCCTTAACCAAATTCCACTTAATCAAACATTCAAGATATGCAATAAAACTCAAACAATAAACACCACACAAGATAGAGAGAGACACTAGATATAACGTGGAAACCCAATGTGGGAAAAACCACAAAGAACAATCTCAAGTATATGAATGAGCACCAACCCAAACAATATTCACAAGAACCAACTTGCAGGAGCACTGACCCCTTTGTTGAGTACCAACCTAGCAACTATTCATGAGCACCAACCCATAGGAGCACCAACCCCTTTGCCGAGCACCAACCCAGCAACAATTCATGAGCACCAACTCACAGGAGCACCAACCCCTTTGCCAAGCACCAACCCAACAATAATTCATGAACACCAACCCATAGGAGCACCAACCCCTTTGTCGAGCACCAACCTAGCAACAATTCGTGAACACCAACCCACATGAGCACTAACCCCTTTGCCAAGCACCAACCTAGCAATAATTCATGAGCACCAACCCAAAGGAGCACCAACCCCTTTGTGTATACCACACAACTATCTCTCAATGTTGTAATCTCCTCAAATGATTGTTCATTACAACATCTCTTTCCTCTCTCTCACCTTTGCTCTTCTAAGCTAGATATAACAAATAAAAATCATATTCATCTCTCACAATTGCTCTTCTAAGCTAGATATTACAATATCAAATCAACCTCTATCTAACATATTACAAATGGCTTATCAAGATTTTATTTATAGCTTTCCAAATGACCTTTGGCCTTCCCCCTTTGTGACCCTTCAATCCTCATGGAAAATGGCACCAAACTTGTATGACCCTTCATATCCTTGCCTTTGAAAAGTCATGTGGTGACCCTTCATGAGAAAAAACATCCTTCCCTCTTTTGTCCTTATCTTGGTGACTTTTTATATTCCTCAAAGTGTCCCTTCACGAGAAATTGTGCCCTTCCTCTTTTGTCTTCACTTGGTGACTCTTGGAATTCCCCAAGATGACTCTTCATGGGAAAATGCATCCCATCCTTCTTTTGTATTTACCCCGTGGCTCTTTGACTTCTCCATGGGCCCTTTTTTTGTCTCATATGCAACTAAAAATATATTCATTAATATTAAATAAATATTAACTCACATTATCCAAGATATATCTATTACAAACAACATTAAATGCAATGGGGACTTTATCACCAATAATGCTAGACCTTTGACATCAATGATAATAATTTCAACAATCTCCCCCTTTGTCATTGATGGAAACCTCAATCCTAAAACTGCCACATCTTATCACTTGCACATAATATCATTTGAAAACATATAGTAACTCCCCCTTACTGTAGCAACATGTATCTATTCCGTATACCTATTTTTTCACATGTACCTATATCTATTATTCTCCCCCTTTGACATCAATGGCAAAGGGCCTACCTAGAGCTAACACTTAGCTCCCCCTCAATTGATGCTAAACATCAATGACAAGAAGTAATAGAAATTACTCCTAACTCCTCTTTCAGATCTTTGAATGTATCCTTTGATCATGCCTTTGAGAAGATATTTGATAAAACATACACATTATTCCTTGTCCTTTGAGCATCTGTAATCAACTCATTTGAATCTTTTATTCTAATCTCACAACCTTCTTTATGAAACTTTAATGTGTATTCTTGATCACATATTTGACTAACACTCAATAGATTATGCTTAAGACCTTTTACATATAAAACATTCTTAGTCTTAGTTCTACCATAATCCAAACTCAAAGTACCTTTTGCAGCTATCCTAGAAGTGGTTTTATCTCCAAATCTCACTGTACCACCATTGATCTTCTTTAGAGTTATGAACTTACTTTTATCTCCTATCATATGCCTCAAACATCTGCTATCAATGAACCATGGCTGATCTTTATTTCTTACATGAAAATCTATTTGCACCAACATAGAATCTTTAGGTTGTTTCTTCTTCCATGAACATGTCTGAACATTCTTCCTGATGAATGGAGCTTTGAAACTTTGATCCTTCTTCTTGATGAATGGAGCTTTAAAACTTTGATCCTTCTTGACTGACTCGAACATGTTTCTACAATACCAAGCTATGTGTCTAAAGTTGTTGCACTTGTAGCATAGTATGGTCTCTTCATCAAAGCTTGATAGAGGAGAAAAAGAGTTGTGGCTTCAGCTTGACTCTACTTGACTTTCCTTCTCCTTATTTTTGAAATTGTTAGCTCTTTTTCTACATTCTAATTTCTTGTGACCATATCCATTACAATAAAAATAATAGCCATAAAAATAAGACCTGTTTGTATATCTCTAACCTAATTGCCTTTTGTAGCTTTGTTCCCTCCTGCCTTCTCTGTTTGAAATGTTCTCTGTATTCTTCACTTCTCCCCTTTTTGTTTTCTCTTTTGTAAGAGCTTCAACATAGCTCTTTTTCTTTTCAAATCTGATCCCTATCTTATCTGAATTTGCTTTTTGACTTTCTAATATCTTATTCAGCATGTTAGTGCTATCCTCAAATTTTTAATCACTAACTACTTTATCATTGACTGCTTTCTCAATATCTTCTTTTAAGGAGGCAATTTCAATAACATACTTTTGACATTCTTTTCTTTCTATTTCCAACTGTGCTATGAGATATTCTTCATTCTTCTTGGCTTCTTCCAAGTGTGTTTTTAGATCATCAATAATTTCCTTTGACTCCTTTTCATTTTTCTTGATCTAGCGCTTTAATCTTCAATTTTTCTTCTCAACAACTTTTAACTCTTCAAGGGCACAAATGAGTTCTCCTTCCATATTCACTTCAGCTTCCTCTTCTTCTTCTTCTTCTTCTTCTTGATCATCTTCATGTATGGCCATGAATAGAATATCTTCTTCTTTTGAATTGCTGACTCCATTATCTTCAACTGTACTAGGATCTTTAAAATATAGGCTCTTCTTCTTGAATCCCTTCTTGGATTTGCCATGAAATTCTTCTTGTATGTAGGATTTTCTTCTTCTTCTTCATCATTACCCTTATTTGGGAATCTAGCTGAAAAATGTCCAATCTTTCCACAATCAAACATTTAAAAGGTAATTTTCTTTGATATTTACCTATTCCTCTTTTTGGCTTGCGAATGAAAATTGCTTCGTTGTCATCTTCATCATCACTGGAACTATCACTTGATTCTTGAATCTTAGCTTTCTCTTTCTTTGATGTCTTAAAATCTGCTTCTCTCTTTGAGGGTTTATTTTGTACTATCTGCATCTCATATGTTGTGAGAATACCATGAAGCTCATCCATATTTAGCTTGGATAAATTCTTCATCTCCTTGATTGCCGAAACCTTTGCATCATATCTCATTGGTAGAGATTTCAAAACCTTTTGCACCACCGTTGACTCATCCAAGATTTCTCCAAGACATTGAATCTAATTTATGATTTGATCAACTCACAAAAGATAACTTGTTATATCTTCTTATTCTTCCATCTTCAAACTTTCAAACTATCTTCTAAAAGTCTATAGCTTAGCTTGCTGAACCTTTCCATCACCTTTGTAAATATTCTCAAGCTTTACCCAAGTTTCATGAGTAGATTTACATTGCATAACTTTAACAAATTCAAATTCACATAAACCATATAAAATAGCATTTAAAGCTTTAGCATTACATTCACTTGCCTTCTTTTCTGCTGGAGTAATTGTAGATGTCTATGGCTCTTCATATTCCTCCACCACTACTTTCCATATGTTGAATCCAAGAGCCATAAAATAAGTCATTATTATGCTCCAAAAATCATAATTCATCCCATCAAACAAAGGTGCCTTATTTTTAGAAAATCCTTCTTGTGACCCAGCCATCATGCTTTCCTGTTCTACCTTCAAGCTGTAAAACTTTTCAAAAAAGAACCTGATCTGATACCAATTGTTAAGCATGGGATACACTGAGAGGGGGGGGTGAATCAGTATATCATATATCTTATAAAACTTTCCCTTAACCAAATTCCACTTAATCAAACATTCAAGATATGCAATAAAACTCAAACAATAAACACCACACAAGATAGAGAGAGACACTAGATATAATGTGGAAACCCAATGTGGAAAAAACCATGGAGAACAATCTCAAGTATATGAATGAGCACCAACCCAAACATTATTCACAAGCATCAACTTGTAGGATCACAAACCCCTTTACTGAGCACCAACCCAATAACTATTCATTAGCACCAACCCACAAGAGCACCAACCCCTTTGCCGAGCACCAACCCAACAACAATTCGTGAGCACCAACCCATAGGAGCACCAACCCCTTTGTCAAGCACCAACCCAATAACAATTCATGAGCACCAACCCCTTTGTCAAGCACCAACCCAACAATAATTCATGAGCACCAACCCATAGGAGCACCAACCCCTTTGTGTATACCACACAACTATCTCTCAATGTTGCTATCTCAACAAATGATAGTTCATTACAACATCTCTTTCCTCTCTCTCACCTTTGCTCTTCTAAGCTAGATATAAAAAATACAAATCATATTCATCTCTCACAATTGATCTTCTAAGCTAGATATTAAAATATCAAATCAACCTCTATCTAACATATTAAAAATGTCTTCTCAAGCCTTTATTTATAGCTTTCCAAATGACCTTTGGCCTTCCCCCTTTGTGACCCTTCAATTCTCATGGAAAATGGTGCCAAACTTGTATGACCCTTCATATCCTTGGCTTTGAAAAGTCATGTGGTGACCCTTCATGAGAAAAAATGTCCTTCCCTATTTTGTCCTTATCTTGGCAACTTTTCATATTCCTCAAAGTGTCCCTTCATGAGAAATTGTGCCCTTCCTCTTTTGTCTTCACTTGGTGACTCTTGGAATTCCCCAAGATGACTCTTCATGGGAAAATGTGTCCCATCCTTCTTTTGTATTTAGCCCATGGCTCTTTGACTTCTCCATGGGCCCTTCTTTTGTCTCATATGCAACCAATAATATATTCGTTAATATTAAATAAATATTAATTCACATTAGCCAAGATATATCTATTACAAACAACATTAAATGCAATGGGGCCTTTATCACCACTAATGCTAGACCTTTGATATCAATGACAATATTTCCAACATTGATTGTTGTAGTGGCATGCCTTTCATCTCTTTTCATGTTCTCATGCATCTCATCAATCCTATAATTAGTTTTGGTATGGGTGTAGGCATCACACAATTGACAATAGATGGTTGTGTTGACCTGGCTAGTGCACTACAACCAAGGGTAGTTTCAAAGGTCATGCACCTTTCAAAAAGATTGATAGTTTAGAATCAATGTGTGCACATTCCTTTATGGATATTTATTCCTATTATGGCCTTTTTCTTTGCAGTTAGTGCACCATATCCACTTATAGCATCTTGTGATGAACTAGTGATAAGATTTTGGAATTGGGAGGCCATAGATGTAATCTATGCCTCTATAAATGGGTTAATCTTATTATTTTTATGTATAACTACCTTGACTTTGAGCATAGATTCAAATTATTTGAAACGGTTTATAAAATTCTTCATAAAAAATTCTCTTTGAAATAAAAATAACAACCCTATTAATGATCCACTATGCATGCTAGGAAGGGTGAATATCATATGGCATCTTTGAGAGGAGAGTTTTGAACCTTGCATTGTATAGGCACACACTTTCTAAGAGTCCTTGGATAATCTCTTTGATCATGGTGATGATCTATTATTCAAACTCTAGTATGTCAAATTCCTTAAGGAATGCCTCCACCAAGGTATCATAATCGACCATAGCCTAGTTAGGATTGAATTTTTTTGTACTAGGTATGGGCAGAATCTAGTAAAGTGGTCACAAATTGGGTTGCCTTGCACTCTAATTAGGTTATGCCCTAAGCATACCACTATAGTTAAAACTTAAACACATACTCTATGGTATTATATACACCATGATACTTTGGTAAGTGCATGGCTATTTCTTAATAGATTTTCTATGGGGGGAAGTTAGAATCTGAGGCACTTATCCCCTTAATATTTGTCTTGATGGTAATCCTTTAATACCTTCAGCCACTAGGTTAGGCATTAGTCCCATCATTAATACTATCACCATTGATGTTGATGGTGATATACTACTTAGTTATGGTGCCATACCACTTCTTGTGGACTATTGTCCATTTTGTATCACTAACATCAATTGAGCTCATATACTTGTACTCAAATTCTATTATGGCAAGCTAGTGCCTACTAGTCTAAAATTAGTTGCACTCACCTTCTCATAAAGAATAATTTGTTCAATCACACAAAAACACTCTAAGTCTACAAATCATCTAAAATCTATATGGACAATAGGGTCAATTAACACTTTTATACTTTCTTCAAGTGGGGGATCTAGTGTGTGAGCATGTGCCACAAGTTCAAAGGGGGTAGGCACATCAAGTGTCTCTTTAGTCACCAAATATTTTTAAGAGCCCAACAGATTCCACACCTATCAAATATTGAGATTTATTCATTGCTTCATCATATCTCTACTCTCACTATTATATTTTAAGAGATCCTTTCCTATGCCCTTATCACTCACTACAGGTTCTCTCGACACTTCTAGGTTCTATATCTTCCATTATATTATGTTGTCTCTTATTATAGGTCTATCTTCTGATATCTTGAGTGTTAATCTACTCATCCCTTTTCGTTATGCTTCACCTACACATCCCCTTTTCCCCCTTTATGCTACTCATATGTGAAAGGACTTTATCCTTCCTTCCCCATAATCGCAAAACCATAATCCATCATTATATTTTTAATATCTACACTGAATTCCTTCATAAATGTGCCTCTAGGTTTGTGCAAACATTAATACTCTACTTCTTCATGGTAGAGTATGTTGAAACTATGAACTCAAGCATGTAATTGTTTAACACTCCATGCCATTATTTGTCTAATGCTCTAGTCCAAGTGGAATCTAAGTTCTCAAGCTTGTCTAGGTTCTCCTTCATCCACTCATATCACTATCCATAACTTATTCTATGGTGTATTGAATATAAAAACAACCATTGATACACATGCTTAGGTAATTCATAAAAAAACACCTCATATAGAGCATCATATATGTTGTTTAAAACCCATTTCCTTAGCTTTTATCCTCTACAGGTTGGATGCTTCATCACAAATATATCTTCCACCTATTATAGCCAATACTCAATGTTTTTGAGTGAGAGTTGGTACATCATTATTCTACACCATTAAAAAAAAAAATTCAATATGGGTCCTCTCAATGGAACTAAAATGTTGTAGAAAAGTCAGGCACAATAGGTTGTCTTAGTTGGGTCATGACTTCTTACGCTTAGGTACAAACATGGGATTATCTTTCTATGCTCAACATTTTACACTTAGTTATACTGACATCAATTCACATAAGGCATAGGCCTTATGCACTCACCAAAATCACAATAAATAAAGAATTGGGCCCCACATTGGGCTAGTTATGCCATGGTACAAGTCATCAACTCTAAGATTTGGTTAATTCCAGGAAGATTTTAAGTGGATTTATTGGTGCAAGCCTTTCATAAACTATGTTTCATGGTCTATAGACACATAACCATTTTGGGGATTAGTTCTAGATTCAATTGGATACAAACCTCTAATAAACTAAGCTTAGCATCAAATAGGTGATAGACATGTAAAGGAGTTGCTTTTAGTTTAAGCACTCATTCTTGGATCTTGCTTCTAAAAAAGGTAGGAACACTTGGAACATGGGATTTATATACTTAGTATTTTTCTACAAGTTATGACTAATGTCATCATCTATTATAGGGATGTCATTGACATCATGAACCAGAAGCTTGCTTGAAATTTATTTAGCATAATATAAATTAAATTATGACATTACATCTATTACATTCATTATACATTCAACTAATAATACTGAAGATGTATAAAATAATTGTTTTTTCACTACAAATATTATTTATCATTAAAAAATCTCAAATATATAATAGAGTTAAAATACATGCTTAACTCAAAGTACTTAATGGTTGAGAGGCTCACAAATGAGCTTAGACATATACAAATAGAACCTTTATGGCATCCAATGTAGTCCTACATATAATGGTGGTCATTACAAAACATATAGAACCAATTCAAATTATACATAGCTTTGCTATAATAAATTCATGTCCTTTACTTCACTAGTTCTATCATTTTTTATATCTCTATAGGGACATCTATGTCAGGGTGGAGTATGCACACTGGGTGCTGAGTTAGAGCCTTTGCTGATCATTCTACCAGCTCCATCACCTTGAAAAGTTCACACTATAACTTCCATGTATCACCTAACCTAAAAGATGCATTAAAAATATTGAAATTGGTTATTCACCTACTAGCTATCATAAGGTGTGCATTGATTCCTCTAGCTGGTGCCAAGATGCCAAAAATTCATCATTCAAAATCATGCCTCACACTAATATGTCTATTATGTTGGCATGAATCCTTACATATCAAAATAAGAGTGCCAATAGAATAGAGGTAATATCCCATATTTTAAAAACTAATGTGATTATATGAGGGGATATATTAGTTCATGAGGATCCTTTTCACAAAACCTCAAGTCTAGATTACAATTTTAGAACCCCCAAACATCATAAAATCTAAGGTGGACTCTTGTATAACAATGACTATGCACAAAATTTTAGTCATGACTATAGGTTAGAGGTTAAAAAAATCTTTGACCTATTTACCTATTATGAAAATGATGATAAATTAGTATTTACACCATGATAATGGATTTTTCATGGTCAATTCACACTATAACATTTTCCAACCCCAACTTACACTTCTCTATACTTTATTAGGCTAGACTGCCTACTATAACAAACTATAGGTATATATTTCAAGAAAATGAGGTTATACCTATAGGTTTAAATCAATTAATAGACCCTAAAAATTATTCTTAGGATATCCTTGAAGTCATCAAGGTCCTTTCATTAGTTGTTTAGACCTATCTTTGCCCATAGGTCTGGTCAATCTCTAAATTATATATTCTTAATATAAAGTTGAGCTATAGGTGGTCATTATATTTGATAGTCTTATTGGTTTCCATCAATGGGAATAATTAAAATTTATTTTTAAGTGTAATAAATCAATAGGACATGTCCATTATTGATACAAATCCATTCTGATTGGTGACTTAGCAATTAACATCTCCAACTACATGACTAGTTCTTAAGATGCTCAACATGACTGTATGAGGTCTTTAAAACTCAGACATCCTATAGGTGCACATATGCCTTGAGACATGTAATACACCATCATAAAATTTGGGAGATTATAATACCACTCTACATTTAAAGTGGTCATCTCATACCTTGAAAATCCATGACTTCACCTCATATCACCTAGTCAGTCCTTAAGGCTCTTAGTATGACTATAAATTGTAATCACTTTAAAGGATTCCTATAGGTTATTTCTCATGATAATAAATGTATTTCAATTATTCAACTCAATTTTAGTTCATATTATCAATTATATTAATATATTCATTCATTAAATCCATGTTTCATCCTCAATCACCAGAACAATTATGCTAGCAATCAATTTGCATTTTCTAGGCTTCTTTTGGACTGAGTACCACTATGCACATTGTAGATTTATAGTCACCATTAATTGAAATAAAACATCATTAAATATTATTATCTAATCAACTAAACACTCTCTCATTTCCTTGACATATTGATACTAAGTTCATAATATAGTGTAAATATGATTTGGTTGGCCTAGTCTCTCATAGGCATCTTCATGACATGAAACTATGTAGCATTAAGACTAACTTCAGAGAAATTAAGGTAAAGTAGCCTTGAAGAAAATTTTATGATTTGAATGAGGTGTATTACTTACCTTAAGAGGTTTATGGGCAATGACTACCACCAATATATTATTCGCACTCCTAAATAAAATATAAACTCTTCACATGGAATCAAATCCCTCTTAAGTGCCCCCAATCCTGTCTCATAACTCTATCTATGAAGAAACCTATAACCATCTTCTTCAACACTCAGACTATTGGTTGAAATTTAGTGCATAGGTGTGTATACCTCAAGAATTGATTTTAAACACTCAAAAAAATGTATTTAGAGTGAATCCATATGTTCTATAAAATATTTATCTTTTCAAAGTGTGAATACCCTGCAATCAATACTTCAAAACTCTGAGACGAATTCAATCAAAAAATGAAAATTTCAAGAAAATACTTAGATTATTAACCTCTCTCTCATGGAGGAATTATACCATCATGAAAAATTCCTACTATGAGTATCATCACTCTTATTACCTTTAAGCTCACCACTTGCTCATAGGCTCTGAAACATTCATTACTCATTTTGGAAGCCAAACACTTGAAGAGACAAAATGAGTCATGAAGAGAAGATGTAAAATTCCACACCAACATGTGCAATATTAGAAGGTTTAAGATAATTGGAATACATTTCAAAACATTACTATATTCCTTCCATATCCATTTTATAGCAAATAACGCAAACTTGCAGTGAAACCTCTTCATTTTGCAAGGTGGTGGGGTTTGAAACCTCTTCCCAAGCACCCTACCTTATTAAGGTTTGTTCATGAATTAAAATATACCAATCCTCTGAATCTTACCATGAATTTTAAGTATAAAAGGATTGTATTAATTTTCCTGTTTCTATTCAAATTTTGTTTTCAATTTCAAAGGAAAGAAACTAAAGAAAGAATGGTCAAGGCTTGATGTGTACCTAGATATAGTCTACGCACCATAATCCAGATGCTGTGAGTACTCCTCTTTGGCTGTGGAGGAATGACACCTGCAAAGAAAAGAAGCTTGGACAAAAGAAGGCGTTAAATAGACAAATGGTGGGTTGTCAAGCGAAAGCTTGATCCCAGAAGTATGAAAACTTCCTTAAGGGATATAAACCCACTAATCAATAGAAAGAAATGTCTGATAAATAGCTGAATGATGAAGAACTGAAATGATAAAGAAATGGAATGAAAAAGAGAAGAAAAGACTTACTTGAAAGAAGCTGTTGGATTGATCACAGTCACTGGCGTCGGTAATCCTACCGGCATCGGTTGGTCAAGGTGCCGACGTCGATTGGGGTAGTGACCAGTGTCGGTCAGGGCAAATAGCTTGGACGAGGTCCAGGCAGGTCTGTGGTCTGTGGACAGAGTCTGGTCAAGGTTTTGGTCTATGGACAAGGCCAAGGAAGAGTCTAGGTTTGTTACCAGTCTTGAGACAAAGTTTTTAGGCTTGGTTGAATGGTCTGGGGTCTGAGTCTGAGAGTCTGGTTAAATGGGCATAATGTATGATCTGATAGAAGACGGAAGAAATAGGGAGGTGGATAAATCAAGATTTAGGTCTGGGTTGATTAACAGTCTGGTCTAGGGAGATTTTTTTTGAAAGCAATAACTAAAAAGAGAATAAAAACATAGACAGTATACTTACCTGTGCCTTGTGGAAGATGTGCTACCGATGATTCCCATACCTACTATTGATGTAGCTTGCATGGAGAACCTATTGCTGAGGGAGAACCTTGAAGCTGTTGCTGCACTTGAGGGAGAGAGTGGGAGGCTTGATTGAGAGATTTCACAGATTGATGGATGGTCGAAGACTAGGATTCGTGATTCGCTTCCAGAGATTAGCTGATTTCTAATTCAGATTCTCGAAAGAGTTTGAAAAATTGGTTAAGTATAACCGACGTCGGCAATTCCACCGGCGTCGGTCGACACTTGGCCAACGTCGGCGGGGTTAGAACGGGAAAAAAGAGCCACTAAGCCCATTTTTCATTTGCCAAGTGCCCTATCCATTGAAGAATGTCGAGGGTTGGGCTAAATACGCATGAGAGTTTGTTAGGCGGTTAGAGAGAAGTAGGTGTAGGTCTTGAGTGAGTCATAGGATGGGAATTAGTCCAAGGCGAGGTGTCCCAGGCGAGGTGTCATGGGTGATGTGTCCAAGAAGGGGGGTTAATTCAAAATAAGTTAATTATTTTAAATTGGTAATTGTTAGGAATGGGTTAGGAATGGACTAAGGGGGAAAGGGACCAAGGGTTAGACACTATTTCGGTGTCTACATTTGCCCCTTTTTGTCTTGTTGGTTGTTCAAAGTGAACTTCAAGACAAAAATATGAGTCGGTTGCCCCAGGTATGGGATAAAGTTGATTTCGTAGACAAAAATAGGTGAGGGTTGGTTGCCCCGATTATGGATGAGGTATCCCCCCTCAAAGTAGGAGTCGAGAGAAGGGAACCTGGTATCGGGTGCTGATTTGACAGAGAGTGGATGAGAAAAGAGGAAAGATAGAGTGAGAATGCTGTAAAAGTTATGATTACGCGTACACCACTTCACAAGGATGATTGGGTCAAATTATCATAAGTCAAAGGTCGAGGAGTGCCAAAATTAAAAGAACTGGGCCCTAGCATTAGTCGTAGTTGATCGAGTTATTCAATCGAGGCTAAAGCTCCAATGGTCGTCATGTTCTAGGTATCCCAGGCTTAGGAAGTGCTCCCGAAAGCACAAAAAAGTCACAAGTAGTGTGGATCAACTGGCTTGCGATCCTATACTTGTGAAGGTCAAAAGTGTGCGCACAATTTTGCTAACCAATCGTGGTAGCATACATGCAAAAACAACCAAGGCAAAGTCGCTTTGGAAGTAGTCACGATTTTAGGAGATGGGCATGATCTCCAATGTATGGTGGTCGATGGATGGATGCAAAAGTGATCCAAGTGTGCCCCAAGGGGCCAAAATGACATGGTCTAGAGGATTCACTGATTGGGGCATGATTTTGGTCATTTTGAAGAGTGATGAAGTTTTTAAGGCCACTGACGTCGGTTATATAACCGATGGTGTCCAAAAGAGACCGACATCAGAGGAAATTAGCTGATGTCAGTGGCTTAGGGCACGCCAATGCCGACGTCAGTGGCCTGCCAAATCTGACAAACTTGGATTGGCGGCCCACCAAAAGTCATTTGTGATATTTGACAAAGTGAAAAAGTGAGCTCTGGATTTGAGTTAGTGAAAGTGACTCCAAGTTGAGCGGTGCAGCAACGTGAGGTGGCAGAGAGACATTGGTGGAGAGAAGGAGTTGATTGGACGCCGGAGGGACGCGTGTGGACCAAGTGAAGTGTGCAGAGCCATTGGGACAGAAGAGATGATAGAGGGGAGTAGAGGACCCATGGGAGGTCCACCACTAGCGGCACCCATCGTGCCACCACGCTGGCGATGTCGGGACGAGGTAAGAGGGGCTTGAACCTTCGTTGGACCATTTTTTATTTTGAATTTGTTTTTTGAAATTTTGTTGTTTTAGACATAAATTGAGGGGGAGGGTAGCTAAGAAGGTGGGTAGGTTGTCTAGGATAGCTTAGGAGTCATTTAGGAGGGTTTTGGGGGGTGTAGGAGGTTAAAATGGGAAAGCCCTAAAAATTAGGGCTCACCCCATTCGGCCCTAGGGCCGAACCAGTCATCAACGTTGGCGATCCTACCGGCGTTAGCCAACCAACGACTGGCATCAGTCACTAACCTATCGACGTCAGCCACAAATTAACCAACATCGGTTAGGTGAGTACCGTCACTGGCATGCTAACCAAGGTCGGTGGCTGCCTGGTCAGAAATGGTTCTAAAAAATGGTCAAGCTGAGAGGTCGAAGCTACGCTAAGGGCTTCCTAGGTGTCGAGTTAGGTATAGATGGTCAGAATGGTTGATAGAATAGGAAAAGTAGCAATAGTTCTAACATGAAATTAATTGTGGATGGATGCAAGTGAGGCAGACCTTGATGCTGTGGGATCAGCTCCCAACCTTGCTGACGTAGATGCGCAGAGGCGTGTCAGTCGAGGAGTGGGCGCAGATGAGCACGGTCAGGTTAGGTGGATTGAGATGCTACTACCGAGTGGCGAGAGATGTGAGCCTTATGGTGGCTTTGATCGAGTGGTGGGACCATGCCACCAACACCTTCCACCTGCTTATGGGCGAGATGATGGTCACGGTTGAGGATGTGTACCAGATTTTATAGCTGCCAGTGCACGGAGTAGACCTGTATGCATGCTTGAGAGAGGTGCATGACATTCACATGGTTACACTGTTTGGAGAGCACGTCATGGAGACGAGCTACCACTCAGTGAGTTTTGCGTATGAGCCGTTGTACACGGTGGATGAGGATGCACATCGACTGGCCATCCTGATGATGATCGGCATCACAGTGTATGCGTTGCCAGATGCAGAGGGCGACAGGTTTCCAGTTGCTATGACCAGAGTTTTGCTAGAGATGATAGAGCAGTAGACCATGTTTGCCTGGGCACCCATGTTTTTGGCTCAGGTATACAGAGAGTTATGGGGTATTAGCCGGTGGTGGTGGTACAGTCTATGTGTGGGCCACCTTCTGCACTATTGGGCTTACGAGCACATCATAGTCACACAACCTCTCGGCCTCCCAGTGGCGATCCAAGCCAATTTCAAGGTGGGATTCAGGCGATGGCATGAGGTTATGGTGCAAACATAGGTGGACGGAGTGGTCAGAGACATTGACTACTACTGAGGCATATTGGAGGCCTTGATTCCTGCAGACATCATCTGGAGGCCATACTTGGTCTATCCAGCGTTCAGAGACCAGGGAGAGCATCTGGTTGGTGTTCAGAGCAGGTGATGGATCAGAGGCAGAGGAGCTGGTGAGCTTGAGAGGATTCCAGCTGAGAGAGTACGGTGCCAGTACGGGCTGCTATAGGATGTACTTCCCACCTTCCCATAGTACAGGCAAGATGACATAGAGGCACCGCTCCCACTGCTAGAGGAGATAGAGGACCCTGATTTTGAGGAGTTGCCGACAGGACCTGGGATAGCCAACCTAGGGTGTATAGAGGCCTACACATCATGGTGGGCAGGGCAGTATAGAGGCGTACAGGTGGGTCCCCAGCCAGATCTATAGGCTGTTATGAGGGAGTGGGATATAGCCCGCGAGGAGAGGGACACCGCACGGCAGGAGAGAGACACAGCTTAGGCCTAGGTCTCAGTTATGTAGGGACAGCTGGCAGGGGTTACAAGGTAGCTGACTGAGATGACAGGTCAGGTGGCAATGTTGACAGTGTAGGTCACTTTGTTATAGGGACAACTGGCTGCAGCCTAGGCACAGGCAGTCGCAGGTCAGAGTTTTGGAGGGCAGGGTCCACTGCAGTAGCCATCATTTTCACAGGGGGCAGGACCATCAGTATCAGTACACCGAGGTCAGCCACAGCCATAGGGGTCAGGATAGGGGACAAGAGCAGGGCAGATGGGTCCACCGTAGACTATCTCTAGTGAGATATAATGATGCGCTGGACGAGATCGCGTATTATGAGAGAGCCATCAGAGGGTTCCCTCAGATACAGTGATACTCAGAGATGTGGGCAGATCAGAGCCGACAGAGATCGATGTCACGAGTGATGGCTTCAGGGTCATGCAGACAGCAGAGATCAGAGGGGGGAGAGGATACAGCCTCTTCTCGGCCACCGCCACCACCACCATAGCCACAGCCTTGAGGGCAGCCCTAGAGATGTATTATTTTGATGTATATATCAGCCTGCGACCCAAAGACGAGAGATGTATGATGAGAGAGAGAGACAGACACAGATTGTGTCTTTTTTTATAAAACTATTTTTGATATATATATATGATGAGATTTTAGCTATTGATGTGTTATGGAGATGTTATAGATGTTTAATGTTTGCAACATTTTTCATGTGTTTCATGATGCATGTTTTGATATGATATTTATGATGATTATGATGATTATGTTATGATGATGCTAATGATTAATGTGATGATGTTTTATGATGATGCTAATGATGAGAATGATGTAAATGATTACGTTTATGTTAAAGGATTATATGATGATGATGCTTGATGAAAATGAATGTGATATTTAACATGTGGATTATATGATGTAAATGTTTAATGAGTTATGATGGATAATATTTATGACTAATGACTTATGTTGTTATAATGAAAATGAGAGTATACTAATGGTTATGTGAATATGTGATTGACTATGTTGTGATTGACAGGTGACGAGAGAAGGAGATAGAAGAAAGTGACGAAGAAAATGGCCGAGCTAACCCCAGAAGACCCCATGTCAACTGAGTGCTGCCTACATAGCCCTTGTCGATAGGGCCTCAGGCCAATGTAGTTCTCCCAAGAAGGGAGGAAAAAGATCGAAGTGGTTGATTTTGGTCATGAGAGTGATATAGCATTTCCCATATGTCCGAGGGTTCATGCTTGAAATGATGAGGAGGAGATGACGCTACAGTCTTTTCCAAAATGGTGTATTTTGTAACATTGGTCGGGGTTTTTCATCCCTAGCAACTATCCATATTCGTGATAGATGTTTGCTAAAAATAAATTGAGGTCTATTTATGCTTCAGCAAGTATTGGTTTATGCTTGACATAAATTGTGTGGTTGATAGTTTCCATGTGTATTGGTGTCCAGAGAAACTATGTGAAATGGACTTATGATGATGACATAATGTTCTGTTGTTGGTCTGAAAATGTTTTGGTTAAGTGTGACCAAAATGTGGAAGATAAGTGAAAGGCACGTTGCTCTTTCATTGACAAGGACTAGAAAGACAACATAGACAGGGGTTATTGAATCAAGAGCCCCATTTATGCATTGCGTCATTGACCATAGTTATGTTAGAGCGGTAATCGAATCACTTTTGACATTAAAGTAAGCTCGAAGTCCCTTGAGTAGGTGATATGATAGGAGAAAAAAGGGTAACCCATTTTTAGAGTATGGATAACTTTGCCCTTTTTATAGGAGAGCCCTGAGACAACAATAAGTCAAGTCCATGACTTTTTTTTTTTTTTTTTTTTAGAGCGGACTGATCAATGCGGGAAGTCCACATAAAGATGTCATTTATTTGGTGGTCATTTGTGAAGCTGATCGATGTGGGAAGCTTCTAAGAAAATGCTGTTTGTAGCAAGATTTAGGCATAGCCATCCTTCAAGGGAGTGGTCTATACTTTGCTTTATAGATTTAAGGGCTTTTGAATAGCTGTCCTTCGAGGGAGCAGTCTATTAGCTACAACAATGATAGTGCAGCTGTCCTTCAAGGGAACAGTCTGCATTTTAATTTGGTTTTGTGACCTTGGATATTTTGACATCTTGATTTAGTTTTGACAGAAGGTTTAGTCATGGACAAGACTTATAGAAGATCAAGGGCTCCCTTTTATTAGGACAAAGCATCCGTACATAATAAAAGGGTTGTAGAGGATTTTGTTAAGGGAAAAAAGGGTGAAATGAATTAAGGATTAAGAGGACAAGGATTGCTCAAGGGACGAGCTCAAGTTAAATGTCAAGTGGATGAGTACTCGACTAACAGTAGAATGGTCATAGATGCAAAGCATTAAGAGGCTCAGGTTCTGGTCAGCCTTCAAGAGAAGATAGACGATAAGTCCCTAATCCATACTTGTGCGTAATGATATAAGGTCTGAGCCAATTAGGAGCAAATTTACCTCGTTTACTCCATTCCATATTGGTCACATGTTGGTTCTCTTTGAGGACGAGGTCTCCAATATTGAAATCTCGTTCTCTCAGAGTTTTATTATAGGCGCGCTTGATGTGATTTTGATAGACATGGAGATGATTGAGGGCAACGAGATGACGCTCGTCGAGTAACTCAAGTTGAGCTAATCGATCTTGATGAAAGTCATCATTAGAAAGAATGTCATGGAGTGAAATGTGAAGAGACGGGATTTTTACTTTGAGAGGTAAGACAGCCTCTGATCCATACACTAGAGAGAAAGGGGTAGCACCCGTAGAGGTTCGGATGCTAGTGCGGTAGGCCCACAAAGCGAAGGGTATTTGAACATGCCAATCCCTTCCAGTGTCATTGACCACCTTCATGAGAATTTTGGTTAGGATTTTGTTAGAAGCCTCGGCCTGCCCATTTGCTTGTGGGTAGTAAGGTGAAGAAAAGCTGAGTTTAATGCCAAAAGAGTCACAGAGTTTTTGGACAGTCTTGTTTTTAAAGGACTTGCCATTGTTGGTGATGATTTTGTGAGGTACACTGAAACGACAGATGATATGGGTGTTGATGAAGTCGACAATCTTGTAGGCTTTTATGGAGACAAGAGGAATAGCTTCCACCCACTTGGTGAAATAATCAGTGGCAGTGATGATGGATTGATGACGAAGAGACGAATGAGGATTAATCTCGCCGATGAGATCTAAGCCCCATTGTGAAAAAGGCTAGAAATCCTAAGCGACTTGTAAGGCGTGACTGGGGAGATGAAGCAAGTTAGCATGCTGTTGACATTTGATGCAATGCTGAACATAATCGCTATAGTCTTGATGAAGAGTGGGCCAATAATAACCCAGGCAAAGGATGCGCTTGGCAACCGAGTTACCACTGAAGTGTCCACCACAAATCCCGTCATGGGCTTGTTTAACAGCATGAGAAGCTTCAGTAGAGTTTAAACAGCGAAGAAGAAGGCCGTCAAAACCTCTTTTATAGAGAAGGCCCCTTAGCATGGTATAGCGAGTGGTGCGCTTGATAAAAGCCCACCGTGCATTGCTAGAGAGGTTGGGAGGAATGAGAGAATGAGTCAAGTAGTCCTCAAGTTGTTTATACCAAACATCTTGTGAACTAGAGTCTATGGTGTGGACGAGATTAATGTCAGTGGAAATTTATGAAGGTAATGGCACACGATGTACCATGACATAAATTCTTGATGAGGATGATGATGAAGAAGGAATATGAGAGGCGAGGGAAGCCATAGTGTCAGCAAACTTATTTGTCGATCGAGGAACAGTCTGCAATAAGTGATGATCGAAAGATGCTAGAAGAATGTCAACATGGTGCTTGTACCTTTGTAAAATTTCATTTTTACAAAGATATGAACCATTGATTTGATTGACGACAAGTTGAGAGTCACCAAAGATGCTGATGGTCTTGATGTTTAAAGAAAGGGCAGTGTGAAGTCCCAAAATTAAGGCTTCGTATTCGGCCATATTATTGGTACATTCAAAGTCAAGTTTAAAAGACAGAGGCATGGGTTCACCTTCATATGGAATGAGGATGACCCCCGCACCTCCACTGTGTTGACATTTAGAGCCATCGAAAAACATTGTCATTTGGTAGAATGTGTCATCAGTCGAGAGAGTGGCGATAGATTCATCGGGAAACTCGCACTGAGAAGGTTGATTGTCGAGAAGAGGGGCATCCACTAGTTGGTCAACGATTGTTTGCCCTTTGATAGATTTTTGCTAGACAAATTCTAAGTCAAATTTAGTAAGAAGCATGAGCCAACGAGCCATACGCTGGTTTTGATATGGTTTGGAATGCATGTATTTGAGGGGATCAATGTGGGTGACGACAAAGGTTTTGTGATTGAGAAGATAGTGATGGAGCTTGGTAGTGGCAAAGATTAATGCCAAATAGAGTTTCTCGGTATGAGTATACCAAGTTTCATAGTCAACAAGTGTTCGGCTTATGTAATAGACTGCTTGCTCATGGTGTTGTTCATCTCGATGCACGATCATGGCACCTAACGAATGATTGGTTGCGGAGATGTAGAGGTAGAAGGGTTGGTTGTCTTTTGGTGGAATAAGGACTGGTGGAGAGACCAAATAGCATTTAAGGGCTTCAAAAGCCTCTTGGCAATCCTTATCCCATTTAAAGGAGACGTCCTTCTTGAGGAGATGATGAAAGGGTTGGCAATGGTCAGAAAGCTGTGAAATGAAATGGTGGATGGATTGGAACTTCCCTTGTAGACTGCGAAGTTGCTTGAGATTAGTTGGAGGTGGCATTTCGAAGATAGTGTGGATTTTGGTAGGATCTATCTCGATGCCACAAAAAGAGATAATGAATCCCAAGAGCTTTCCTGAGAGGACCCCAAAGACACATTTCTTGGGGTTAAGACGGACTTGGTACTGAAGAAGGTGAGAGAAGATGATTTTGAGGATAGTCAAATGGTCACGATGAAGCTTGGATTTGCCAAGCAGGTCATCGACATAGTCCTCCATGATTTTGTGGAGGATATCGTGAAAGATGTAAGTCATGGCACGCTGATATGTGACACCTACATTTTTTAGACCAAAAGGCATGTCTCGATAGCAGAAAGTTCCCCATGGTGTAATGAAGGTGGTTTTGTGCTGATCCTCCGGTGCAATCAGGATTTGGTTATATCCTGAAAATCCATCCATGAGCGATAACATCTCATGGCCAGCCGTAAGATCAACAAGTTGGTCAATGTTTGGAAGAGGAAAGTCGTCTTTGGGACAAGCTAAGTTAAGGTCACAATAGTCTGTGCAGATTCGGATCCCCCCAGTTGCCTTAGTGATAGGAATGATGTTAGAGACCCACTGCAGATAATCGATGGGTTGAATGAAGGAGACTAAAAGAAGGCACTGAAGCTCTTCTTTGACAAGAAGTGCAACACGAGGATGCATTTTGTGAAGCTTTTGCCTAACAGGCTTAGCCTCTGGGTTTGTGACAATGTTATGAGTGGCAATGTTAGGGTCGATGCCAGGCATATCGGCGTAGGTCCAGGAAAAGGCTTGGCGATTGTCTGAGAGAAATGTGGTATAGTCGATCTGCTCCTGAGTGTCTAAAGACTGACCAATCTTTAAGACTTGAGGAACATCAGAAGATGAAAGGTTAATGTCAATAGTTGATTCATTTAACATAACTTGTGTTTTAGAAGGGAGGGAGCGCTGAATGAAAGAATCGTTAGCACCCATATAGGTAAGAATGGCATCGTCATCTATGTAGTGGACTGTGTTGATGGTTGCCCATTCATCGTCTATCATGCTGGGATAAACGAGAGGGAGAGACTTGGGAACCCCGTTGAGCTGATAGGTTAGGGGTTCTAAGCAGATGGTGTTTATGCAAAAAAAAACTAGGAGGGATGGAAACCACCAACTCCGTAGGTGAGGATGGAAGAATAGGTGAGTCTAGAAGAAATTGGTCAATGGTTAGTTTAGGGAAAAGGTTTGTGGAAGCCTCGGTGGGTTCTTGGAAACCCAATCCATACCGTTTCTTTGCATTATCGTCATTGGGTGTTTCGACAGGCTAATGGGAGCCTTGTTCGTAATGTCCAAAGCCAAAACCCTTCCATGCACACCTATAAAGATAGGTATGTGCAAAGGTGGGATTGCTAAGAAAGGAGAAATTGGATGTGAATATTTGAGGTGAAGAGGAAGGATTTGATTCAGTAGGAGCTTGATCCAACCCCCCATAGATGAGATTGGTTCGAAGGCTAGGAGGACCATAAGGAATGACCATTCCGATCCGACAGTCATAGTTTAGGTTTTGATGAAGTTGTCCATACTCTTGAGGAGTTTGGAACATGTCTAGAGTAAGGAGGCGATATTCCCCTAGTGAAAGTCTTTGGAAGATGTCGTCCATGGGGTCCTTGGTTGTTAATTGAGAAGATGATGTGGTGGCGACCACTATTTGTGTACTAGTTGACGATTCCATGGATGGAGATGATGTTTGGGTTGATGCCTTGAGCAAGATAAGAATGTTTTTTGGGCTATAGGTCATGTTACAAGTCTTAAAAGGAGATGGGTTGGCGGGAATGACATGGACTTGTTTATCGTGTTCAAATTTGACACAACGGTGAAGTGTTGAAGGGATGCAAGCCATGGCACGGATCCAGGGTCGCCCTAAAAGGATGTTATATTGGAACTCTCCCTCAATGATGTAGAAGAGCTCTGAGATTGTGCGTGGACCAACGCAGATATGGAGGACAAAAGTGCTGATAGTGTTAGCGGTTGTGTCATTAAATGATCTAAAGATTGCATCAGTTTTTGATACGCAATTCTTAGGAAGGGCCAATTGGTCAAAGTTGTGGGAGGAAATGATATTAATGCTAGCACCCCCATCAATCATAACTTGTTTAATATGGGTTCGATCAACATAGGCTATGATGAAAAGGGCGGCGTCCTGATCTTCCACAGTAGAGGTTGGAATCTCAGAATTACTGAAAGTGATGGAGGCGATGGGGGATAAAGAATGGACTAAGGCAGCAAGTGGTTGAGGGTCTTCAGGTTGGACTTCTGCTACCTGTAGGGATTTGATTAGAGCCAGGCGATGCTAGGGGGAACTTTGGATAAGGTCATATAGGGTCATCTTCATAGGCGTTTGGTGAAGTTGTTTTATCATAGATTCTATGATTGCCTCTGAAGAAGTGGGTTGGGATGCACCTAAGATGGAAATCTTGGGTTTTGGTGGTTGAGGTGCTTGGATGAAAGGATAGGTCCAAGGAATAGCAGCTTTTTCTTTCGCCTTGTCCTTCTGTGACCTAGTGGTGATATGGATAGCATTGATTTCAAATATAGTAGGTGAAGAAGGGGTTATGGTCTGTTGGCGAGATGTTGATGTGGTTGATGAGGTTGGATGGGAAGGTGTCGAGGGTTGGTCAAGAGTGTCCTCAAGGAGAAGAGTGTCTTTCTCCATATAGTGGCGAACGACTGCCTTGAGGGCACAATAAGTCTCGGTATCGTGTCCTGGTGTGCGATGGTATAAACAAATCTTCGTATCATCGAACCAAGACGGTTTTGACCCGAGGGGTTAGAATGGCTTGATGGAAGGAAGGGAAATGCTATAAGTTTGCAAAAGTTGGCGCAATATCAAAGCGTATGAACCTTATAAGGGGTCCGCACTTGTTGATGCATGACGCGCTGGTGACTTCTACTTGGGGGATGCTGAAGAAGGTTTTCATACCACCTTTTGGGTTGGTGGTGCGGTGACAGGTGAAGACGGCACTTTCTTTGTGAGAGGTGTCAAATTTATGAGAGGGGGTTGACTTGTGGTTGGCGAAGGAAGTAATGGAGGTGATTTGTGTTGGTTAAGAGTCGGAGTAGGAAGCACACCAAGTAGGGTAGAAGGATGAGGTCCTAAGATGGAGGGCAAAGTTGACGGTGGAGGAGGGGTTCATCTTTGTGGTTTGGCAGTCTTCTTCGACTTGGTTGGAAGACTACTTTTGGTCGAGGTTTGGTTCAAGTCCACCTTCACTTGCAGGTGAGTAAGGGTAGAGAGAGGGTGAATGCCAAGTGGCTTGATCGGTTTAGATTGGGTAGATGCAGATTTAGAAGCAGGGGTTTGGTCTTTGTTTGGAGTCTTGGGTGATTCTGCCTTGGGAGGATTGGCAGCATGAGATGAGAGGGCACAGGAATGTTGAAGATATTTAAGATGCTCCCACAATCCCCGATGTTCCACTTTCCTTGAAGGGATAAGTTCTAATTTCTCCACTAGTCGGGAAAATGGTTGGGAGGATGTTGGATGAGGTTCAGATCCTTAAGAAGATGTGTTAGGTGTAGCAATAGTTTCGGACCCAAGGTGTATGGGAGTTATAACTGGATTGTCATTGGTCGAGGAAGATGGAGAGTCAGGTTCTTCTCTTGGTGAAGAAGGAACGGGAGAGTGTGATTCCTCAAGCGAGTAAAGGGCAGGGATTATGGTGCCCTCCACTTGCGATCGAGGAGTGGGTAAGGTTAGGTCCTCCATAGGCAGAAGAAAAGAGGATGGTGAGACCGGTGGTGCCGGTAAGGTTGAGGCATCCTATGAGAGAGGTTGATGGATAACTAACCGGGGAAAGAGGTTCGTCCACACGTGATGGACTGATAGATGGGTTAACCTCTTGAGGTTGGTTGGGGATGAAGGGTGAGACCATATTGACTGTTCGAATATCATGTTCATGCGTGTTGTCAATCAAGGTCTGGACATTATTTTGGGTTGGTGGATGGTTGGGGAATGGTTTCTTGAATATGTCGATTCCCTATTTTGGAGGAGCATTAGGATTATCTAGAACGAGCTCTCCCTTTTCAAGCATGTCATGGACTATGTTTTTGAAGGTTTTACAGTTTCCCGTGTCATGACCTTTGACACGGTGGAAATTATAGAAGTCATTTTCCCTATACCACACAGGGATGGCACGTGAGGGATCAAATTGTGGCGATGGTCGAATCTGGGGAAGGTTGAGAATCCCCTGTTTAACAAGCTTTTCCAGTATAGTCGTGTAAGATTCTCCAAGAGGAGTATATTGTCTTTGCACGTATCTCTGTTGGAATTGATGGGTGGTGCTCTGAGATGTGGATGGCTCAGGCTGATTGGATGAAGAGGATGACGGTCTAATGGCCACAGCGTTAGCTAAAGCTTTAGACTTAGGATTTGATGATGAAGGCTTAGAAGAAGAAGAGTCATTAGTCTTAGAGTTGGGTTTTTTGCTCTGCAATTTGACTTTGTTCTCCTCGATGGCACGTAATTAAAGTTTACGGGCCATCGTGAAGGCTTTGTCAAAGGTACAGAAGGTCTAAACCCTTAAAGTGGAAGAAATGTGTTTGGTGCAAGCATGGGAGAATAGTTCAATAAGTTCAGGTTGAGGTAGGGAAAAGGAGAGTTGATTGATAAGGCCTCTCCAGTGAGCAACGAAGTCAGCAATTGATTCATCCTCGAATTGGCGGATAGTGTAAAGGTCTGTGATCGAAACCTTTTTGGTGATGTTAATGGAGAAGTGGTCAAGAAAGAGCTGGGCCAGTTGTGTAAATGTGAAGAGGGAATGGCTGGCAATAGAGCTATACCAATTGAGTGCAGCGCCAGAAAGGGACATAGGAAATGTGTGCAAGAGTAATGCGTCATCATGGGTGATAAGGTAACAGGCATGTCTAAATGCCCGTAAGTGTTGCTGTGGGTCTTCCTTGCTTTGAAAGCGAGAAAATTTGGGAAGCTCCCACTGGTTGGGGTATGGTCTAATTGGAACGGAAGGATGAATAGGCTCATTGCAAATTTGCTCGTATGAGAGAGCATTGCGTGAGCTAGAAATAGAAGTCTCTAAGCTAGACATTTTATCCATCAGCATTTTGATGATATCTGCTGACGGATTGGTGGGTGGAGCGCCCCCTAGATTATAAGGCACTTGAAAGATATTGGGAGGGGCATATGATGTGGATGGTTGCATAGACGCAACATATGGATAGCTGGTTATGGGAGCAAAAGTTGGGGCCAATGGCACTTGTGTTATGGGGTTGGTTGGCACAAGTTGGATAGGAGCCATCAAGGATGGTTGAGGCGTGGCTACGCTTGTTGACGGGTAAATGGTTACTCTTGTATTGATAGGTGCAAGAGTAGGGGGGATAAAGACTAGTAGATTTTGGAAAGGTGTGGGGTTTGGTTGAGTGATTTGAGGTTGAGGGAGTATCGGAACTCCCATGGAAGTAGGTTTAGATGGAGAGGTTACATTTTGAAGGTAAGACACGGTTGGGTTATTGGTGGAGGTGTTGTCTAATGGTTGAATGGTAGGGGCTGTTGATGTGATTCTTGTGTCAACTAAGGAAGTCAGCATCCCATAGATTGGGTTGCCTAGGGAGTCTCATGTTTGGCTATTCGCGAGATAGTGTTGTAAGGCTTTGACGTTAAGGTCCAAGAATTGTGCAAAGTCTTGGTCCCCTTCTGGGATGATAGGAGTTTGAGGCGGGGTTGGGCGAGTAGGAGTTCTTTCAGTCTCTGAGTTGAACTCCATTATAGGACTGGTTGTAGATGGTGAAGGTGGAAGTGGTTGTTGGCTAGCGTGGTCAAGAAGGGCCTTGGTTTGACTGCGTGTCAAAACCATTCAAGGCAAGAAAGGGTCAGGTTTTAGAAAACTGTGTTCTGTCAGTCTCAGAAAACCAGAATGGATGCTTAGACAGTCAGAAAGTTGGATTTTAAGCTTGCTATTTTTGGAAAAAAGAAAATAGACAGAAACCGACATCGGTATAAAAACTGATGTCAGTGGAGGAGACTGCCAATGTCAATCAGATGACCGATGCCGGTACAGAAAAGTTGCCGACGTCAGTTACAGGACCGATGTCGGTTACTATGTTTTCCAGAAACTCAGAAAAAAAGTTTTTGGAAATGGAGAAGACGTCCTTACCAGCTCAAAAAAGACAGATAAAAATAGAGAATAAGATGATGACAGACAGAGCCTAGCGTTAAATCCCTAGAAACAATTTTATTAAGATCGTGTGGCTTATGCCTTAATATGATGTTTAAGGAAGTTGGTTGTAAGAAGGGTCCTAGAATAAGTAAGCTAAAGATGGTTTCAGGTATGTTAAGGTGCTCGAAAATCTGTATTAGCTTCTGTACAGGCCTGGTGCTAAGGAGCAAGCTCCCCTCACTTCACGATTCCAGTGGTTAGCTGGTTTCACTTAGCCAAAATATACTTTCACTATAGTTTAGACTCTGCCAGAGAACAGAGTTGGCTTTCCCCTTGGTGGTGAAATCCAAGTAGGATTGCCGGGTTGGGTAAGGTTGTCCGCTGGGTGATGAAATCCTAGTCGGGCCTTGTCTCAAGTGAGTTTGATGTTTTATTGAGTGCACGTGGTCTGGTAGTGTAACATCAAGTGATCTACTATTTATTCAATATGCGTTTTACTAATTACTAAGTGTGGACTAGAAGATGCAAGCACAAGCAGAAATGTAATGCAATAAGTTTTAAAGCCCCAAATTGAAATGTTTAATTGGAATGAAGACAAGTTTGAGAAAGGGTTGAAGAAAATGATTTTTTTACTAGTCTAGAAATGCAAGAAAAAGTAAGAAAGAGTTCTTTTTATTTCCTGCTTATGATGTTTTTTTTTTTTAAAGAAAAGAAGAATGAGATGAAGAGGAAGAAGCCTAATGCACCTAAATGAACAAAGAAGGAAAGGGAACCCAAGGAAGGCCCTAAAGGGGTCCCACCGTGCGTGCAAGAATGTTTCTATTCAAATTTTGTTTTCAATTTCAAAGGAAAGAAACTAAAGAATGAATGGTCAAGGCTTGATGTGTACCTGGATATAGTCTGTGCACCGTAATCTAGACACTGTGAGTACTCCTCTTTGGCTGTGGAGGAATGACACCTGCAAAGAAAAGAAGCTTGGACAAAAGAAGGCAATAAATAGACAAATGGTGGGTTGTCAAGTGAAAGCTTGATCCCAGAAGTATGAAAACTTCCTTAAGGGATATAAACCCACTAATCAATAGAAAGAAATGTCTGATAAATAGCTGAATGATGAAGAACTGAAATGATAAAGAAATGGAATGAAAAAGAGAAGCAAAGACTTACTTGAAATAAGCTATCGGATTGATCACAGTCACCGATGTCGGTAATCCTACCGGCGTCGGTTGGTCAAGGTGCCGACGTCGGTTAATATGCCGACGTCGGTTGGGGTAGTGATCGGCGTCGATCAGGACAAATAGCTTGGACGAGGTCCAGGTAGGTTTGTGGTCTGTGGACAGAGTCTGGTCAGGGTTTTGGTCTATGGACAAGGCCAAGGAAGAGTCTAGGTTTGTTACCAGTCTTGAGACAAAGTTTTTAGGCTTGGTTGAATGGTCTGGGGTCTGAGTCTGAGAGTCTGGTTAAATGGGCATAATGTATGATCCGATAGAAGATGGAAGAAATAAGGAAGTGGATAAATCAAGATTCGGGTCTGGGTTGATTAACAGTCTAGTCTAGGGAGATTTTGTTTGAAAGCAATAACTAAAAAGAGAATAAAAACACAGACAATATACTTACCTGTGCCTTGTGGAAGATGTGCTACCGATGATTCCCATACCTGCTGTTGATGTAGCTTGCATGGAGAACCTGTTGCTGAGGGAGAACCTTGAAGCTATTGCTGCACCTGAGGGAGAGAGTGGGAGGCTTGATTGAGAGATTTCACAGATTGACGGATGGTCGAAGACTAGGATTCATGATTCGCTTCTAGAGATTAGCTGATTTTTGATTTGGATTCTCGAAAGAGTTTGAAAAATTGGTTAAGTATAACCGACGTCGGCGATTCCGCTGGCATCGGTCGACACTTGGCCAATGTCAGCGGGTTAAAACGGGCAAAAAGAGCCACTAAGCCCATTTTTCATCTGCCAAGTGCCCTATCCGTTGAAGAATGCCGAGGGTTGGGCTAAATACGCATGAGAGTTTGTTAGGCGGTTAGAGAGAAGTAGGAGTAGGTCTTGAGTGAGTCATAGGATGGGAATTAGTCCAAGGTGAGGTGTCCCAGTCGAGGTGTCATGGGTGATGTGTCTAAGAAGGGGGGGTTAATTCAAAATAAGTTAATTATTTTAAATGGGTAATTGTTAGGAATGGGTTAGGAATGGACTAAGGGGGAAAGGGACCAAGGGTTAGACACTATTTCGGTGTCTACATTTCCAAGAGAACTCAATCTGGTTCCTCTCCTACTTGCCATACCATAAGAAAATTGATTGACCTCTTTTTATCCTTCTAAGGAGTGATAATGAAGATGAAATGATTTTTTCCATTCTTTAATTTATCAAAAAATCTTAATCATGGTAATGAGTTATGATAATTTTAAATGACAATTTTGAATTTCCTCCACCTTTACATGTTTAGCGATTTGTAGGGGTGGTATACGAGCTATGCTTATAACCGATAGCCTATTCATATCCATTGGATTATGGAATTACCCATGCACATGTTTAAAATTGAGTTTGAATTTTAAACCACAAAAAATAAAAATAAAAACATAGAAAATAAGAGACTAAAACACATAAGACAAGACAAGACAACAAACACACACTTGTGCTTCATGAGAACTTATGGAAGACACAAAATAAACTCAAATAAACTAGCTTAAAGAAAAACCAACCTAAATGAAACCCCTCCTCCTAAATCAAAGGGTAATATTTAATCCTTTATTTATTCATAAAATGAATGAGTAAATGAGGCATGTTGCCTCTTAGGCCTTAGAAATTGTATTTCAAACTCTTTCATGATGTTTTCCAATTTGCTTGGTATGATACTCAATGTAATGGAAGTAATTATAACCAAATCACTTATGAAAGTGAACTCCTCTTGGATTTAAACATCCCCAACCTTATCATAATAATCCTCAACTTCAACCATAAATGGTGGTTCAACAAGGAATGCTCTCTTGGCCTCCATGATACTCTCAATAAGGTCAAGTTTCTTTTCATATGCAAGTTACTCAAACTCATCAAAGAGATTTGCATAGTCCACCCAATCTTGATCATTTCCCTCCATGTAAACCTATTGATCTATCTTCTTATATACTTGGACCTAAACTTGGAAAAATCCTTGAATCTCTTAAAAAATATTCATTTGATGATGCCAATCATCCTTGCTCTCCTTGTCTTTGAGAACCATGACCTTTTCAACTTTATCTTCTTGGTCCTGATGTTCTTGATATATGTGGTCATCAAGCTTGTCTACCTTATGCCCCAATAAATCTATAAATGGTTCAATCTCAAGTTTAGATGTTGAGTGCTCCTCAAGGATAACATCTTATACCTTGGTCTTATTTGATTATTCCATGACTGTAGACTCTTGAATAATGACTTTATGTTCATCTTCATTATTAATAATAGTTTCTCCTTTATGATTGATAAGATCATCAACAAACTTATTATCACATATACAATTCTTATTAGGAGGATTATAATTACTAATTTGATAAAATTATTGGCTTATGGAATTCAAATTTTTCCATAGATCATCTTTCTCCTCATGACTATCATGTTTAAGGGTTATTTCATCATAGACATTAGCTAACTCAATAGATATGGAATCTTTATCAAACACCTCTCCCTTCATGATTTGATGAAATTAATTATGTGCAACTGTAATAGGAAATTTAACATCTTTCTATTAATTCAAGAAGATGGAATTTTTCTTGAGTTCACCAAGGGGAGTCTCTATGGTGATTTCTTCTTCATAGTCACTTGAAGCATACTTTTGATCAGATATGGCTTGATCTTAATCCTCTTTACTTGCTTCCCACAAAAGGGGTTCTCTTTCAAGAAGGGATGAGGTGGGAGGGTGATGGATAGGCTCATGGGATGGAGAGGGAGTATGAGATGTGATGGAGGGCTTATGAATGGATTTAGAGAAGAGGTATTCTTGAGTGATCTCATAAGGTAATGAAAAGTTGGGTTATTTAATAGGAAAGACACCTCATTAAATGAAGGTTTCAACATGGTCATAACCTCCTTCAGTCTCTTTAATAGTTTCAAGATCATTTTTAATCTCTTAGTCTTCCCACATTCTTAGTCTATTTATTGAACATTGGAAACACTTTTTTGCCAAGTACAACTACTCCTTGATATCACAATGAGCTTATTCTTTAAACACTTCCCACATACCCATAAAACCTTGAAAAAAACCTCTTAGCCATTCCATGATATGGTTAGGAGTAAATCAAACTCATCATCCCATGTTCCCATCCATTTTTCACCATCTACCAGACTTGGAATTAGTGCCAATAAATATTTGATATGAGATGTGTTTGATGAAGGAAGAAGAATGTAATAGTGGGGATTGTGATGAGATATCATTTTTAGGACTAGGAATTCACATTTTATCTTATAATATCTTGATCTAAAATCCATGGAATCATCTAATTCCTCATGACAATACTTATAAAAGTTATCTTGAGGTTGATATGCATCATGGTATGGTTGGTAGGAGTCATATTAGGATTGGTAAGAAGACACTTATTGATAGGCTTCTTGATATCCTTCCTCATAGGATTCTTAAACAACATGATGTTCATATGGAGAAGGAAATGGATGACCATGGGGTTGCCATGGCTCATAGGATTGATTACAACTTTGATAGGGTTATTGAGGGGTATAACATGGAGCATAACAAGGTTGATATGAAGTTTCATAGTAGGTATTATAATCATAGCCATCTATATCAACCTCATGGGTCAAATTAAATACAAGAAATAATCAAAAACTTCAACAATAGGTACATGGTATACTCACAACAAGAATATTTCATTCAGAGTCACCATTAGTGCTATCTTTCTTGCTTTAAAAAGTTGATTAGAGGAAAGACACACCAACAATCTTTCCACTCTCTTAGACCTTGGTCCCAATAGGTGTGCCAAACCTATTGTCACCAAATATTACACCATAGAGGATATTTTTTAGCCTCCTATAATATTTGGGAAACATTGACATACCTTTAGGCTTATGGGTTGACTACAGTAGAGGTAGTCCTATAGGTTTAGAGGCTAGCTCCCTATAATGTCCTTTAAGTACTTATCACCTACACTAAATAATTGCTTGTGTGAAAAGGGATACAAGTTTACATGAAATTAAAATATTCTAAGGGGGTGATACACAATTAATATATCCACAAGATTATCATATTATTGTAATTAGAGACAAGACCTACACCACTAGCTTTAAAGTCTTAGGATATTCTAACATTAGTATTTCAATATAGAGGTGATATGCATGAGACTACTCAAGGTAAGTGGAACAAAGGTTAGTTTTAGACACTAATGACACTTTTAAAATTGAAGGGAGTCAATAAAACTTCTAAACTCCATATGAATGGTTAGAATTAAAACATCTTACACCAAACATGAAAGGATAAAGAGAAGCAAGGATAGAAGCTTATCACTAGACCTCACCATACATCACTTTTCACACACTTAAAAAAGATGGTTTATGAAATCAAAAATATATTACATGTATTATTAAAAGTAAAATTAAAACATCAAACCATCATTTCTTCACCATACCAGGTGTGGGATTAAAATACAAGAGCTAAAATGGCCATCATTTATAGAATATGTGAGAGGAGAGTGAGAAGTGGAGTTCAAGGGTAACAATGCCACTTGTCAAGACATGAGAATCAGTTATGTTGTAGTATAAAGGAATATGAACTATACCATGAATTGTCTCTTTGGACAAATGTCCTTCTAAGCATGAAAAATCCTCACATATGTTGTAGGACCCTTCAACTACCTTCATCATTAAGCCTCTCTTGAGTGCTCCAAAGAAAACTAGGAAGAGCTGCCATATGCGCATTATGATGGGGGGGTGTTATAAAAAAACTTAAACATAAATTATATGTGTTCCTAACTACTCATCTCATTTTGGACAAGTGTTCTCATCATTTGCAGTCACCATCACTAGTTTTATAGGCTTGTCTTCACATTTGGCACCAAGATGGCCTTAAGTTTATCAATCCAATCCATGAAAGGGGTGATATGACACCTATAAAGATCCCCATTTCATCCCAATCCATTATGCATACCTTAAAATTCCTCCCAATTATAACTATCACTTTCTCACTTGGTGATCACCTTCAATTTTCATTATCTTACACAGACTGCCTGAAGTAAAGGAGCTTGCAAAGCTACTTATGTACTTTTTTGAGGGAATAAATCAATGGGATGAGTTATATGAGGTCCCAATTTATCTTTAAAATTTATTCTCATCCTTTAACTCTCCCATTAACCTACAAAACCATCAAAATATATAAATGAAACATGTTTTGTACCCTATCTGTATAAATACGGTACAAGCCAATCTGATTAAAAGGAGCCTAAGGGAGTTATCTATAAGTCTAAAATAATTTACAATTCATACTATCCATCCTATATGCATTTATACTCACTTTTTCCCATCGAGTCTCAGGCAAGGGTTTTGGAAGGTTTTTAGTGCTTTAGACCCTTAAGGATTGTTCATAAATCCTGATGTTGAAACCTTAAAAAAATTTCTTTGATATATTTGGAAGTGGTTATCACCAAGTTAGAACCAATGAAAGTGATGTGTGGAAAAATACTTTTAAAACAAAACAAGGGTTGTTTGAATGGCTTGTTATACCTTTTGGATTGTGAAATACACTAGTTACATTCATGCGATTGATAAAAGATGTTTTTAAGTCAATCCTAGATGATTTTGTTATAGTATAGCTAGATGACATATTGATTTTTATTCAAACTTGGGAAGATCATATTATGCATATTCAAAAATTAATGGATGCATTAAGAAGGGACAAAATTTATTTGAAAATGTCAAAGTGTGAATTTGTCAAAACCTCTTTAATTTATTTGGGTTATATTATGGGACATGGTAAACTAAAAATTGATTCTAAAAAAGTGGCAGTCATTTTTAATTAGCCTAAAACCAATAAGGTAATTGAGGTTATAAGTTTTATTGGTGTAGTATAGTATTGGAGAAAATTTTATTTCTCATTTCTCATTTATTGCATCACCTTTGCATTCTTTGACTAGTATCAAATAGATCTTTCAATGGGGAGGCAAACATTACAAGGCCTTCAACACTTTGAAAGAAAAGATAAGTACTACTCCTATCTTATCACTTCCTATTTTGCAATAATATTTTGAGATCAATATGGATGCAAGTGATTATGATATGGGAGTTATATTGATGTAGAAAAACAAACATATCTACTATCACTATGATACCTTCACAAGTGTGGTAAGAAATTATCCAACTTATGATAAAGAATTGATGGGCAAGGAAATAGTAATCCATATAGATCACTAGCCCCTTTAGTATCTCTAATCACAAACCAAGATATTATAGTCTAGTCATTTTTGTTGGATGGGTTTCTTACATTAATTTCATCTTGTAATTAGGTATAAGAAAGGTATACATAATAAGGTTGTTGACATGCTTTCTAGACCTCCTATGGTAGTTACATATACTCTTTTAAAAAATGTTATTTATCTCATAAAATATATAAAGAATAAAATGTTAATGATGTTGATTTTAAGGATGTGTATGAAGATTTGATGATTAGTAAATAGGTGGAATAATTAGACTATCATGTGCATAATGGGCTTTTGTATCATTTGGGAAAACTTTGCATTTCATAAAATGAAAGGGTGCACATGATTAGAGAAGCTCACACTTCTCTTATTTTAGGTCATTGTGGAGTTTTAAAAATGGTTGTACATTTGAAAATGTATTTTTATTGGCCTCGTATGTAGGAACATGTTGAAAAATACATTAAGGGGTGTGGTCTTTGTGCCACAAACAAGCCTAGCAATAGGAAATTGGGACTTTAGACTCCCCTATCTATTCCTACCCATGATTGGGAAAGTATATCCATGGAATTTTTAGGGTTATTTCCTATGTCACAAAGAAAATATGATCATTTATATGTGGTGGTGGATAGAGTTAGTAAGATGTGTGTGTTGATTCCTTACACTAAGTAAATTACAAGAGAGGGAACTGCACACTTGTTCTTTCAACATGTATGGGTTCATTTTGGTTTACCCACTTCTATTATTTTTTATCAAGGTTCTCATTTCATTTGGAAATTTTGGTCAAATCTATGGGATTTAATAGACACTAAGCTTAAAAAGAGCACTCCATTTCATCCACAGACTAATGGTCAAACTGAGGTTATAAATCACATAGTCATACGTTTTCTTAGAGTCTATTACAATAAACATCCCAAGTTGTGGGATGAACATTTATGTTACATATAACATGCTTATAACCATTCACTTCATTCTTCTACCATGAAATATCCTTTTGAAACATGTTATGGTTACTTGCCTAAATCTCCTCTAGATGTTTCTTTTGGATAGGACTAAGTTGTTGATGGACATAATGATGTCACTAAAACCAAAAAGTTCATTGGGAAGATATAGTTGGTACACCAAACTATTTGAGATCAGTTGGATAAAATTTAAGCAAAGTACAAGGCAAGACATGACAAACATTGAGTTGATCACCAATTTGTAGTGGGTGATTTGGTAAGGCTTTACATTAGTAAGGAAAAACTCAGAGGTGAAGGAAAGAAGTTGAAACCAATCCAATATGGTCCTTTCTATATTATAGATAAAATTGATAAAAATTCTTTTAAATTAGATTTACCATCCTACATGAAGATTTATTTAGTGTTGAATGTTGAAAATCTCAAATTGTATGATCCTCCAATGATTATTATTCATGATGAAAGTGTATCCATCCCTTTTGTTAATCATTTTGCTCCTGAGCATCTAACTAAGTTATAGGAAGATATAATTATTGGAAAGAAGGTACAAACCTCATGAATGGGAGATGTTGAAAATATTCATGTTGGTTTAAAAGGGGTGTACCCAAAAAAGGCAAAATGGATGGAAGCCAGAAAGGTGAGGGAGAAATACCCTCACCTCATTACCAATTAAAAATAAACTTTTGGTGGTCCAGAAGCTCCTAGTGGGTAAGATTGATCTAGGAGTATCCCCATAACCATTCTAAAACAAAGTCTTCAAATTATATAATTATCATTGTCACAGTGTAGAGCTCATCGAGAGATTTCTAGTATAATTTGAATAGGTTGATTTTGAATCCATATACATAAGCTATCGCATGCTAAATCTTAGGATCAATAGGTAAAAATGGTGTCATAGGTTGACAAGTGGCATAATTATAGCATGCCAAGTGGCCCAATCTAGGCATGACACATGGTGGCATACTAGTGTAAAAATTTGGGTTTGGTTTATTTTTCATTCTTGGTCTTTGATAGCATATAGTGGTGGTTAAATGGGCCCTATTATTTGTTTTTTGGGGGACCTTAACCAGGGTCGACACACTTTTTGTGAGGAGTGGTGCCTTGCCACCTTTACTTCATAATGCATTATATTCTTGGTTATTTCTAAACATTACTATGTTTTATAAACCTATAAATGTGGGATATTATATATTTCATTGTAATATTACAACAAGGTAACCACTAAAGTTACCACCTAGCTGAGTCTAAACTGCCACATTATCAAGATTGGGTGCATGCATCGAATGTTCAAAATAGTGCAATCCTATCAAGTTGATAATATAAACTACTAAGCTCAACATGGACTACCAAGATCCAACTTAATATTATTGAGTCAAGTCCAAATACCAACATCAGCTCATGGATGCCCAAGATTGGTTCATGTAACATTGCCAACATAGAGATGCTGACCATATTTAGCCTTTTCCAATAAAAGGTATCATTAGTGATGGAAAACATGCAGGTCAAAGCCTATACCAGCCAAAATGCATATTAAATTTTCAAATGTGGGACTAAAATTATAGGTGGTTGAGATTAGAACCTTGCCCCCACTTTGGTAAAATGATAAGGTCTTCACTGACTTGCTCATGGATTGTAAGGTTTATAAATACTGATGAACTTATATTTGAAGTCAAGTTTAGGTAGACTATGCATTATGAGAAGATTTATAGGAAACATACTATAGAACTTGGGAAAGGATTTGAAAACTTCCTTAAGAATTTGTAAACCTCATTTTTCAAATTAATGAAATGGTCTTCACTTGGAGTAGACTCAGAGATGTAGGCTTCCAAAATCTGAATTCCATTATCAAATTGACTTGGGTTAAACTTGTATTTGCCTCTATTTTTTGATATATTTGTACTCTTCTATTTAGTGCTTAGTAATTCATTTTTTTAAAGTTATTTTCTAATATTAAAAAATAATAATAGATCCTGAGAAACAATAGTGTGTGTTGAATTGTGACACTTTTGAAAGTTTTGATTTATAGATCACACTAGAATAATATTAGTGACTTCTTAAAAATATCCTATCTCCTCAAGTCTCCATGATAAGTGTCTGAACTAGTGTAAGCTTCTAAAGATGGGCTCTCGAGCCTGGGAGTGCAATCTAAGTAAGATTGAGGTGAAAAAGGTCAAGTTAGACCAACTTGTGATGGATCTCTGCAATTCAATGGCACCAAATAACCTTATATCTCCCTCTAAAGATTATCCAATGCATTTTAAGGTTCAATTGGTATTAGGAATGAGGTTAGCCCCTCTTAGGGATTTAGGCCTAGTCTAGGTCTACTAGGCTTAGTCTATACTTCTATGGGTTTAGGCCATCATGTTTGACATCTCAATAATTTGATGCCTCATTCATGTTTTTTCATGCTTTAAATAATTATCCACAACTTATACAATGTTTCAATAGTCCCTAATTCCTCCCCTTATCATTCTCATACTAAACTTGTGGTCCTTTTGTTTCCTAGAGTACCCTCTATCTAAGATAGAATAGAGGGAATATCCCCTATTTTCCCATCTAATATGAATATATGAGGAGATATATTAGGTCATGAGGACATTATAAAAAATATATTTGGTTTGGATCAGATTTATAGCACCCCTAAACATCATAAAATCCAAGGTAGACTCTTGTATAGCAATGACTGTGCACAAAATTTTAGTCATGACTGTAGGTTGGAGGTTGAAAACCTCTTTTCCCTATTTCCCTATTATGAACATGATGATAAATTTGTCTTTCCATTGTGAGAATGGATTTTTCATGGTCAATTCACCCTACAACTTTTTCTAACCCCAACTTAAACTTCTCTATACTTGATTAGGTTAGATTGCCTACTATAGCAAACATATTTCAAGAAAATGAGATTATGGATGTATATGTACATAAATAATAGACATTTTAAATTATGCTTATGATATATTTGAATTCATCAAGGTCCTCTCAATTTTTTGGACCTATCTTTGCCCATAGGTCTAGTCAATCTCCAAATTGTACATTCTTAGTATATAGTTCAGTTGTAGGTGGTCATTATGTTTGAAAGTCCTATAGGTTTCCATCAATGTGAATAGTATGGTCATATTTATTTTGAAGTATACTAATTTAATAGGACATGTGCATTCTATTGGAACACAACTATCTACTGAGGGGTGGGTGAATTAGTATATTGATTAAACTAGTCATTTTTTAATTCTTTTAATGTAGATTTAAACATATATACAAATATCACACACATAATATACATAACACCATATGTATACATGGAAAACCCAATATGGGAATAACCACAGTGAGAAACAACTACTAGAATCTAGGGTTCTAATCTAGCTTCAAAATCAAAACCTCACTAGTTACAACATTTAATGACACCAACCCTAAGGAGACACCAATCCCCTGATTTAAGAGAACCTACTCTAAGGAAACACCAAATCCTTAACTGAGCACCAACTTAGCTTATCTGATGGCACCCACCAATCAGATCTATATTCAAACTATGGAACTACAACTCTAGATTATAATATTGATTCATAAATGAATCCAATTCAATTCTCTATTTTCGGTATGGTCTATAACTGATAATGCTCTACACATCTCTCTCTTTTCTTCTCTTCCTCTCTACCCTTTTATCTTTATGTCTCTATATTTCACTATTTGACACACTTCATCAATATTTCACTCTCTCCCTCTCTCTCTCTCAATTTGACTCTATTTAATAGCAACAAAACCAAAAATAGAAATAAAAAACTTTACTATATCCTAGATGACATATATATATATATATATAAGCATTTGATCTAAGTTTCACATCTTCTCTATGTTCACACTTGTTTCCTAGCACATCATGCTACAGTCTTAGACTTAATTCAATCAATAGGTTTCTTGCTTCTTGAATTCATGATTCAGTACCATGATTCTCTATATTTTTATTATATTTATCATATATTGGTCTCTATTTTTAATGCACATGCCATATTACACAAATTTAATTTCTCACAATAATCTAAATAATTGTATGTGTTGTATAATGCATATTGCCTACATGGTTCTCTGCTAGATCGTTATGATGAACAAACCTTTAAATACTAACCATTTATCTTAAGTTTCACACCATTAATTGATGGTCCTCATTCAATTTTATCAACTTTAAAATGTGTTCATTAGATCAAGTTCTGACAATTTCATATGCTCCATTAGATCCTTATACACTTCTGGGATTTAATGTTTCAATTTTAAAATTCATCCATTAGATATTTTGATCCGAGATCCTACATGCCATTATATATTTAAAGTAGCTAAAAATTTATCTTTTATTATCATTAAACCTCAAGATCATAATCTCATCTCATTACTTCTTGAGTCTTTGAAACATATACGCTTTATTGATCTTGTCAAACTAGATCAGTGTTTAACTTGCCTTTATGTCATTAAATATCAAGCACTTGATCCCCTTGAGTCCACTCACTTTGTTATATATTCATTTCATGAACACATGCTCATCATTAAATCTTCTGACAAGCTCAAATTTTATCTTTGATAGGCTCCCATGAATGTGATACTTGGTACCCTCACATGCCTTCTATAACTTTACTGTCAGTTCTAGCTATTGAGATAGTTGGTATCCTTATGTTAATCCTTGAATATTTGACTTAAAATTGTTCCATATATTTACTATTCAATCTATATGATTATGACACTTATCACTAACATGTTTACTTATAGGTTCCTTTGATAGATTGACTTTTCTACTATTCATTAGATCTTCAAGATATGATTAAGCACTAACTATTGATTGAGCTAAGACAAATCTTAAATTAAGGACTTAAGAAATATAAAGCCTTAGAAAATTTCTCAATCTAGTAATTACTAGGTTGAAGGGTCCTATTTCATAATGATGAGGAAGGCTTAAGTTATAACTTAGGAAATTGGTTCCCATCTATATCCAGTCAACATAAAAATAGAACATCCCTGTGAATGCCATGGCTTAAACCCTTAGGGTTTAATTAAGAAACCTTGTAATGTCCAAGAGATAAAATAAATTAATTCTAAGATCATTTCTCTTCATTTGAACCTATGGACCATATATCTATAATGCACTCAAAAAAACCATAGCAGATCTTCAATCAATTTCTCTTCAATCCTCCAAAAATGGTCTCTATAAAAGCATGACAACTGTACACTATGAAACTATAAAACATGATCTTCTGTCCAATCTCATACCAACAATCTCCATTTTGAAATCAATGACAATCATATTTCCAAAAATCTCCCTCCTTGGCATTGATGTAAAACTAAATTCTCTAATCTTATAATACTTTAATCCTTCTTTAGTATTGCTTGCATTGGCTTCTGATGAACTTGAGCTGAAATTTCTCATACTAAAATTTTTCCCCCTTAGGCAATGGCACTTTTGCCTAAAATAAAATTGGACACATGATATGCTCTTTCAAACTTTTACAGATAACATTTGCACTTTTTCTCCCCCTTTGACATCAATGGAAAAGTGACTCTAGTGTTCTCATAGTTTGTCCAAAATTTTCTCCCCCTTTGTTAGATAAAGGAGTTTGTCCAAGAATCTATAACCATCAACTCATTAAAAATTTGTAAAATTATACATACTTAAGTTTCCTTTTATCTCTTCCTCTAGGGATAAACAAGACTTCTGTGATACTCCCCCTAGAATCATGCCCTATCACTAAGATCTAGTGATGTGATGTAGGATCCACCACTCCCAATTTTTGTCTCAGATAGTCAAATTATTATTTGGGAAGAGGTTTGGTGAATATGTCTACAACTTTATCTTGAGTTGGCACATACTCCATTATGACCTCTTGATCTGCAACCTTTTCTCTTGAGAAGTGATACTTGATTGATATAATTCTTAGTTCTAGAATGCATCATTGGATTCTTTGATATGTTAATAACACTTGAATTATCACCAAGAATAGAGATATGTGATGTGTACTATACCTTGATGTGTTTAAGTGTTTTCTTCATCCACAAGATTTGAGTGCAACATGCCATTGATACCACATACTCTACTTCTACTATAGAAAAAAGTAACTAACTCTTGCTTTTTGCTCAGCCATGAAATAAATCTATTTCCAAAGAAAAATATACCACCACTAGTTTTTATTATATCATCCACACTTCCTACAAAATCAACATCTGTATATGTTGTCAAAGTGAAATATTCACCTTTAGGATACCATAGTCCATAGTCAATTTTGCTCTTGATATATCTAAAGATTCTTTTCACTGCATTGACATGTGATTCTTTAGGAGTAGAGTGAAATATTGCAACCATGGATATTGCTTGCATGATATCAAGGCTTGATGTAGTTAGGTATAATAAGCTACCTATCATTGATATGTACATAGTCTAATTTTATTTAAGGGACTCATCATTTTTTCTAAACTTAAAACCAATAATCATGGGAGTACTTATTAGTTTGCTATCTTCCATCCTAAACTTCTTGAGCATTTACTTAGCATACTTGGTTTGTGATATAAATATCCCTTCATCAAATTGTGCTATTTTTAGACCTAAGAAGAAAGAAAGTTATCCAAGAATGGACATCTCAAACTCATTTTTCATTTGAGTATAAAATTCTTTGCACATTCTATTATTTCTTCCACTAAAAATGATATCATCTACATAAACAACAACAATTTGTCAAGAATCTAGAACAAAAAACATGCTCTGATTCCACTGTTAGGATCTAGGAAGCACAATTGATTACCATGTACAAGCAACTTAACATGCAGAATTAAACCAGAAGTAACAAGTAACTAAAATTTAGAAATAACACAGATTATGAGAGACAATACCCAATTGTATTAATACTCTTCCAGAAGGAAATACAAAAAAGAAGATGCCACAGTCTTCTTCCTTACACACCTCTAGGGCTCCCACACCTCTAGGGCATAAACAATAAATCTCTTCAAGAGCTCACTCTCTCTCTTATGGTCCCAACACATAACTCAAACACAGAGTTGGTGTTCACCTCTAATTAGTCAGTATCACTACTGCCAGTACCACCAATCAGTATCACTACTACCAGTACACAAGTGCTCTACGCACTCCAAATCTGAGTACTCCATGCACTCCTAGTACTCAATGTACTCCAAGTAGATCTCCCCTGATCTTGCTACCTATTGTGTTGCTGTCACCTTTGATCTTGCTACCCCTCAGACCTCCTCTAACCTCGCACACACACACCTACAAATCAATGATCTTACTTACACATGTAGATCTCTCTACACCCTAAAGAACCCTTGTCCTTACCTCACCAAGTCCTTATGATTCTCCAAACCAGTACCCCAGTGGATCTTCTACCAAAACTTGCACAACCTACAGCTCTACTTGATCATACACACTCGGCACCCCTATGGAACTAGGAGGAACACACCTTGCTCTCTTCCCTCTGAAGGAGCTAACCTTGCTCAACTCAACTAGCACAAATTACAATACAGCCCATGATTCTATTATATAGATCTCATGCAAACAATAATTAGACACCTAATTATAATAATTAGATCCATAGCTCAAGATTAAAAATAGCCTTTCAACATGCAAACAACTGGTTCATTAACTAACTGTTCATCAACAAGCAGTTTTGGAACCACACAGGTGACCAACGTCGGTCCCTGTCTATCTGGAGATGACCAACGTCAACTGATCCTTGATCGATGTCAGTTTGCTCTACACTGGATATGACCAATGTCAGTTGATCAGATTGATGTCAGTTGCTCTACAACTCAACAACCTCCTCCATGTTTGCATCAGTGAAGCTTTTAGCTCCACAACCTAACAATCTCCCACTTGGAGATAGATCGCTGCACTATACCTGTACTTGTACACCATCTAATCTGTTTCCTGGCTTGTATCCCTCTTCAAGCTCAACCTTGAAGACCAACCACCACAAAACTTGTGATGCACCTCTTGTCATCCAAGTAACCTACCAAATCTAAAGTACTTGACCCTGCATAGCATGAATCCCTGCTGTTGGTCCCTCTTAGATACCTGAGAACCCATTAAACTGCTTCCAGTGCTTCCTTCCCAGATTGACTACAAACTTTCTGACAGCGCCCACTGCTTGGGCAAACTCAAGGAGTACACATGTACTCAACCTCATCATGTGATTGGGGACCCTGTTCTGTGAACTGTCCATCCATAGGTGTGCTACCCTGTTCTACATCCTACACTACCTTCACACAATCATCCTATGACAACATCAACATGTGATCTTCCCTGTCTCTAGGATTACTCATGCCAAAGAATTTTGCTGCTCCCAAATCCTTCATGGCAAACCACTAAACTAACCTTACCTTTAGCTCAACAAAACCCTATATGTCTAAACCTGCAACAAGCTCATCCTCCACATACAGTAACAGGATAATGTTGTGACCATCATCCACCTGGTAAGACAAACACAATGGTTACAATGACACTGACTAAAGCCATGCTTTGTCATCCACCTATCAAACCTGTACCACTGTCCTATAGCTTCCTCAAGACCATATGACCTAGCCTTCCATCTCACGTATCCATTCTCTCTATTATTTAACCAAGGAATCCATTCATCTTCCAGTGCTTTTTTTTCGGCTGGCAACCCTACCAAATCTCCCATTTGGTTCTGCATCCTCATTCATGCCATGCTCCAACTGTTTCCTGGATCCTTTCTACTTTACAGTGAGTAATGAGTATAAAGAAGAGGAATAACAAATTTGAGGCTTACTTACCCTTTCAGTCCTCCACATGGGCATTTGAGACTCCTTGAAAGCTTGTTGTCCACCTAAAATCCATTCCAGTGACCGACCTCAGTCACCACACAGTCTGCATCCAACCGATGTCAGTTCCATGCGACTATTTGGGTCATCGATGCTGATTATCCTACCGACATCAGTCTCCACCTGCCCAACACCACTGACTTTACCTATCTACACATGATCAATATCGGTGCCTGCCTGTTCGACACTGGTTTCCCATAACCAACATTGGTACTTGTGTTTGCCTGTGAGTGATGACTTTTTACCCTGAGCTTACTTTGAATCAAAACCCTATCCAAACTACCCTACTCAGAGATATCTAGTCCCATCCACTGATCTCTATCCGTCATCTCCTCCAAGAACACCAAGGCTTTTTAGTTCTAAAGTTTATCAAATACATCAGTCTTCCTTTTCTTGTAATAAATCCAATCCTTTCTTGTAGCATCCCACTACTTACAAAAATCTTGATCTTTGCTCTCCAAATTTGAAATCTTACCATTTGACTTAAGAACATCCATTCCCTTCTCACTTATATGACCATGCCTACAAAGCCACACCTATGCAACAGAAGTGGAATCAGTAATACAAGTAGGTAGATAAAGGGTACCTACTTTCTTACCACATGCTAATTCAAGTGCATCTGCTGTGAGATTTCCTATGCATCTCTCATCACCCAACTTTCCTAAAGCAATTAGCCACATCTTCAATACTGGGACCTGCATGACCTTCTTCAACACCCATGTGTTGGCCGCCTGCAATTTCAGCAACACTTTCGCTTTGCCAATACTTTGACAAGGCTCACCAACCCCTCTAATTGGGGCTGCATGGAAAGAGGCAACAGAATCTATAAACCAAGATTCTACTTTATCCAAGGAACATTCCGGAGCATCTTATACAACAACACCTGCAACATCTGCTTCTTCAGTTCCTTCATGCTGATCTTCTACCAACTAACAATATTTCTTTACCTACTCTTTCTTTCCATAACACCGTAATTGAACATTCATGCTTTTCAATTCCTCCATTCTTAGCTTACTTTCTTATACCATTGCTATACTCCCACTTAATCAAAAACCCCTGAGAGTGACCTATAACCAAACACAAAACCTGCTCCCTACAACCTTAGCTATGATACCACTTGTCAAGAATCTAGAACAACAAACATGCTCTGATTCCACTGATAGGATCTAGGAAGCACAATTGATTACCATGTACAAGCAACTTAACATGCAAAATTAAACCAAAAATAACAAGTAACTAGAATTCAGAAATAATACAGAATATGAGAGACAATACCCAATTGTATTAATACTCTTCCAGAAGGAAATACAACAAAGAAGATGCCACAGTCTTTTTCTTTACACACCTCTGGGGCTCCCACACCTCTAGAGCATAAACAGTAAATCTCTTCAAGAGCTCACTCTCTCTCTTACGGTCCCAACACACAACTCAAACACAGAGTTGGTGTTCACCTCCAACTAGTCAGTATCACTACTGCCAGTACCACCAGTCAGTATCACTACTACCAGTACACAAGTGCTCCACACACTCCAAATCTGAGTACTCCATGCACTCTAAGTACTCAACATACTCCAAGTAGATCTTCCCTGATCTTGCTACCTATTGTTTTTCTATCACCTTTGATCTTGCTACCCCACAGACCTCCTTTGACCTCGCACACACACACCTGCAAATCAATGATCTTACTTACACATATAGATCTCTTTACACCCTGAAGAACCCTTGTCTTTGTCTCACCAAGTCCTTATGATTCTCCAAACTAGTACCCCAGTGGATCTTCTACCAAAACTTGCACAACCTATAGCTCTACTTGATCATACACACTCGGCACCCCTATGGAACTAGGAGGAACACACCTTGCTCTCTTCCCTCTGAAGGAGCTAACCTTGCTCAACTCAACTAGCACAAATTACAATATAGCCCATGAGTCTATTATATAGATCTCATGCAAACAATAATTAAACACCTAATTACAATAATTAGATCCACAAATCAAGACTAAAAATAGCCTTTCAACATGAAAAAAACCAATTTGTTAACTGACTATTTGTCAACAAGTAATTTTGAAACTACATAGGTGACCGACATCGATTCTTGTCTGTCTGGAGATGACCAACATCGGCCAATCCCTGACCGATGTCAGTTTGCTCTGCACTAGATATGACTGATGTCAGTTGATCAGATCGATGCCAGTTGCTCTGCAACTCAGCAACCTCTCAACAACCTCCTCCATGTTTACATTAGTGAGGCTTTTAGCTCCACAACCTAACAATCTCCCACTTGGAGATAAATAGCTGCACTGTACCTATACCTATACACAGTCTAATCTGTTTCCTAGCTTGTATCCCTCTTCAAGCTCAACCTTGAAGACCAACCACCAAAAAACCTATGATGCACCTCTTGTCATCCAAGTAACCTATCAAATTTGAAGTACTTGACCCTACATAGCATGAATCCCTACTGCTAGTCCCTCTCAGATACCTGAGAACCCACTGAACTGCTTCCATTGCTTCCTTCCCAGATTGACTACAAACTTTTTGACAGCACCTACTACTTGGGAAAACTCAGGGAGTACACATGTACTCAACCTCATCATGTGATTGGGGACCCTATTCTGTGAACTATCCATCCATAGGTGTGCTACCCTGTTCTGCATCCTACACTACCTTCACACAATCATCCTGTGACAACATCAACATGTGATCTTCCCTATCACTAGGATTACTCATGCCAAAGAATTTTGCTGCTCCTAAATCCTTCATGGCAAACCACTGAACTAACCTTACCTTTAGCTCAGCAAAACCCTATATGTTTGAACCTATAACAAGCTCATCCTCCACATATAGTAATAGGATAATGTCATGACCATCATCCACCTGGTAAGATAAACACAATGGTTACAATAACACTGACTAAAGCCATGCTTTTTCATCCACCTGTCAAGCCTGTACCACTGTCCTACAACTTCCTCAAGACCATATGACATGGCCTTCCGTCTCACATATCCATTCTCTCTATTCTTTAACCAAGAAATCCATTCATCTTTTAGTGCTTTTTCAAGTGCATCCACTGTGAGAGTTCCTGTGCATCTCTCATCACCCAAATTTCCTAAAGCAATTAGCTGCATCTTCAAGATTGGGACTTGCATGACCTTCTTCAACACCCATGTGTTGGCCACCTGCAATTTCAGCAACACTTCCCCTTTGCCAATAATTTGACAAGGCTCACCAACCCCTCTAATTGGGGCTGCATGGAAAGAGGCAACATAATCTATAAACCAAGATTCTACTTTATCCAAGGAACATCCTAGAGCATCCTATGCAATAACACCTACAACATCTGCTTCTTCAGTTCATTCATGTTGATCTTCTACCAACCAACAATATTTCTTTACTTGCTCTTTCTTTCCATAACACCATAATTGAGCATTCATGCTTTCCAATTCCTCCATTCTTAGCTTACTTTCTTCTACCATTGCTATACTCCCACTCAATCAGAAACCCCTAAGAGTGACCTGTAACCATACACAAAACTTGCTCCCTGCAACCTTAGCTCTGATACCACTTGTCAAGAATCTAGAACAACAAACATGCTTTGATTCCACTGTTAGGATCTAGGAATCAAAATTGATTACCATGTACAAGCAACTTAACATGCAAAATTAAACCAGAAGTAATAAGTAACTAGAATTCAGAAATAAAATAGAATATGAGAGACAATACCCAATTGTATTAATACTCTTCTAGAAGGAAATACAACAAAGAAGATGCCACAGTCTTCTTCCTTACACACCTCTAGGGCTCCCACACCTCTAGGGCATAAACAATAAATCTCTTCAAGAGCTCACTCTCTCTCTTACAGTCCCAACACACAACTAAAACATAGAGTTGGTGTTCACCTCCAACTAGTCAGTATCACTACTCTCAGTACCACCAGTCAGTATCACTACTGCCAGTACACAAGTGCTCCACGCACTCCAAATTTGAGTACTCCATGTACTCTAATTACTCAACGTACTCCAAGTAGATCTCCCCTGATCTTGTGACCTATTGTGTTGCTGTCACCTTTGATCTTGCTACCCTGCAGACCTCTTTTGACCTTGCACACACACACCTGCAAATCAATGATCTTACTTACACATGTAGATCTCTCTACACCCTAAAGAACCCTTGTCCTTACCTCACCAAGTCCTTATGATTCTCCAAATCAGTACCCCTGTGGATCTTCCACCAGAACTTGCATAACCTGCAGCTCTACTTGATCATACACACTCGGCACCCCTGTGGAACTAGGAGGAACACACCTTTCTCTCTTTCCTCTGAAGGAGTTAACCTTGCTCAACTCAACTAGCACAAATTACAATACAACCCATGATTCTATTATATATATCTCATGCAAATAATAATTAGACACCTAATTACAATAATTAGATCCATCGCTCAAGACTAAAAATAGCCTTTTAACATGCAAACAACCATTTCGTTAACTGATTGTTCATCAACAAGTAGTTCTGAAACCGTACAGGTGACCGACGCCAGTCCCTATCTATCTGGAGATGACCAACATCAGCCGATCCCTGACCGATGTCAGTTTGCTTTGCATTGGATATGACCGACATCAGTTGATCAGACTGACGCTGGTTGCTCTGCAACTCAACAACCTCTCAACAACCTCCTCTATGTTTGCATTAGTGAAGCTTTTAGCTCCACAACCTAACATAATTAACATATGCTCACTTTTTGATTTGAAGTATAGATTACTACCTGCACAACCTTTATTGAATCCTTGTTTTTGTAGGTATTGGTCTAATCTTGAATATCATGATCTAAGTGCCTATTTTAGACCATACAAATCTTTTTTTAGTCTACACACATAATCTTTTTCCTTTGATAGTTGAAAACCTTCAAGTTGTTCTATGTAGACTTCCTCTTCTAGGTTCCCATTCAAGAAAGTAGACTTAACATCCATTTGATAAAATTTGAACTTCTTATAAATATAGAAAGCTAGAAACATTCTTATATTTTCCAATCTAGCAACTGGAGAAAATGTTTCCTCAAAAACTATGCCCTCAACTTGTGTATATCCTTTGCACACCAATATTTACTTATTCTTTATAACAGTTCCATCCTCATTAAAATTATTTCTAAAGCCCCTTTTTATACCTATTACATTCTTGTTTGTAGGTCTTAAAACTAATTCCAAAGTTTTTCTATTTTCAATTTGGCTCAATTCTTATTCTATGGATTCTAGACAATTTTCATCCTTGGTAACTTCAACATAGCTCTTAGGATCAATTTCAGACATTAGAGCAAAACTTACTTGATCCTTGTTCATTTTAACTCTTATCCTTGTCTAAAATCCATTTTTATTTCCAATGATACGCTCTATAAGATGATCCTTTTGAACAAATATTGAAGGTGCCTTTTCATTTACTTCCTCATGCTCTTCATTAGTTGTTTCCTCTTCATAATTTGACTCTTTATTATAGATTTATCTATCAGGTTTAACATGTTTCAATACTTATTCAACCTTGACATTGATTCTCTCTACAATCTTGTGTAGCATTTTATTGTAACATATGTAGGCTTTACTTTGGGTGGAATAGCCAATAAATATTTCTTCATCACATCTTGATTCAAAGCTTCCCAATTTATCTTCTTTTCTCCTAATGTAGCATTTGCTACCAATAATCTTAAATACTTAACAGAGGTAGGTTTTCCATACATAGTTCATAGGGATTTTTATCATTATTTACCCTCAATTGAACTCTATCCAAGATATACAATATTGTTTGAATTACTTCTCTCTAATATCCATCAGGTAACTTGGCTTCTTTTAGCATTGTCCTGGCCATCTCCTTGGCTATCCTATCTTTCTCTCAATAACTCCATTCTACTATGAAGTCCTTGCAATAGAGTAATGCCTTTTGATTTCATGTTTATCATAGTACTCTATGAAATAATTTGAGGTGAATTCTCCACCTCTATCAGATCTTAAGTATTTGATTTTTTGTCCAATCTCAATCTCTACCATGGCCCTAAAGATCCTGAATATTTCAAATGCATGAGATTTATCTTTAAAAAAGGTTACCCATGTCATTATTGAGTAATAATATACAAATAATATGAAGTATATCTCTCTTTTAGATCCTCTTGTCTTAGTAGGCCATAAAGATAAGTATGAACTAATTCTAGAGGCTTTGTAATTACATACTCCTTTGTTTGAAATCTGACCCTTGTATGCTTTCCTAGTTGACATTCCTTACAACTAGTGTTTTCAAGTTTGGTTATCTTAGGCATGTGTCTATCATAGTTATTTGAGCTCACTTTGACTAGGTTATCAAAGTTGACATGATCCATTATTCTATACCATAACTAACTCTCATCAATCTTTCCTATCCTGTAGCTATTACCATTCACTTCATTAAGATTATAAATGTTGCTTTCAGTTATTTTCCCTTCTGTAACTAATAATCCAAATATCCTTATCTTATAGCCTTGTGAATTAAATGTGACCTTATATCCATTGTCACACATTTGGCTAACACTTATCAGACTATGCTTCAATCCTTTAACATAAAGGACATCATGTGTAGGCAATCTTCCATCTATGTTCAAGGTTCCTTTACCTTGGATCTTTATTGTAGTGTTTTCTCCCAAGATGATAGATCCTTCTTTATATTTGATTAGTTTGATGAACTTGTTCTTGTTACCAGCTATATGTTTTGAGCAACCACTTTTTATTACCCACAAATTCTTATCCTTGGCATAGAGTGCAGTTCGAGCAATCATAGATTGATATTTCACTTTCCACACATCCTTAGGTTTATTATTTGGCTTATTTTCCCCTTTTTAGAGACTTGTAAACCTTTGTTCACACTGGGAGGCATGATTTTATTTTGTATTTTTTCACTTAAAAAGTTTGTTCTACATTTTTTAATCTATGTGACCAAAATTATTACAATTATAGCATATTACATTTGTATCTAACAAGGGAGTAAATGAATCTCTACTTACAAAATTAGTTCTCCTTTTAAGTACAACTCTACATTAAATATCCCTATGACCAAACTGATTATAGGTATAACAATAACCATAAAAAGATGAGGAATACCTAGTCATGACATTTCTTTGTGTAGGATGAGGAGCTCATCTGAAGTCTGGCTTCTTCAAGTCTCTCACTCTTGTGTAACCATCTGCATCAGCTACCCTTGTGTTCTACATCTTCCTTGAGTTTGCAGAGATTTACTCATTGATCTTCTTCCTTTATTCAAGATTCTTTTCTCCTTTATATTTATTCACATCATTAGTGCCTGTGTTTTTTTTGTATTCTTGAAATCTTTTTCATTCTTTGTTCTTGATTCTCCTTTTGCTTTAAAGTTGGCATATACGTTTGCAGATGTACTAGTTATGAAACTTTTTCCTTTCACATAACCAAGACTAGATCCCTCTTTTAAATCCTTTTGAGAGTTGATCAATTCATCAAGAATGTCTAATCCTCATTTTAACTTCAGACCTTTGTCTATTTGTTCTTTAGCTTTATCAAGTTATTTTATTAAAGCCGCTATTTCTACTTCTAACTTCATGCACTCATTAGATTTAGACTATAGTTCAATTTTGACTACATCTTCTATTATTTTAGCCTCTTTAACTTGTGTATTTAGGATAAACAACATCTAATCATATTTTTCAAAACTTTTGGACATTTTATCAATCTCATTTTATCCAAGCTTCTTCTATTTTGAGTTCTCTTTTCTTAGCTTGTCAATTTAATCTAGAGCACAGATGAGCTCACACTCTAGATCCACTTCTCCTTCTTCTTCTTCATATGAGTTTTCAACTTCTTTGTGATCCACATAAGATGATCCTAATGTCATGAAAATGACTTCATTTTATTTATCCCTAAAGGCACAATCATGGTCATCATCAGAACTATCAAAATCATCCAATAAATCACTATTTTATTTTATGTACAAGCCTTTCTTATTTTTGAAGAAGTTATTCTTCTTGGAATAGTGGTGTTTCCTATTTGTACTATCATCTTCATGATCAAAGTTATCATTTTTATTATAATGGAATTTAGTAGAAAAATGTCCTACCCTTTCATAGTTAAAGTTGTTTCACTAAATTTTGAATCTATTTGATGTTTAAAGAGAAACATAGATGAAGGGCAGGGATTAGAGATTAGAGAGAACCTAGATTGGTTGTGCACTATATCCAAATGATGTTGAGAACTCCTCTCTAGCTAGGGAGGACTACCTAAGAATAAGAAATCACTACCACCACAAATATTTATTATTAGATATATGAGTGGGCTGCCAAACTATGCACTCATTCCTAGAAGTGTCAAACTTCCTTAGGGATGATAGTATACTTTTTTGAAACAAAATTGTAATGAATAATAAAATGAAATAGAGAGTAATTGAAAGATATTCACACCATTTTTGTAATTTGAGTGTAATAGAGATTGACACAGTGTAAATAATGTGAGTTATTTGTGTTTTTAGAGGTTATTTAGGTAGGCTCAGGGAGGTTAGTGGAAATACACAGTCACTGATGTCAGTTAGCCTACCGATGTCGATAAGGATATATGACTAATATCAGTTATGTGACTAATGTCAGTAGGGGTAATATGTTCTCAAGAGGTTATAGGAGCCTTTTTTGAGCTGGAAGGTATATTTTTTTTAGGTTTGTGAGGTTGGGAAGAGTCATAAGGGAGTGGGTAAGAATCAAGTAGGTCTAGATAGAGGGATGGTATGTTTGAAGTAGAGGGAAATAGGTGAATGAATTTTATAACTCCTTCATAGGGAGAGTCAGGACATTCATATAATGATAAATAACATAACATAAATTAATTATAAAATGACTATTTAAAGTAATTATAAAACATAGAGATATACCTAACTAGTGAAATGGATGAACCATGAGTGCCAGATAGATGGCTCTGATGAGGTGTGTTAAAACAATACATGAATAAAAAGATAAGTGTGTACCACCAATTTAGAAGAATCTAAACTATGTGTAGTATATCAATTCCTAATCTAGAATGATTTGTGTAGAGTGATGGTAAGCTTGGATGTAGAAAGTTGAATGCCAAACCCTATACATAAATGATTGATTTTTTTAATTTTTGTTGACCTAAATATTAGCTTGGAATTTGGCTGAAGTAACTGATGTCAATGATCCCACTAATGTCAGTCGAGGGTTGACTGACATCGATGGCATGAGAATAGGTAAAAGGGCTATTTTTAGCCTATTTTCTATTCCTTCTCTTACCAAGTGTGGTATCCATTATAGAATGATAGAAATGCAAGGTTAAGAAGAACATAGTTAGTTAGGAATTATGTTAGGGGTGAGAATAAGTCATGGGTAGTTAGGATTAGGGGACTAAGTCTTGAGGTCACTCAAAGGGTAAGAATTAGTCTTACGATGAGGTGGCTAGGTAAGGTGGCATAAATAGTTTTTAATTAACTTAATTAAATATTTTTAAATTAATTAAATGTGTGAGGGGTGAAAACATGGGTTAGGAAGGCTAATTATTAAAAGGGGATTGAGGGGGGTTTTGACATAGGGAGTTACACAAGTGTGGATGTAATTTTGGTGTCTACATTTGACCTTTTTTGTCTTATAATTTGTACTAATAATTTACAAGATAAAAATAGGAGTTGATGCTCTAGGTATGGGATGAGGTATCCCCCCCAAAATGGGAATTGATAGAGGAGAATCTAGAATCGAGTACTAGTTTGATAAGGAGTAATTAGGTAGGTGGATGTTGAGTGAGAGCATGGTAACATCATTACTTTCATGTATACTACTACAAGTTATAATTGATACAATCAATAACATGTAAAGGTGAGGACAACTCAGGTAGAAATAACCGAATCATAGCTTGTAAGTGGTAGCTGATAAGGTTAAAATGGTCAAAGTTGTAGCTCCAATGGTCCATGTGTTATAGGTATATGAGGTAAGAAGTGCTCCTAGTAAAAAAAAAGGTTATAGGTGAAAATATTGGCTTGTTATTGATCCAAAACACCTAATATACATGTGCATGTATAATATCTAACTATAGCGAGGTGGCATAAGACAAGCAATGTAAGGTTAGTTCAAAAGGGTCAATGGTTGAGGAGATATTCATGTTCTCTCTTCAGAGTCATCATGGGTGGAGATTTAAGTGATCTCTAAGGTTAGTTGTCATGATTAGGGAGATATACGTGATCTCCAAGCTGCCCTAGATTTAGGGTGTAGTCCAAAGGGTGGTGGTTAGAGTTGAAAACTTGAATGTTAAGGTTGTTGACATTAGTTATATCACTGATGTCGATAGTAAGTATTGTCAACATCGGTGTCTTAGGTCAAGACTATCGACATCAATGGGTGACTAAGTCTAATAAAAATAGATTTGGTGGCCCACCAAAACTCATTTGTGATAGTTTATTAGAGAAAAAGAGTCCTAAGTGTTGTGTGGCATAAGATATTTCTAGCCTATCTATTTGTGGTGAGTTGGTAGAGATAAGTGGTTGAGAAGAGTGTGTGAGAGTAAGGGTTATATTGAGTTCTTAGTGGGCCATAGTGTGACCAAGAGAGTGTTGTTGTGGGTAGAGATGGTAGAGTTAGGAGGGGACCTAGTTGGAGGTACACCACCATAAGTTCTAGCCATTCTAGCCTAGATGAGATGGAGAGATGAGGTAAGATGTTTGTTGAGCTAAATTTTGATTTAAAGTAGTTAATTTGTTAATTAGATAAATTTAATTTTTTGGGGGGAGAAAGTGTAATTAGAAGGGTAGTAAATTAGGTAAGGGTAGGTTTGGGTGAATTTAGGAGGGGTTGGGGGTAGTTATTAAAAACAAAACCTAAATTTTGGAGGTGGGATGTTCGGTCCTAAGGCTGAACTAGTTGTGGATGTTGGTGGGGCTCACTGATATTGGCCAACACTGATGTCAATGTTGACTGACACCAAACACTGATATTAGCATATAAGATCGACATCAATCATAGGAAAAATGACAAATAAGAAGAAAAGGCCCATTTTTTATCCCTATTTGAGTTAGTCAATGAGCCTAATGGTCAAGCTAGCCTTAAAAGACCCTATGCCGATTGAGTACTACTTATATAGCCTAGGTGAGGGCCTCAGGCCAATGTAGTACTCCCAATTCATAGAGAAAAAGGGTGAGTTATGGTTAAAATTTTGTTAAGGAAAGTGTTTAGGAAAAGGTAGGTTGAAATAGGTCATGGGACCTAGGTCTTAAAAGATAGGTAGTTGGGCCTAGGGTTTAGAAATAGGTAGTTAGGCCTAGGGTTTATAGATAGGCAGTTAGGCATAGGGTTTAGGTGGGTTAACAAGTTTGATAGTTAGGTGGGTATATGGTTGAGATAACCTTAGAAGAACCCATGTCAATTGAGTGCTACCTATATAGCCTGAATGAGGGCCTCAGGCAAATGTAGTTCTCCCAAAGAGAAGGGAAAAAATGTTGGAGGTCTATATTGGAAAGTATGTGACCTAAGGTTTGTGCATGTGGATTCAGGCTAGGTAGGATTTGACATTATGAGATTGACTACCCATACTATTAATGAGGATAAGGAGGGATATCACCATGGATGAGTGGGAACACATGGTATTCATAGGGTTAAGATGAGTGATATAATATTTCTAGGTTTCACATGATGTTAGCTTGATGATAGCTTTGATAGAGAGGTGGGATCACACCACAAACACTTTCTATTTGCCTATCAAAGAGTTGATAGTGATACAGGAGGATGTATACAAGATTTTATGATTGACACCCTAGGGTGAGGAGCTCTTCTCATGTTCAAAAGAGGAGCATGATATTCACATGGCTACATTGTTTGGGGAGTATGTCAATGAGGTGACCTATCATTTGGGGAGCTTTGCATATGAGCCAATGTACACTGTTAATGAGGAGCAACATTGGTTGAGTATTTTGATGATGATATGGATTATAGTATATGCACTACCACATATAAATGGGAGGAGATTTCCTATTATATTGATAGGTGTGTTGGCATAGATTGTTGAGCAATGAATAGTGTGTATATGGGTACCAACTTTTCTAGCAAAATTATATAAAGAGCTATGGGGTTTGAGGATATGATGATGGTATAGTTTGTGTGTCAAGAATTTACTCCATTATTAGGGATATGAGCACATCATGGTGACAAAACCATTGGGGCTAGCTATTATGATTGTAGCTAGTTTCAGGGTTGAGTTCAAATAGTGGAGAGAGGGTGTGGCCTAGACACAAGTCAATGGCATAGAGTAGGACATTCATTATTATAGGCATATGATAGATGGCTTAATTCCCACATATATTATTTAGAGGACCTACTTGACATACCCTACATTTAGAGGATATGCATAGTAGTTTGTTAGTTTATAGAGCACAGTATGGGTTAGAGGTAGATGAGTTGGAGAGTTAGAAATGATACCTATGGCATAGGTCAAGATATAGTTTATATTATTATAGGATGTGCTTCCTAGCATTCCTCTAAATAGGAGGGATGATATAGAGGCACCCCTACCTTTTCCCTAGGAGATAGATGGGCCAAATTTTGAGGAGCTACCAACAGGCCTAGGTGTAGTAGATCTTAGATGAATAACAATTTATCTTGTATGGTGGATAGATTTGCATCCCATGGTTTAGTTTAGGAGGCCACCACATGATTTACAAGGAGTGATGAGAGAGAGATGCAACCATACAGGCTTGAGATGCATCTATACAAGCCCAAGATACAACACAAGCATAGGTTTTGGTCTTACAAGGGTAGGTTATGACATTGTAGGGATAGGTCAGGGCATTATAGGGTTAAGTTACTACACTAAAAATAGAGATATAGTTTGAGATTAGTAAAACATGCTACTCCTCCACCATAAGGACCAGTACAGGTCCCTATAGTAAGTTTGATGAGTCTTCCATAGACTATATCTCTAGTGAGGTACGACACTACTTTAGATGAAATTACATACTATGAGAGAGCCGTCAAGGAGTTCTCATAGATTCAAAGTTATTTTGAGGCTAGAGAGCATGAGAGATTAGTGACATGTGCCATAGTTTCTAGCTCACATAGATGTAGATAGGTAGAGAGTGGTGATGATACTACTACTTCATGACCATGACTATAGCCTTGACTATTCTGAGGGCTAGATGATATTGTTAATGTTGTTATATATATTGTATACACACTAGCCTATGAGCTGAAGATAGATGTATTTTGTGTGAGAGAGATGATAGTAATATGATTTATGGATGTATATTCATATTTTGTGTGTGTGTGTACACACACACACACACACACACACACACACACACACACACACATATATGAGAGTTTGTTATTTTGAGATGTGTTTATGAGATGGTGATGATGTTGAAGTTATTATAATGATGTGGATGTTTATGTTCTGTTAATGTTGAGCACGTTAGTTGAGTTAGACTAACATTTCCCATATGTGTGATGGTATACACATAGTTGATTGGTTAGCTTCATCTTAGCATTTTTCCATATTTATGATGGTGTATGCTTAAAATGAGTGGGTTGGGTATGTTTTTTTATTTCAGCACTTTTTCATATTTATGATGATGTATGCTTAAAATAAATGACATAGGCTTGATAGTTTTCCTATTTATTGTTGTTTAAAGAAACTATGGTTATATGTTTGGTGCATTTCACATGTAATTATATGAAACAAATTAATGGGCAATGGTTTTTTAGTGTTAGTATGGTTTTAGGTAGTTATTTGAGTATCTTTGCTTGAGATGGATATGTGAGTGATAATATTTATTAAACACATAACTCTAAGAATCAAGAAAAATTGGTAGAAAGGTGAGAAGCTGATTGAATCTTGTTGTGAGATGTAATCTCAGAAGATAAATTGACATGATTGGGATGGGAAATAAAGAGGCATGATGCTCATATATTAGTAAAGAACATAATCACAACATAAATAAGCTCATGAGTATGAGCCTCTTTAATTCTTTGCATTGTTGACCATTTTTTTGTTAGAGAATCATTGTACTCACCTTGTGTCAAGTGAGTTCAAAATACCTTAGAAGAGTATGAGGGTAAAAAGGTAAAAGGAATGAGAGTGTTTGGGTAGCGTAACCCTTCTTAATGTGGATGGTATTCCCCTTCTATGGGTGACCTAAGAGCTACTATGGGCAAGTCTATGACTTAAAGGTTTTTTTTGTGTGTATAAGCTGATCAATGTGGGAAGCCTACAATGGGATTTTGTTTGTGTTGAGATCATATGAAGTTGATCAATATGAGAAGATTCTAATTCATTATTTTCCTTGATAACAAGTCTTGGCTTATCCATCCTTCAAGGGAGTGGTCTAAGATTTTTATTTTTGATTTTTAATGGCTGTCCTTTAAGGGAGTAGTCTATTTATAGTATCAAGGAGAAATTACATATCTATCCTTCAAGGGAGCAGTCTACATTGAGAATCAATTGAAATCTTGCTCCTTATGGTTTTTGTTGTAAGCACATTTGATACGCTCTTGATAAATTTGGAGGTGGTTGAGGGCTATGAGATGTCGTTCATCAACCAACTCAAGTTGAGACAAATGTTCTTAGCAAAAGTCATCATTAGTATGTCTTTTAGAGAGATGTGAAGAGAAGGAATTTGGATCTCAAGAGGCAAAATAGCTTCTATTCCATTAACTAAGGAAAAAGGCATAGCACCTGTAAGGGTTCGAATGCTAGTGTGGTAAGCCCATAAAATAAAGGGAATGTGTGCATGCCAATCCTTTCCAGTATCATTGACTACCTTCATGAGTATTTTGGTTAATTTTTTGTTAGAATCTTCTACCTATCCATTTACTTGTAGATAATATGATGATGAGAATCTTAATTTGATTCCAAAGGCATCACAAAACATTTAAACGGTCTTATTTTTGGAAGATTTATGATTGTCTATTATAATTTTATGGTGGACACTAAAATGATAGATGATGTGATGGTTTATAAAGTCAACAATATTTTTAGCCTTAGTGGAGATGAGAGGAATGGCCTTAACCCACTTGGTGAAGTATTTAATAGTAGTAATGATGGAATGGTGACAAAGAGATGAATGAGGGTTAATCTCATCGATTAGATCCAAACCCCATTGGGAGAAGGGCTAGAAGCCTTTGGAAACTTATAAGGCATGGCTTGAAAAGTGAAGGAGGTTAGTGTGTTGTTGGCATTTGACATACCACTAAATGTAATCACTACAGTCTTGATGGAGTGTTGGAAAATAGTAACCAAGTTGAAAGATACATTTGGCAACTATGTTACCATTGAAATGTCCACCACAAATCCTATCATAGACTTCCTTAATGGTAAAGGGGATCTTATTATTAGTGAGGCATATAAGGAGGAAACCATCAAAACCTCACTTGTAGAGAAGTCCCCCTAGCATAGTGTAATGAGATGCACATTTCATGAAGGCACATCTCCCATTATTGGAGAGGTTAGAAGGCGTAATAAAACAAGAGAGGTCACCTACAAGTTGCATATACCATAAATCATGTGGGTTGTGTGTTACATTTCCTATAAAAAGGATGTTAGCTAATACATAGGAGGGAAATGTTAAGCGACATATAGTGACATATATTTTTGAGGAAGAGGGTATGTGTGAAGCAAGATAAGCCATTGTGTCAGCAAACTTATTTGTATATTAAAGAATACTTTGTAAGAGGTGGGAGTCAAATGATTCCAATAGTGTATCTACACAATGTTTCTATCATTACAAAATTTTATTTTTTTATAGGTAGAAACCATTAACCTGATTAACCACTAGCTAGGAGTCATAAAAAATGGTTATTGATTTAACACTGAAGAAAATAGCCATTTGAATCCCTAAGATCAAAGCTTCATATTCAACCATATTTTTAGTACATTCAAAATCTAGTTTAAATGACAAAGACATAGAATTTCCATCAAGAGGGATGCGGATGACCCCCACACCCCCACTATGTTGACATTTAAACCAATAAAAGAACATCATCATTTGATAGGAGATGTCATCAATGGAGAGTGTTGTGATAGATTCATCAAGGAATTTGAGGTTTGAAGGTTGGTTGTTAGGTAAAAGGGCAACAACTAACTGGTCAATGATCATTTTCCCCTTGATAGACTTTTGTTGAATAAATTCCAAGTCAAATTCAGTAAGGATCATGAGCCACCAAACTACATGTTAGTTGTGATATGGCTTGGAATGCATGTATTTGAGGGGATTAGTATGGGTGATGACATAGGTTTTATGATTTAAGAGGTAACAATGGAGCTTGGAAGCTATAAAGACTAATGTGAGACAACAAATTTTAGTATGGGTATATCAAGTTTCATAATCAATAAGTGTGCAATTTATGTAGTAAACTATTTGTTCTCAATGGTGATCATCTCAATGTGCAATCATAGCACCTAGAGAATGGTCTATTGCAAAGATGTAAAGTTAGAAAGGTTAGTTTTCCTTAGGTGGAATAAGAATCGATGGGGAAAGGAGATATCATTTGAGTGCATCAAAAGATTCTTGACAATCTATATTCCAATAAAAGGAGACATATTTTTTGAGGAGATGGTAAAAGGGTTGGAAATGATTAAACAATTGAGAGATGAAGCAGTGGATTGACTAAATCTTGCCTTATAGGCTATGGATTTGTTTGATATTAGTAGGTGGAGGCATGTCTAATATTGCTCAAACCTTAGCAGGGTTGAATTCAATACCATAGAGAGAAACAATAAAGCCTAAGAGATTACTAGAAAGGACACCAAAGATGCATTTATTTGGCTTTAGTCAAACATTATATTGGAAGAGATGAGTGAATAGGATTTTTATAATAATCAAGTGATCTTGGTGAAGTTTAGACTTTTTGAGTAAGTCATCCATAATGTTTTGTAGGAGATCATGGAAGATATAAGTCATGGCACATTGGTAAGTGGCACTAGAATTCCTTAGACCAAAGGGCATGATTTGATAATAAAAACTCCCCCATGGGATAATGAAATTTATCATATGTGGATCCTTGAGAGCAACCAAGATTTTATTGTAACCTGAGAACCCATCCATAAGTGATAACATCTCATGGTTGGCTGTTAGATCAACAAGTTGGTTGATACTTGGCAAAGGGAAGTCATACTTTGGACAAGTGAGGTTTAGGTCATGGTAGTCAATGTAGATGTGGATTCCCCCTATCACTTTTATGATAAGAACAATATTGTAAATCTATTGTGGGTAGTCAATGAGTTGATTAAATTTAATAAAAAGCAGGCATTAGAGCTCTTCTTTGACAAGGAGAGTAATACGAGGATAAATTTTGTGAAGCTTTTGCTTAACAAGTTTAACATCTTGGTTAGTGACAATGTTGTGGGTGATGATATAGGGGTCGATACTAAGAATGTCATTATAAGACCAAGCAAAGCCTTTTCTATGGTCATTAAGAAATGTGGCATAATTTTCTTGCTCAGAGGAATCCAAATATTGGCCAATCTTAAGGACATGAGGGTTATTTGATGTCAATGGTTGATTTATTTAACATAGCTTGTGTTTCAAATGGGAGTGATCATTGGATATAAGAATCATCTACACCCATGTATGTGAGAATAGCATCATCATCTTGACATTGGATAGTGTTGATAGTGGGAGAGTCTTCATCAATAATTTTAGGATGAATGAGAGGAAAGGACCTTGTTTACTTACCCAGGTGATAGGTGAGGGGGCCCAAATGGATGGCATTTATTGAAAAAAAATAGGAGGTATAAATACCTCTGATTTGGTAGGTGATGGTAGAGGAGAGGATGAAAAAGGAGAGGCTAGCTCTTTGATAATTGGTATATGAGAAGTTTTGGTGAGTTTAGTTAGTTCGTTAAAACCCACTCCATGCCACTTTTTGGCATTTTCAATGCTTTTATTGGTGGGATGTTCAATGGGTGTATGAACACCCTACTCATAATAACCCAAACCAAATCCTTTCTAAGCACACCTATAAATAAAGGTGTGAGTGAAGCTAGGCTTTCACAAAAAAGAGAAGTCATAGGTAAATGGTTGTGGTAAAGAGGATGGATTGTCAACAGTGGGAGCTTGATCAATTCCCCCATATGTGAAATTAATTCAAAGGTTAGGGGGACCATACAGGATGACCATCCTAATATGAGGATCATAATTGAGGTAAATATGAATATTTCCATACTCTTATGGAGTATGGAACATGTCAATTGTCAATAAATGATATTCTCTAAGTGACAGATGCTTGAAAGTTTCCTCCATGGGGTCTTTGTCAAGAATTTGTGTTACTAGTATTTGTGTAACAAGGGTAGTGGAGCTTATGGAAGCTTCAAAAGTATAATCTAGAGGAGATGATGTATTTAATGTAATGAGAACAAAATTGGGGCTATAATTCATGTTATAGTTTTGAAAGGAGGTGGGTCAGTAAGAATAACATGCACTTACCCATTGTGCTCAAACTTGACATAGTGGTGAAAAGTCGAGGTCACACATGCCATAACACGTATCCAAGGTCATCCAAGTAGTGTGTTGTATTAAAAATATCCTTCTAAAATATAAAAGAGATCAATAATTATGTGGGAACCCACATGGATATGTAAGACAATAGTGCCTACCATAGTAGCTATGGTATCATTAAAAGAGCAAAGCACCATGTCAGTTTGAGACAAGCAATTGTTGGGAAGGGATAGTTGTTTGTAGGCATGGGTGGAGATAATATTAATACTAGACCTCCATCAATCATGAATATTTTGACATGATTTTTATTGTGATAGATAATGATAAAAAGGGTAGAATCCTGATCTTTAAGGTGATAAAGTGGAATTTTTGAATCACTGAAGGAAATCAGGGAGATGGTGTTAAGAGAGTTCAGGTTGTACCTCAACAACTTACAAGTCACTAATAAAATCTTGATGATGTTTGGGTGAGTTTTGGATTAACTCATATAAGGACATTTTTTTAGGGGTTTGGTGAAGTTGTTTCACCATCAAGTTTAGAATAACTTCTAAAGATGTTGGTTTCAGGACACCCAAGATGGAAATCTTAGGATTTAGAGGAGTGTCTTTTGATAAGGGATGAGCCCAAGGGGTAGTGACCTTTTCCTTACCTTTATCCTTTTGATTTTGTGACCATGTGGTCACATTAACCATGTTAATCTGAAACATAGGTGACTGAGGTGGCAAAGGGGGTATGACAACATCTTTGGGTTTAAATTTCGATAGAATGGTATGAGGCATTATGGATGCCATAGGTGGAATAATAGGAAGGTTAATGGGAGTATCAAAAAAGAGGGTGTCAATATCAAAGTGTTTTTGAATGACTGTTGTGATAGATTTACAACTCTCAATATCATGTCCAGGTGAATGATGATATAGACACACTTGTGTATCATCAAACCAAGATGGCTTTAGTTCAAGAGGATTATAAGGCTTATTGGGAGGAAGAATTAATTTGAAGGATTGAAACAACTGGCATAGGAAAAATATTTGAGAGCATGTGAGTGGGTTAGCACTTGTTGTAATAAGGGTGGACACCTTCTTTGGTTTAAGAGTCATGGGGATGATTTTATATGGCACCTTTTTAGGTGGTGATAGAGCCACATGTTTTGTTGATACTTTATTAGTGGTAGGTGTCACAGTGTCAGATGTGAAAGGCCTACTAGGTGGCAGAGGTAGTATTTCAGGTAACTTAGCCTTTGGTTTTGCTTGGATCAATGATACCCTAGCTGAAGTAGAGGGATGTGGTCCCAAAATTGAAAGCAAATTTAAGGGTGGAATAGGGAAGGATTGGCAAGATCTAGGAAGCTTAACATTCTTCCTTGGTTCAAGCCATAGAACTCCAACTTGTGGTTATAGAGTTAGATCTAATTTCACTTATGGATGAATTAAATTAGTGATCAAGCAAATGCCTAAAGATCTAATCTACTTTAATGTGGCAAACACCTGTGAGGGTGAGAGATCTGACATAAAAGGATGAGTTTTTGGTGATTTTGGTGAAGAATATCTCACTTTGTCAAAGACCTTAGGGTAAAGGGTAGTGAGAGGATTGGTATTAGAGGATGACACTTGTTGTTTAGGATAAGGAGTTTTAAGTTAGTCCCAAAATGCCACATGATCTAGCTTCATGGAGTCAAGAAATTCTATATTTCCCACTAACTATGAGAAGGGTTTAGATGAAGTTAATGTAGGCCTTATGGTTGATTATTTAGAAGGATTAGGTGATTGAGAAAGAAGGAAATTATTGGCCTCTAATACCTTGGGCCAAAGATGAGAAAGAGCTACAATAGGGTCTTCAAGAGAGAGACGAGAGAAGAAGCATGTCTTCCATGGGTGGGGGAGAGGTAGGCAAAGAAGGCTACTCAAGGGGGTAGAGCATAGGTATAATTTCTCCCTCAACATGTGGGAGAGGAATAGGTAAAGTAATATCTTTTATACATAAAATAAGTGATAAAATTGGTTGAATTGGAGTAGGCGTAATAAGTCTCTCATCTAATGTAGGGGTGGATAACACTGGCTCCTCTAGGTGTAAATGAGGAGTGGATGGGGTACTACCTTACATTTGTGGAGGAGAGGTAGGTGAATAAGGTTATTAAAGAGGGTATAACACAAGAATGATGTTCCCCTCAATATGTAGTTGAGGAATGGGTAAGGTGTGGTCCTTTAGTGGTAAGAGGATAGGTAAAATGGGTCAAAAGGAACTAGTAATATAGGTTCCTCTTCTAGAAAAATAAGAGGTAAAGGAGGCCCTTCCTCATGTAGGAGTGGAATGAGTGAAGTAGGATCTTCTACCTAAGGAGGAATGATGGGAAAAACAAAATCCACCGATTGTGGGGGAGTAGGTAAAATGGGTACCTCCTATTGTAGGATAGGTTAGATTGGAGGTAAAGGAAATACCATATTGATCATATGGATATTATGATCACATGAGTTATTAGTCATGGTCTAAACATTATTTTGATTGGGTGAATGGTTAGGAAAAGGTTATTTGAACACATCCATATTTAGATTTGTAGGTGCATTAGCGTTATCCAAGATGAGATCACCCTTGTCAAGCATGTCTTGATCAATGTTCTTGAATTTTTTATAGTTATTAGAATTGTGGCCTTTGACTCGATGGTAGCCATAAAACTCAGCCTCCTTATACCAAGTAGGAATAAGATAAGAGGGATCAAACTATATAAGAGGATTGATTTGAGGAAGAGTTATGGCTGCCTGATGTAATAGTTTTTTCAAAATGGAAGTGTATGACTCCCCAATGGGAGTGTATCATCTTTGTTTGTACCATTGTTGGAATTACTTAGTCAAATTTTGTGAGGTCAAGTAATTATGTTGGTTTGTGGTTGTGGAAAAAGCTGATTTAATGATCACCCATTGGTAGAGCCTTTAGATTTTTGGTTAGAAGGAGAAGGTTTAGAAGAAGAGGTGTCATTTGATTTAGAATTGGCATTCTTACTACGCAACTTGACTTTGTCTTCATCTATAACCCAGATATCGAGTTTTCACACCATTGTAAAGGTTTCATCAAATGTGCAAAACATTTGTACTCAAAGTATGGATAACATGTGCTTAGCACATGCCCTCAAGAAGAGTCCAATAAGCTCAGGTTAGGGTAAAGAGAAGAAGATTTGATTGATTAAGCCTCTCTAGTGAGTGAAAAAATCTATGATAGGCTCATCATCAAATTGTTTAATAGAATAAATGTTCGTAATAGAAACCTTTTTAGAAATGTTGATAGAGAAATGGTCTAGGAATAATTGTGCAAGTTGGGTAAATGATAAAAGGGAGTGCCAAGTTATAGAACTATACCAATCCAGGGTAGTACTCAAAAGAGACATAGGGAAGGTGTGAAGTAGTAACACATCATCATGCCCTATTAAATAAAAATCATGTCTAAATGCTCACAAATGCTATTGTGGGCCATCTTGACTCTGGAAGTGAGTAAATTTAGGGAGTTCCCATTGGCTTGGATAAGGGTGAATAGGCATTAAAGGATGGATGGGATCATTGCATATCTAATCATAAGATAATACATTCTTTGAACCTGACACAGATGTTTCTAGACTAGACATCTTGTCCATTAACATATTAATGAGGTCTAGAGGAGGAGTGGTTTGGGAAATATCCATTAAGTTATAGGGATCCTGATAAAAAGTAGAGGTAGCATATGACATAGCTTCTTGTGGTTGTGTTGATGTAACATAGGGGTAGTGAGTCATAGGTTGGGCAATGAAAATGAAAGGGGCTTGTCCCACTAGGTTAGAGACCATGCTTTGGTTAAATATTTTTATTGTAGGTTGGGTTGTTGGCATGGTTATATTGGGTGAAGGGTGAGTTTTAACTCATGTAATTATAGGTTTGAGAGTAGATGGGATGGGTACCACCAAATTTTGAAATGGGTTTAGACTTGACTAAATTTCTTGTGGTTGTGAAGGTAGGGAAGTCATGACAGGGGTTAGGTGGGACTGGGTTGTTGGCAATGCTAAACTTTGGACATTGTTTATGGTTAGGTTACTTGTTGAATTGGTGGTTTGAGTAACCATGGGGAAAATAGTATAGGCACCAAAATTATGTCACACACACGTGTGCAACTCCCTATGTTGAAACCCCCCTTAAGCCCATTTTAATAATAATAATTAATCTCCCTAACCCATACTTTTACCCCTCACACAATTAATTTAAAATAATTAATTAAGTTAATCAAAAACCCCTATTGCCACCTTACCTAACCACTTCACCCTATGACTAATTATTACCCGATGAGTCACCTCAAGACCTGGTCCCCTCATCCTAACTACCTAAGACTTATTTCCACTTCCAAACTAAATTCCTAAATAACTAATTCTTTCCTAGCCTCTTATTTTTACCATTTTATAATGGGTGTCACATTTGGCACTAACAATAATAAAAAATAGGAAAAAATAGTAAGGTTTACCTATTCTAGGTTCACAACATCTGAATATGATGCGCAAACCAAATCTAGGTTTACTATTTTTGTCCTATTTTTTATTTTTGTTCATGCCAAGTATGACACCCATTATAAAATGATAAAAATAAGAGGTTAGGAAGGAAGTAGTTTTTCAGGAATTTAGTTTGGAAGTGGGAATAAGTCTTGGGTAGTTAGGATGAGGGGACTAGGTCTTAAGGTGACTCATTAGGTGAGAATTAATCATAGGGCAAGGTGGCCAAGTAAGGTGACAATAGGGGTTTTTAATTAACTTAATTAAGTATTTTAAATTAATTAAATGTGTGAGGGGTAAAAGTATGGGTTAGGGAGCTTAATTGTTATTATTATAATGGGCTTAAGGGAGGTTTTGACACAAGGAGTTACATACATGTGTGTGACATAATTTTGGTGTCTAAATTTGCCCCTTTTTGTCTTGTAATTTATACTAACATGTTACAAGACAAAAACAAGAGTTAGATGCTATAAGTATTAAATGAGGTATTGGTATCCCCCCTCAAAACAAGAATCAATGGAGGAGAAACTAGAATTGAGTACCAATTTGATAAAAATGTAATTGTGTGAATGGTGGAGAATTGAGTGTCACTCCATATGTATATACCAAATGAGCTATAGTCATCAAAGTCAAGAACATGCAAGGTTAAGGAGGATTTAGATAGAAGTAACCAAAGCACAACTCACAAGTGATAGCTGATAGGTCAAAATAATCAAATTTATAGCTCTATGGGTCAATGTGTCCTAGGTATCCAAGGTAGTAAGTGCCCTTAAGCAACATAAAAGGGTTGAGGGTGATAGGACTGGTGTAGTTTCCATCTAAAACACCTAATATACATGTGTTTACATAATAACCAACTATAGTGAAATAACATAAGTGATCAGGATAAGCAATGCAAGGTTGGTGTGAAAGGGTCAATGAGCAAAGAAATATTAGTGATCTCCAAGTAAAGTCATCGTGGGTGAAGATTTAAGTGATCTTCAATGTCATTTTGTTGTGGTTGGGGGAGATATAAGTGATATCCATTTGCCCCAGTGTATGGGTAAGGTTTAAAAAGTTAGAGGTTTTATATTGGGGAAAATAATATTGGAATGGTGCTAACATCGATTACATTTTATGATATCGATAATAAAAAGTGCCAATAGTGATAAACCTAGGGAAACATTATTGATATTGATAGGCATAAGCACTGACATTAGTAGGTTAGGTCAAGAATGCCCACATCGATAGCTAACCAAATCAGATAAAAGGGGGTTTGGCAACTGACAAAGCTCATTTACAACTTGGTGATTAGTGAAAATAAATAGAGCTTGAGAGTCATTTGAGATGGTAGCTCAAGGAGGGGACCCAGTGGGAGGTGCACAACCATAGGAGCTAGCAGTGCCAACTAGGAGGAGACAGAGAGATGAGATAAGAGACTATACTAGTTTGATTTGGTATTTGTAATTTTTAGGTTAAATGAGAGGTGGGGCTATAGAAAATGTTATTGGAGGGGTAGAAAATAGGTTAGGGTAGGTGTAAGATAAGTTAGGGAGTTCTATGGGTAGGTTTTTAGGGGAAATGGGTAAGGTTGTATTTGGGTTGTTTAACCCTAAGGCTGAACCAGTAATTGATGTTAGGGATGTCAATCAACTTCAGCTGACATAACACTGAGGTTAGTATTTTCCTATTAATGTTAGCCATTACGTAGATTGATAAAGCACTGACATTGGCATTAATGCCGACATTGGTGAATGCTAAAAAGTACCAAAATAAGAGAAAGGGTGAGTTTTGGATCTCTAATAGAAGTAGTGAACCAACCTAATGGCTAAGCTAGCCTTAAAACACCCTATATCATCTAAGTTCTACCTACATATCCCAATTTAGTGCTTCAAGCCAATGTAGTTCTCTAAAAACCTAGGAAAAAGATATAAAAGGGTGTGTTTTAGGGAAAAAGGTAAGTTGAGATAGTTTGAGAGGTCTAGGGATTAAAAGATAGGTCATAGTGTTAAGAGTCAAGAATATAAGCTATGAGGCCTAGAGTTGGGATAAGCAGGTAGGATTAGGGTAGAGAGAGAGAGGTAGTGAAGCTTAGGGTGGTTAGTAAGGTGGGTATATGGCTGAGCTAACCTTAGAAGACCCCATGTCGATTGAGTGCTACCTATATAGCCTGGTTTAGGGTCTCAAACCAATGTAGTTATCCTAGTAAGAAGGGAAAAAGGAAGTGATAGAGTAGATTAAAAGGTATGTGACCTAAGTTGTTTATGTGTATGGATGCAGGTGAGGAATGAGCTTATACTATGAGATCATATATTGAGGCTATTGACATGCATAAAGAGGGATGTCACTCTAGATGAGTGGGAGCATATGGTGACTATGGGTTTATGAGGATTGTGATAGTACTATCAATTTGCATAAGATGTGTCTCTGATGATAGCTTTAATTGAGAGGTGGGATCATACTACCAACACATTCCATTTATCGATTAGAGAGTTGACATTGATGCAGGAGGATGTGTATAGGATTTTTTAACTACCATTCTAGGGTGAGGAGATTTTTTCATGCTTGATAGAGGAGCATGATATACATATGGTCACTTTATATGGAGAGCATGTCAATGAGGTGACTTACCACTTTGTGAGTTTTGCATACAAGCCACTCTATATGGCTGATGAGGAACAACATCATATAAGCATCCTCATGATGATTGGGATCATGGTGTATGCATTACCAGATGTAGATGGTGGGAGATTTCTAATTTATTTGATAGGTGTGCTTACACATATGGTTGAGCAGTAGATCTTTTTTGCCTAGGGTCTAGTATTTTTGGCATACTTATATAGAGAGATATGGGGTTTGAGGTTATGATGATGATATAGTTTATGTGGTGTCAGTCATCTACTACACTATTAGGAATATGAGCACATCATGGTGACATGACCACTAGGGTTACCTACCACTATCCTAGCTAGCTTTAGGGTTGGTTTTAGATGGTGGAGAGAGGGGATGTCATAGACCCAAGTGGATGGTGTTGTGTGAGACATTGCCTATTGTAGGTGCATGATCGAAGGCTTGATCCTTGAAAATATTTTGTTGAGACCATATTTGACATACCCAATTTTTAGAGGGTATGTAGAGTTGCTTATTGGGTTACAAAATTCACTATGGGCCCGGGGGAGATGGATCGATGAGTTAGAGATGGTACCTGTGGCATGGATCAAGAGGTAGTTTGGGATACTATACGATATTTTACCTACCTTCCCTTGATATAGGTAGGATAACATAGAGGCACTCCTACCATTTCTCTAGGAGATAGATGGGTTAGATTTTGAGGAGCTACTAGTAGGGCCAGGTGTTGGGGATCTAAGGTGTACAATGGCTTATATAGCTTTGTGGTTAGGGTTACATTTAGTGGTGTAGGTCAAGAGGCCACCACCAGATTTATAGGGGTTAGTTAGAGAGAGGGATGTAGTGATATAGGCTTGAGATATAGTAGTGTAGGCCAAAGATGTAGTAGTATAGGCTTATGAGATAGCCCAAGCATAGGTTTTAGGCTTATAGGGGTAGGTGGTGACATTGTAGGGTCAAATTAGGGCTCTACAGGGTCAGGTTATAACACTATAGGGCCAAGTGACTATTTTATAGGGTCAGGTGACTATAGTGACAATGGAGAGAGATAGTTTGAGAGTAGTAGGCTAGGTTACTCCTCCTCCTCCATCACCGTCGGGACCAATACAGGCTAGGCCATCATCAAGTGTTATGGGTCATCCACAAATTGTATCTATGGTGAGATATTCAACTACCCTAGATGAGATTGCCTACTATGAGAGGGAGATTAGAGAGTTCTCATAAATACAAAGATATTTAGAGTTTAGAAAGTTGGAGAGGTTGATGTCACATGCAATGAATTATAGCTTACACAGACGTGGATGGATGAAGAGTGGTGATAACACTATTTCCTTATGACCACATAGAGAGCCTTGAGGACCTTGAGTGTTAAAGGTTGCTAGTTTTTATTATATATGTTACATGTATATTGGCTTGCGAGCCGAACATGTGAGATGTACATTTTGAGAGAGAGATATGCTGTTATGATGATGTAGATGATGAACATGTACTTTGATCACATATTATATATATGAGATGTTTATTTTTTTCCATTTGTTTATTTGAGATGCATTTCTTATGATTATGATATGATATGTTAATTTAGATGTTAATGTTGATCATGTTATTTGAGTTAGACTAGCCTTTCATATTTATGTGATGGTATATGCATAGTTGATTGGTTAGTTTCATCTTAGCATTTTTCCATATTTGTGATGGTGTATTCTTAAAATGAATAGATTAGTTATGTTAGTTTATTTCAGAATTTTTCCATATTTGTGATAGTGTATGTGTAAAATAAATTGAGTATGCTTTGCTAGTGTTGGTATGACATTGTTTCTTCATCTCAAATAGAGATATTGACATGTGATGTGGATGGGAAAATAAAGAGGTAGAATGCTTGTGCATTGGCAAAGACCATAATTTAGAACATAAATAGGCTTAGAAAAATGAGCCTCTTTCATGCCTTATATCTTTGAACCATTATGTTTTTTAGAGAAGCATCATGTTTACCTTATGTTAAGTGAGATTCATAGTCCCTTAAAAGAATATGAGGGGAAAAAGGGTAAAATGAGGGGAAAAAAGGTTTAGGTATCATAACCTACCAAGTAGAAATGATATGTCCCTTTTATGCGTGACCCGAGAGCTAATATAGGCAAGTCCATGACTTAAATCTTTTTTTTTGTGTAAGCCGATCAATGTGGGAAGCCTAAAATGGGATTTTGTATGGGTTAAGGTTGTATAAAGCTGTGAAGATCCCTTTGCATTTATTTTTTACTTTGAGAACAAATATTGAGTTAGCCATCCTTTAAGGGAGTGGTTTAAGCATTTGTTTTTAATTTTAAATAGCTATCCTTCAAGGGAGAAATTTATTGATAGTAGTAAAGGGAGGTTATGCATCTATCCTTCCAGGGAGCAGTCTACATTAAAAAGCATGACTTGAGATTTTATAACTTTTTCAAATATCACTTTTTTTTGCTTTTGGTCATGGAAAAGACTATAAAGGCTTAGGAGTTTTTCACTATGAGGAAAAAATCATACCATTATGTAAGTTAACTACGTGTATAAGAGTAAGGGTGAAGAGGAAGGGAAATGAATGTAATAGAAATGCTCAAGGGATGAGCTCAAGTTAAACACAAAGTAAAGTGATGCTTATTTAATAAAAGAATGGTCATAGGTGTAAGGAATTTAAAGGCTCAGGTGCTAGCCTTCCTTTAAGAGAAGACAAATGATAGGTTCCTGAACCATACTTGTGAGTTATGATATAAGGTCCAAGCCAATTAGGAGAAAACTTATCCTATTTTCTTCTCTCCATGTTCATCACATGTTGATTTTATTTTAAGTGTGTTTGATATGCTCTTGATAGATTTGGAGGTGGTTGAGGGCTATGAGACAATGCTCATCAAGCAATTCAAGTTGGGCCAAACATTCTTGGTGAAAGTCATCATTAGTAAGGATGTCATGTAGATAAATGCAAAGAGAAGGAATTTGGACTTCAAGAGGCAAAACAACCTCCATTCCATATACCAATGAAAAATTGTGTAGCACCCATATGGGTTTGAATGCTAGTGTGGTAAGCCTATAAAGTGAAAGGAATGTGTGTGTGGCAATCTTTGCTCATATCATTGACCGCTATCATGAGAATTTTGGTCAATGTTTTGTTAGAAGCTTTTGCCTGCCTATTAGCTTGGGGATAGTATGGTGATGAGAATCTTAATTTGATTCCAAATGCATCACAAAGACATTGCATAGTCTTATTTTTTAAAGACTTGCCATTATTTGTTATAATCTTGTGAGAGACACCAAAATGATAGATGATGTGATGGTTAATGAAGTCAAAAATTTTATCATCTTTAGTGGAGATGAGAGGGATGGACTTGACCCACTTGGTGAAGTATTGAGTGGTAGTAATGATGGAATGATGATAAAGGGTTAATCTCTCTGATTAGATCTAACCCCCATTTTGAGAAGGGCTAAAAGTATTTGATAACTTGTAATGCATGAATAGGAGCGTGAAGGAGGTTAGCATGTTGTTGACACTTGATGCAATGCTGAATGTAATCAACATAGTCTTGATGAAGTGTGGACCAATAATAGCCAAGTCAAAGGATACATTGAGCAACTATGTGACCATTGAAATACCCACCACAAATCCCATCATTGACTTCCTTAATAGCAAAGGGAGTCTCGATATTAGCTAGGAATATAAGGAGAAGACCATCAAAACTTCACTTATAGAGAAGTCCCCCTAGTATTGTGTAATGAGTAGTATGTTTTATGAAGGCCCATTTCCCATTATTAGAGAGATCAGGAGGAGTAATAAAGAAGGAAAGATAATTTTTGAGTTGTTTGTACCATAAGTCTTGTGGGTTAGTTGTTACATTTCTAAAAAAGAGGATGTTAGCTAAGACATAGGAGGGTAATATTAAGTGATGCATGGTGACATAGATTATCAAAGAGGAGGATGAAGAGGGTATGTGTGAATTAAGTGAAGCCATCATGTCAACAAACTTGTTTGTATATTTAGGAATAATTTTCAAGAGATAAGAGTCAAATGATCCCAAGAATGTATCTACACAATGTTTATACCATTGTAGAATTTAATTTTTGCATAGGTAAGAACCATTAACTTGGTTAACCACTAGCTGTGAATCACCAAAAATGGTTATGGGTTTGATAATAAAGAAGAGAGCTATTTAAAGTCCTAGAATTAAAGCCTCATATTTGGCCATATTGTTAGTGTATTCGAAATCTAGTTTAAATGACAAAGGCATAGGCTCACCATCTAGAGGAATAAAAATGACCCCCACACCCCTATCATGTTGATATTTAGATCTGTTAAAGAACATCATCATTTGATAGGAGATGCCATCGATGGAGAGTGTTACAATAGATTCATTAGGGAATTCAAGGTTTGAAGGTTGAGTATCTAGTAAAGGCGTAACAACTAAATGTTCAGTGATGGTTTGACCTTTAATAGATTTTTCTAAATGAAATCTAAGTCAAATTCAACAAGAAGTATGAGCTACCGAGCTACACATTGGTTGTGATATGGTTTGGAATGCATGTATTTGAGGGGATCAACATGGGTGACCACATAGGTTTTGTGATTTAGGAGATAATGGTGAAGCTTAGAGGCAAAAAAGACCAACACAAGGCAAAGTTTTTTAGTGTGGGCATATCAAGTCTCATAATCAATAAGTGTGCGACTTATGTAATAAACTGCCTACTCTCAATGTTGGTCATCTCTATGTGCAATCATAACACCTAGAGAATGGTCTATTATGAAGACGTATATGTAGAAAGGCTGATTTTCCTTTGATGGAATAAGAAATGATGAAGAAAGGAGGTATTGTTTAAGTGTGTCAAAAGCCTCCTAGCAATCTATATTCCATTGGAAGGAGACATCTTTTTTGAGGAGATGGTGAAAGGGTTGGCAATAATCTAAAAACTAAGAAATGAAGTGATGAATTGACTAAAGTTTACCTTATAGGTTGTGGAGTTGTTTGATATTAGTAGGTGGAGGCATCTCTAAGATTACTCTAACCTTAGCAGGATCAACCTTGATACCACAGAGAGAAATGATAAAACCTAAGAGTTTACCAAAAAGAACACCAAAGACACATTTCTTTAGGTTTAGTCAAAAAATATATTGGAGGAGATGAGTGAATGTGGTTTTGATAATTGTCAAGTGTTCTTGATGAAGTTTAGACTTGCCAAGTAAGTCATCCACGTAATCTTCCATAATTTTGTGTAAGAGATCATGGAAAATGTAGGTCATGGTGCATTGGTAAGTTAAACCAACATTTTTTAGGCCAAAAGGCATGACTCAATAATAGAAATTCCCCTATAAGGTAATAAAGGTTTTCTTGTATTGATCCTAAAGAGTAACTAGGATTTGATTATATCTAGATAATCCATACATAAGTGATAACATCTCATAGCTAACTATTAGATCAACAAGTTGGTCGATACGAGGCAATGGGAAATCATCTTTTAGATATGTGAGATTTAAATCATGTAGTTGGTGAAAATGCAAAATCCCCCAGTTGCTTTTATGAAAGGAAAAATATTGGAATCCATTATAGGTAGTTGATGGGTTGGATAAAGCTAAAAAAAAGGAGGTGTTAGAGCTCTTATTTAACAAGGAGAACAATATGAGGATGCATTTTATGAAGCTTCTACTTAACATGTTTAACATCTCAATTGGTGATAATGTTATGGGTGATGATAGAGGGGTCAATACTAGGCATGCAATTGTAAGACCAAGCAAAGACTTGGCTATGGTCATTAAGAAACATGGCATAATCAGCTTGCTTAGAGGAATTTAAAGATTGGCCAATTTCGAGGACATGATGGTTATCATGGGAGGGCAGGTTGATGTAAATTGTTCATTCATTTAACATAGCTTACATTTAAAATGGGAGTGTTCATTAAATATAGGAATCATATGTTCCCATGTAGGTGAGAATTGCATCATCATCTTGACATTAGACAGTGTTAATAGTGGGAGAGTCTTCATCAATTATTTTAGGAAGAAGGACAGGAAGGGACCTTGTTTTCTTACCTTGAAAATAGGTGAGAGGCCCCAAATGGATGGTATTTATTGAATTTTTTAGGAGATATAGATACTTTTAATTCTGTAGGTAATGGTGGAGAAGAAGGTGGAGAAGGAGAGACTAGTTCTTTGACAATTGGTTTATGGGAGGTCTTAGTGAGTTTATTTAGTTCATCATATCCCACCCCATGCCTCTTTTTGGAATTTTCAATGGTGTTTCTAGTAGGATATTCAATAGGCATATGGACACCTTGTTCATAATGACCCAAACCAAATCCTCTAAGCACACCTATAGAGATAGGTGTGAGTGAATCTAAGGTTATTCAAGAAAGAGAAGTCATAAGAAAATGGTTATGGTGAAGAAGATGGATTTTTGATAGTGGGAGCTTGATCAATTCCCCCATATGTGAAATTGGTTTGAAGGTTAGGGGGGGCATAAGGGATGACCATCCCAATACGGGGATCATAATTTGGGTGCATGCATTTGTCCCACATTGAGAAGTGGAATGCTTCTCCATGCATTTAAAAAGGATGGCAGCTCCTTTAATACTACCAACACCCCCCATTTTGTGGAGACTTAGGTGCTAGCTTAGGCTGCCATTGGACTTGGTCATTGCATGGACTTTGTGGCAACATGACAGCTGAGGCGTGACATTGCATGGTAGGGTATGACATGGCAGGTCTTATTACAAAATGTAAAATCATTATAATTTGAATACAATGAATTATCCATCAAAGACAAAAATCAACCAAATCTCAAATTTTTAGACTCTCATTGACTGCCATGTGTCTCCACCTGGTTGGTCCACTTGGCATGCCCTCATTGCGCCACGTCATCTTACGACACCAAATTTTTCCTTGTCAAACCAAAACTTCAGCAGCCTATAACTTTTACATACAGTGTCCATATTGCAAATCGTGAAAAGTGTTAGAAAGATATTGACAAGCTCTACACTGTGAAATTGGTTTCATCATGATTTGGAAACATTTTCTAAAATTAACTCCAGATCATCTTATAAGACATATGAAAACACCTTTTCATAGCTTGAAACTTTAGACTTAGGATATTTTCATGTTTTTGAAATATATTTAAAGGATATTTATGATAATTAATGATCCTTTTTACCTAAAATTTGACACTTAAGATCAAAACTTTCTCTTTTAGGGTATAATTCATTGGTTTGACCAATTATAAAGGGCTAATGACTGTATTTTTTGAAAGTTTCATATGATATGGGTAGTAATTTGGCCTTGACAAGTCAAATTACCAACAGGGTCCAAGCCAATTGAAATAAAACTTACCTTGATTTCTTTTATCTAAATTGGTTACATGTCAATTTTCCTTCAAGATGAGGTCTTTGATGTTGAAATTTCATTCTTTTAGGTGCTTTTCATAAGTGTTCTTGATTCATTTTTGGTAGAAACAAAGGTGATTAAGTGAAACTAGGTGGAATTCATCAAGTAGCTCAATCCATGCTAGACGATATAGATGATAGTCAATTTTAAAAATGATGTCTTATAAGGATATGTAAAGAGAGGGAATCGAGACTTTGAGAGGCAAGATTGTCTCTGCTCCAAAAACTAAAGAGAAAGGGGTAGCACCTATAAAGGTTTGAATGCTAGTGTGATATGACCATAAAGTGAAATCTATGTGCAAATACCAATCCTGACTAGAAGCAGTGACCACCTTAGTTAACATCTTGTTGAGGATTTTGTTAGAGTCCTTCACTTGTCCATGGCTTGTGGATGATAAGGCAAGCAAAAACTTAACTTAATGTAAAATGCATCACAAAGACCTTAGACCTTCTTATTTTTGAAAGATTTGTCATTATCGATGATGATCTTTTAGTAAAAATTAAAATGAAAAATGATATGATGGTTGATGAAGTTGACTATATTGTCAACTTTGGTTGAGATGAGAGGAATAGCCTCCACCCACTTGGTGAAATACTTGATGGTAGCGATGATGGAGTGGTACCGCTATAGAGAGTGAGGATTGATTTTCCCAATGAGATATAGTCCCCATTGTGAGAAGGGATAAAATTCCTTAGATATTTGGAGGCCATGGGTAGCATATGATGTAAATTAGCATGTTGTTCACATTTAACACACTTCTTTACATAATCATAATAGTCTTGGTTGAGGGTGGACCAATAGTAGCCAAGGTGAAGGATACGTTTAGTAACAACTAGACCACTAAAGTGTCCCCAATAGATTATTTCATGCATTTCTTTGATGGCATGGGAAGCTTCATGACAGCATAGACAATGGAGAAGGAGGCCATTGAAACCACATTTGTAAAGGATTTCCCATAGTATGGTATAATGAGAGGTACTCTGGATAAAGCCTCTTTGGGCATTCTTAAAGAGGTTTGGAGGAATGATGTCAAGGTTAAGGTAATCAAAGGTTTGATTATACCAAATATTTGATGGAGATTCCTCCACATTACAAATAGAAAGTAGGTCAGATTGGATATAAGAGGGTGTGATGAAATGATGAATGATGATAAAGAGTTTATAGTTGGAAGGCTGCGATGAGATCTAAAAATCAAGGGAAGCCATTATATCTATGAACTTATTAGTAGATCACAAAATAGATTGGATAACATAATGATAAAATGATGTTAAGAGTACATATACTAGTTGTTTGTACTATTTCAAGACATCATTCTTACATTAGTAATATTTATTGACCCAATTGACCACAAGTTGGGAATCACCAAAGACACTGATCATCTTAACTCCCAAGGATATAATGGTTTGGAGACCTATTACTAGGGATTCATACTCAACCATATTGTTGTTGCACTCAAAATCAATTTTGAAAGAGAGAGGAAGAGGTTTTCCATCAATGGGAATGAGAATAACTATGACAACCCCACCGCATTGGCACTTCAAACCATCAAATAACATGGTCATTTTATAGGTGATGTCCTCTTGAGAAAGAGTCATAATGGACTCATCCAAAAATTCAAGAGGAGGTGGTTAGTTGTCTAGCAAAGGAGATTTGGATAATTATTTGGAAATGACTTTACCTTTAATCAACTTCTACTCGAGGAACTCAATGCCAAACTCAACTAGGAGCATGAGTCACTTAGCCATATGCTAGTTTTGGTATGGTTTAGAGTGTATGTACTCGAGTGTGTCAGTGTTGGTGATGATAAAGGTTGATTTAGGAGGTAATGATGAAGTTTAGAAGCCACAAAGACTATAACATGGAAAGCTTCTTAGTATGGGTGTTGTAGACACCGAAATCATGTCGACTCCCCTGGTCATTCCTCGTCTTATTCTTCTTCGCCTATTGAACCCTTGTCGATCACTTGTTCCACCAACCTTGACCCTGGCAGCATGTAAAAATGAGCACAGGGCTAAAGCTAGACTCTATCCCCATTATACATCTACCGACGACGGTCTTTACCCGGCCGATGTCACCGACGTCGGTCACCTATTGGCCGACGTCGGCAATCCTGCCGACGTCGGTCACCTTCCCGTTATCCGTTATCAGTTGTCATTCGGTTTCCCGAAACGGTTGACGAACCGTCTCTGGAACCGTCCCTCGCCTTCATCAACCTCTGCCAACCATTCGAGACAAAGACCCCAAAATGCTATTCAACCATTCGAAACGCTGATCAATCAAACCCGAGCAACCAACCTGCGAATTCCTCCACCAACCTGCGAACTTCGACATCAACACTACGACATCAACACTCTCGGCATCAATCAATCTGCATTCAATCCGACTCCGACTATGGCTTTCATCGCGTCTTCTGGCAGGTAAGTATTTATTCTATTTATTTTATTTCTTCCTTGGTTATTCTTTATCAGTTCTGTCATCCCGATTCTTCAAACCCCCGGACTCTGTTCAGACCCGACCTGACCTTACCCAGACCCTGTCCCGACTCTGTTCAGACCCAGCATCCCTCGTTTACATCCCTGTCCCTGTCCCGACTCTCTCAGACCTTACCCAGACCCTGTCTCGACTCTCTCAGACCCTGTCCTGAACCTGTTCAGACTTTTACAGAACCTACCCCTACCGATGCCGGTCACTACCCCGACCGACGATGGCACCTTCAACTGACGTCGGCACCTTCCCTAACCGACGCCGGCACCACAGAGACCGACGCCGGCGACTGTGCAGAACAGTGCTGCATATCAGGTACGCACTTTTATTTTATGTCATTTATTTCTGTTTTTTTTTTATCTTTCATTATTATCTACTTTCGTCCAATATTCTACTTTTTTATCAGTGGGTTGATATCCTTCTAGGGAGTCTTCGTACTTCTGGGATCGGGCGTTCGCCTGACAGCCCACCATATCTTTAACTAACGTTTTTCCATGTTTTAGCCTTTTCTTCGCAGGTGTCATTCCTCCACAGCAAAAGAGGAGAATCTTTCAACGTCTGATTTCGGTGCGCACGACTTTATCAGGTACTTTTAGCCTTGACCATTTCTTTTAGTTTCTTATTTCTTCTTTGAATGTAGAAAGCAATTTTGCATAGAAACATTCTGGCACGCCCGGTGGGACCCTAGGTCCTCCTTGGGTCCTTTCTTTCTTTCATTCATTTAGGTGCATTAGGTTTCTTCCTTTTCGCCTCCTTTCGTCTCTTCTTAAACGACATCATAAGCAGAACTAAAACGAACATTTCTTTCTTTCTTGCACTTCTAGACTAGCTAAAACTCATATTCTTCGACTCTTTCTCTATTCGTCTTCATACGAACAAACATTTCAACTTGGGCATTAAAACACTTTGCATTCATTTCTGATTGCCTGCATCTTTTAGACCACACATAGTAATTAAACCGCATATTGAATTAATCTAGATCACTTGATGTTACATGACCAGACCACATGCACTAAAACACACATAAAACTTACCTGAGACAAGGCCCGACTGGGATTTCATCCCCCAGCAGATAATTTACCCATCCCGGTGACCCTACTTGGATTTCATCACCAAGGGGGAAGCCCACTCCGTTCTCTGGCGGAGTCTAAACTCTAGGCGAGGTATATCTTGGCTAAGCGAAACCAGCTAACCACTGGAATCGTGAAGTGAGGGGAGCTTGCTCCTTAGCACCAGGCCGCGTACCGACCCTAACACAGACTTCTTCAGCACCATAACAAAACCTGAAACCATCCATAGACTGCTTCTTCTAGGACCTGACTCACAAAAACAACCTTCCACCACACACATTCTAAGGCATAAGCCACTATAATCCTAAAAATTTACTTCTAGGGTTTTAGGATCTGCTTGTGTCTTCATCTTTTTAGTTCTTATCTGCTTGTTTGAGCTTGTGAGGACGTTCTTTCTTGCCTTGAATGGTTCTGACACGTAGTCAAACCAAGGCTCTTCTTGACCATGCTAACCATCAATCGCTTTCACCTACCCCATCTATAAACAAATCCTACAATGGAGTTCAACTTAGAAACTGAAAGAACTCCTACCAGACCATCTCCAACCCAGACGCCTATCATCCCAGAAGGGGACCAAGACTTTGCAAGATTCTTGGACCTCAATACCGCAGCCCTCCAAAACTATCTCGCGAGAAAACCAATGCGGGACCTTTCGGACGACGTGGCGACGACATCAACACCGTTCGCCACCCAACCTTTTACGACTCAACCTTTCGCCTCAACCATTAACCCGACCATGGCCTATACGCAAAGTTCGGCCTCCTCATCTATTTTTAGACCAACCTCCACCGGGGTTTCGTTACCCCCTCAACCACCTGCAATTCAACCAAGTTCTACATTATACCAAAACTTGATTGTCTCGACCCCTCACACTCTTGCGCCTATATATGCAGGAGTGCCTACCTCGCCCTTTGTCAATGCCGTCACACAACCTCCTTTGGCGGTATCTAGTCAGCCTATGTTTTCTACCTTCATAACCCAACCACCCTTAACCTCTACTTCTGCCCCTGCGACTAGTCATCCGTACGTTGCACCCTTACTGGTACAACCGACTACGTCGCACGCCTCCTCTAACCTCTTTCAAGTGCCTTACAACCTAGGGGGTGCTCAATCCGCCAATCTGTCAGCAGACGTCATCAAGATGCTGATGGATAAAATGTCCAGTCTCGAAGCTTCTATCTCCGGTTCAAGTAATGTCTCTTCATATGACCAGATTTAAAACGAGCCCATCCACCCTTCTGTCCCTATCCGACCATACCCCAACCATTGGGAGCTTCCTAAATTCACTCACTTTCAGAGTAAGGAAGACCCACAACAACATCTACGGGCATTTAGACATGCCTGTTATCTTATTGCCCATGACGACGCGTTGCTTTTACGCACGTTCCCTATGTCGCTTTTTGGCCCTGCCCTTGACTGGTATAGTTCTCTTCCCAGACATTCTATCTTTTCATTCATTCAACTCGCCCAACTATTCATTGACCATTTCTCAATCAATATCACTAAACAAGTTTCGATCACAGACCTTTACTCTATCAGGCAATTTGACGATGAATCAATAGCTGATTTTGTCGCCCGTTGGAGAAGCTTGATTAATCAGCTCTCCTTCTCCTTGCCTCAACCCGAGCTCATTGAGCTCTTTTCTCGAGCATGTGTCAGTCCCATCTCGTCCACCTTGCGGGTTCAGACATTCCACACTTTCGACGAGGCCTTCACCATGGCCTGAAAGCTTGAACTCCTCGCCATTGAAGAAGATAAGGTCAAATTGTGTAACACTAACACAAGAACCAATGACCATTCTTCTTCCAGACCTTCTTCTGCCCACTCTCAATCCAAGGGGTCGGCAAACACTGTCACCTTTAGACCATCATCTTCAACAATAACCAACCGATCATCATCTTCAACATTAGACTACATCAATAAACATTTTCAACGTCAATCCATATAGCATCAATTCACTCCAATTAGGGAGTCATATGCCTCTGTCTTGGATAAACTCGTCAAGCAGGGGGTCCTTAATCTCCCTCCAATCTGACCACATCAATTCGACCCCTCAACACCTATCCCTACATGGTACAGGGAAAATCACTTTTGCAACTATCACCGTGTCAAAGGCCATGACACGGATCACTGTCAAACTTTCAAAAACATCGTCCAGGACATGCTAGACAAGGGGAATCTTATTTTAGATAACCCGAACGCACCGCCCAACCAAAACCTTGACATCTTCAAACAACCCTTTCCTAATCACCCGCCTACTCAAGACAACGTCCAAACCATAATCAATGACCCTCAAGACCATGATATACACACGGTCGACACTATCTTTTCTCTTATCCCTGACCAACCTTTTTCACAGGTGGAAGACCTTTCTTCTCCTATACCTCCTCCACATGGCGAAGAACTTTCTCCTCCCACTTGTCCTCCATCGACTTCTCCCATATTGGAGGACGCTTTGACCACATCAACACCAGCTACCTTGCCTTCATCCTTATTATCATCCATAGACGATCATACCTTTTTGACTCCCCAACCACACACAGAAGCCATGACTACTCCAGAGCTCTTTCCACTTAAAGAGCCCACACCTTTAATCCCTTCTCCATCGAGAGAAAAACCGTCCACATCTAAGTCCAAACCCGCGCAGGCGTCCATCATACCCAAAGAGACTAAACCTCTTGGTGTTCGCCCCACATCTAATCTTGCCTCGCACAAAGGTGGCCCTCAACCCAAACCAAAGAAGGCTACTAAACCACACCGGAGGACTCCTCCCCCACCTTCGTCATTACCTTCAATCTTGGGCCCACATCTGTCTACTTTACTCGGAGTGCTTCCCACTCCCATACTTCACAGAGGTAAGTCACCTCCATTATTTTATCAACCCGTCAGACTTATACCTCCTTCAAACCATCGACTAACGCCTCTTACGCCTCCCAAACCAATGTCACCAACCCTCTCTGCAATAAAACATCCCGACCCGTTAGCAGGTTCATATGCCTTGCTCTTACGACACTTGTTATAGTCCTCTCATCTCAATCTCCCGCCTCTTAGACCATATCACTCTCTCGGACCAAAACCACCATGGTTCGATGACACTTGCATTTGTGCGTATCATCGCACGCCTGGGCACGACACGGAGCATTGTCATGCCCTCAAGGTCATCGTTCGCCAATGTTTGGAGAATGACACCTCTCTTCTCGACCACGTTATCAACAAACCTTCAACACCACCCCACTCATCAACTCTCGGATCAAGGCCATCTTGGTTCGACAACTCTAAATTCTGTCATTATCATCACACTCCGGGACATGACACCGAGCGTTGTTGTGCTCTTAAAGCTGTTATTCGTCACCACCGGAAAAAGGATTCCTTTCTTATCAAGGATCCTCTTACCCCCCCCTTTGACAAATTATCAACACCGACCCATACCTCTCCAACCTCGTCATCTAAATCGGGATCTCCACGACAGACTAGGGTCCCTTCGCTGCCTTTAACCCCCTTATTCAACATTAACACAGTCCATCTGACCACTAAACCTCAATCGACCTTAACCAATCTGTCAAACATTCTCCCTAGCCGCTGGGGGAATTCAACCTTCATCCAAACTTTGACCAATTTTTCAACACAGTCTCGACCACATATCAATCACTCTTTCAACTTAACCTCAACCAGACTAACAACCAAACATTTAACTCGACCTCAACCAAACATTCGACCCAACCAAAGATCAAATACCAACCAATCAACCCTCGACCAACCATTGACCAATTATCAAATGACCAAATCTCAACCAAACATTCGACCCAACCTTTTTATCAAAACATTCAACCCTTTTTCAATCAATCAACAACCATATCAACCAACTTCACATCCACTCATCAATCAACACCTGACCAATCCAGAAAGAGGCAAATGGGGCAAGTTTGCTCCTAATTGGCTCGGACCTTTTATTATCACGCAAAAGTATGGATCAGGGACTTACCGTCTGTCTTCTCTTGATGGACGCCCAGAACCTGAGCCTCTTAATGCGTTGCATCTGCGACCGTTCTACTGCTAGTCGAGTATTCGTCCACTTGACACTTAACTTGAGCTCGTCCCTTGAGCAATCTCGTTCCTCTTAGTCCTACTTCCTTTCAACCTTATTCCTCTTAACAATTCTTATAACCCTTTTATGATGTATGGATGCTTTGTCCTAATAAAAGGGAGCCCTTGACCTTCTATAATCTTGTCCATGACTCACATTTCTATAAAAACAAATCAAGATGTCAAAACATATCCATGGTCACTATATCAATATCAAAATCAAACAAACAGACTGCTCCCTCGAAGGACAGCTGTACTATCACTGCTGTAATAAATAGACTGCTCCCTCGAAGGACAGCTATTCAAAAGCCTTTACATTAAAAAAAAATCTAGACCACTCCCTCGAAGGATGGCTATGACTAATCTGGCAATAAACAACATTATTTTAGAAGCTTCCCGCATTGATCAGCTTCACAACCTGACCACTAAATCAAATGACATCTCTATGCAGGCTTCCCGCATTGATCAGTCTGCGCCAAAAAAAAAAAAAAAAAAAAAAAAAAAAAAAAAAAAAAAAAAAAACGAGTCACGGACTTGGCTTGTAGTTGTCTCAGGGTCTCCTATAAAAAGGGGCAAAGTTATCTCTGCTCTTAAAATGGGTTACCCTCTTTCCTCCTCCTATTACCTGCTCAAGGGACTTCGAGCTCACTTTAATGTCTAAGTGATTCGATTACCGCTCTAACATAACTATGGTTAACGACGTCACGCATGAATGGGGCTCTTGGTTCTCATAACCCCTATCTATGCTATCTTTTTTGTCCTTGTCAATGAAAGAGCAATTTTCTTTTTACTTCTTCTGCACTTTGGTCACATTTCCCTTTATCACTTGTCAATCAACTTAGCTCAACTCTCTTTTCAGACCATCAACATGACCTAGCCTATTCACCCTAGTTTCTATGGACACCAATACACATGGAAACTATCGACCCGCCGCAATTTATGTTCAGCATAAACCAATACTTGCTGAAGCATAAATAGACCTCAATTCATTTTTAGCATACATCCATCACGAATATGGAATATTTCTAGGGATAAAAAACCCCTCAACCAATGTTGTAGAATACACCATTTGGAAAAGGCTGCAACATCTTTTTTTTTTCCTCATCATTTCATCATAACCATGACCAATCTATCAACCATTTTAACCACCTATCTACTACTCAGACCCTTTGTCTGAACTACATTGGTCTAAGGCCCTATCACCAGGGCTATGTAGGCAGCACTCAGATGACACGACTGTCTTCTGGGGTTAGCTCGACCACCCCCATTTGTTCATCTCTATGATGGACAAACCTTCTCTTCTTTGACTCTTATCACGACCAACTCCGTCAACTTTGACCAAGACCAATCATCGCCTTTGACCAAGACCAATCAATCCCTCTGACCCTTCCTCCCTTTTTGGGAGAACTACATCGGCCTGAGGCCCTATCACCAGGGCTATGTAGGCAGCACTCAGTTGACATGGGGTCTTCTAGGGTTAGCTCGGCCGCATCCTTGCATCCTTTCATCCATTCATCCATCCATCGACCACCAACCATTGGAGATCATGCCTATCTCCTCCGACCTCGACCACTTCCAAGACGTTGTTGCCTTGGTTGTTTTTGCATGTATGCTACCTCATGACTAGTTAGCAGAATTGTGCGCAGACCTTTTTTGGACCCTCACAAGTATAGGATCGCACACCGGTTGATCCGCACTACTTGTGACTTTTTCGTGTTTTTAGGAGCACTTCCTGAGCCCGAGATACCTCGAACGCGATGACCCATTTGGAGCTTCAGCTTAGATTGAGTGACCCGATCAGCAGACGACTAAATGCTGGGGCCCGGTTACTTCAATTTTGGCACTCCTCGACCCTTGTCCTGCGACACTTTGGCCTGACCATCTTGTGCAGTGGTATACGCGCAATCATGAATTTTGCAGCATTCACCCTCACCCCTTTTTCATCCACTCTTTATCAAATCAGTACCCGATTCCCGATTCCCTTCCCTCGACTCCTGCTTTGAGGGGGAATACCTTATCCATACTCGGGGCATTTCGCTTCCTATTTTTGTCTTGCAGTTCATTCGAACAACCAACAAGATGAAATCAACCTTATCCCTCACCTGGGGCACTCACTCCTATTTTTGTCTTGCAGTTCATCCAGAACAACCAACAAGACAAAAAGGGGCAAATGTAGACACCGAAATCGTGTCAACTCCCCTGGTCATTCCTCGTCTTATTCTTCTTCGCCTATTGAACCCTTGTCGATCACTTGTTCCACCAACCTTGACCCTGGCAGCATGTAAAAATGAGCACAGGGCTAAAGCTAGACTCTATCCCCATTATACATCTACCGACGACGGTCTTTACCCGGCCGATGTCACCGACGTCGGTCACCTATTGGCCGACGTCGGCAATCCTGCCGACGTCGGTCACCTTCCCGTTATCCGTTATCAGTTGTCATTCGGTTTCCCGAAACGGTTGACGAACCGTCTCTGGAACCGTCCCTCGCCTTCATCAACCTCTGCCAACCATTCGAGACAAAGACCCCAAAATGCTATTCAACCATTCGAAACGCTGATCAATCAAACCCGAGCAACCAACCTGCGAATTCCTCCACCAACCTGCGAACTTCGACATCAACACTACGACATCAACACTCTCGGCATCAATCAATCTGCATTCAATCCGACTCCGACTATGGCTTTCATCGCGTCTTCTGGCAGGTAAGTATTTATTCTATTTATTTTATTTCTTCCTTGGTTATTCTTTATCAGTTCTGTCATCCCGATTCTTCAAACCCCCGGACTCTGTTCAGACCCGACCTGACCTTACCCAGACCCTGTCCCGACTCTGTTCAGACCCGACCTGACCTTACCCAGACCCTGTCCCGACTCTGTTCAGACCCAGCATCCCTCGTTTACATCCCTGTCCCTGTCCCGACTCTCTCAGACCTTACCCAGACCCTGTCCTGACTCTCTCAGATCCTGTCCTGAACCTGTTCAGACTTTTACAGAACCTACCCCTACCGACGCCGGTCACTACCCCAACCGACGACGGCACCTTCAACCGACGTCGGCACCTTCCCTAACCGACGTCAGCACCACAGAGACTGACGCCGACGACTGTGCAGAACAATGCTGCATATCAGGTACGCACTTTTATTTTCTGTCATTTATTTTTGTTTTTTTTTATCTTTCATTATTATCTACTTTCATCCAATATTCTACTTTTTTATCAGTGGGTTGATATCCTTCTAGGGAGTCTTCGTACTTCCGGGATCGGGCGTTCGCCTGACAGCCCACCATATCTTTGACTAACGTTTTTCCATGTTTTAGCCTTTTCTTCGCAGGTGTCATTCCTCCACAGCAAAAGAGGAGAATCTTTCAACGTCTGATTTCGGTGCGCACGACTTTATCAGGTACTTCTAGCCTTGACCATTTCTTTTAGTTTCTTATTTCTTCTTTGAATGTAGAAAGCAATTTTGCATAGAAACAGGTGTACCAAGTCTTGTACTCTATAAGTGTTTGACTTATATAGTAAATAAATTTTTCTTTATTTTATTCATCATGGTAAGTGAGCATTGCCCCTAAGGAATGGTCGGTGACAGAGATATAAAGGTAGTAATGTTGGTCTTATTTAGGATGGATAAGAATAGGTGGATAAAGAAGGTACTCTTTGAGTCAATCAAAGGCTTGTGATACTCCTTAGTATACTTTAAATATGTATCTTTCTTGAGAAGATGGTGAAAAGGTTAACATCTATCTGATAACTAAGAGATGAAGTGATGGATGGATTAGAGATTTCCCTATAGGATATAGAGTTATTTAAGATGGGTTAGAGGTGGCATGTTGAGGATTGATCTAAATTTGGTAGGGTATACTTTGATTCATCAAAGAGATGATAAATCTAAGAAGCTTTCCAAATAGGACCCCAAAAACACATTTCTTGGGGTTTAGTCAGACATGGAAATGGATGAGGTGCTCAAAGATATTTTTGAGAACTTATAGATGATATTTGTGATATTTGTATTTCCCAAGGAGATCATCTACATAGTCCTATACAATTTTATGTATGAGCTCATGGAAGATGTAGGTCATCACACATTGGTAGGTGGATTCAACATTGTTTAGACCTAAAGGCATGACCCTATAATATAAGACTCCCCATGAGTGATGAAAGAAGTATTATGTTGATCCTTGGGGGAAATCAAAATATGATAGATCAACAAGTTGATCGATGCTAGGTAAAGGGAAGTCATCCTTTAGATAAGCAAGGTTGAGGTCACAAAAGTCAATATAGAGGTGAAGTCCCCCTATGGGTTTGGTAATGGGGATGATATTGGAAACCCATTGGGGATAGTCAATGGGTTGGATGAAATTGATAGATAAAAGGCATTGAAGCTCTTCTTTGACTAGAAGGGTGATAAGAGGGTGCATCCTGTAAAGCTTTTGCCTAACTAGCTCAGTGTTGGGATGGATGATGATATTATGGAGGGAAATAAAGGGTTGATTCCTAGCATATCTTAATAGGACTAAGCAAATGCTATGCTTCAATCATGAAGGAAGGAAGGGTAATCCTCTCACTCCATGAAATCTAAGGATTCACCAATATTTACAATGTGAGGGCTATCCTAAATACCATAGTTGACATTGATAATGGATTCATTCAACAAGGTTTGGTTTTTAGGAGGAAGGGATTTATGGATAGAAGAATCCCCTACACCAAGATAGGTGAGAATGGAATCATCATCTTGACATTAGATGGTGTGGATGGTAGGAGAATTGTTTTATACTATTTTAGGATGAATCAAAGGAAATGTTTTAGTTTGGCTGCCCTTTTGATAGGTTAGGGGGACCAAACTAATAGTATTGACTAAATAAAAAAGTGAAGAGGGATGATTTCAAAATCCTCTGACTTAGAGATAGGTGTGGTTGGTGAGGAGGGAATGTCTTCCTCAATGGTGATGATGGGTTTGGGTGAATTGATAGGTTCTTTTGGTGGGATTAACCCAAGGCTAAATAGCTCACAAAGTTTTTGGGTTTTGATCAAAGGTAACTCATGGGGTCCATGTTCATAACAAACAAGGCTGAATCCATTCCAAGCACACTTATGAAGGTATAATTTAGAAAATTCTAGTTTGTCTAGATAGGATAGAAAAAAAGTAAATGGTCAGATAGAAGAGGTGGTGGAGGGAGAAATAAGTGGATGATAAAATCCCCCATAGATGAAATTGGTTTGGTAGTTGTGGAGCCTAAAAGGAATTATGGCTTTGATATTGAGATCATAATTAGGATCATGGTCAAGGTTCTCATACTCTTAAGGAGTAGGGAAGGAATCCAAGGCCAAAAGGTGATACTCTCCTAGTGAAATACATTAGAATGTAGGTTCCAAGGGGTCCTCTATGGGGATCTAAGAAGAAGGAACACATGATCTAGTTGAAGATTCATTGATGGTAAGGGTAGAGTTTTTGGTTGGTGGTGAGGTTTGATGATCAATGAAGAAAAATATCATTGGGTTGATATGTCATGTTTTAAGATGTAAAAGGACTAGGTTCAACTTGGATAGTAATGAGTTGACCCTCATGTTTGAACTTGACACATCGATGCAAGGTGGATAGGACACAACTCATGGTATAGATCTAAGGGCATCCAAGTAAGATGTATTATAACTTGCATTCTATGATGTAGAAAAGCTCTAAAGGCATGTGAGTTCTCAAGTGGATGTGGAGGATGATTATTCCTAAGGTTGTGGCCATAATATCATTAAAGGAATGGAGGACCAATATGGTTTTTGACATGATATTCTTTGGTAGCTAGAGATGGTTATACGCATGGGAAGAGATAATATTAATACTATCTCCTCCATAAATCATCACCCTTTTAATGTGGGTTTGTTTTATGTATGGAGTGATGAAGAGAGTAGGATTAGGATCTTCAAGATGGATATAAGGTATTTTTGAGTCTATAAATGTGACAAGGGTGGAAAGTTGAAGAGCCCCAATAACGGATACAAGAGATGGAGGGTCCTTGGGTTAGACCTCTATAGATTTAAGGGCCTCTATCAGTGATTGGTGATGATGGGGGAAAGGTGTTGATCAATTCATATAGGCTCATCTTCACTAGTGTTTAGTGATGTTATTTTATAGATACTCACTAGATAGATTTAGAAGGGTTAGAGGGAGAGGCACCAAAAATGGATATTTTGGGTTTTATTAAAGGTGAAGGTAAAGGTGTTTGAGTTCAATTGAAAGGTTGAGAGGTGGAAGGATATTTCCACATAATGGAAACTTTGTCCTTCACCTTATATTTTTTTTGGGCACAAGATTGGTTGACCATATGGATAATGTGGATAAGGGGAGGTGTTGGGATAGAAGGTTGTTTCGGTTCCTCCTCAGTCTCAGATGAGAGTGTGGGAGTAGGTATGTGTTGGATAGGTTAGTTTAGTGGTTGGGTTGGTAATTGTCTCAAGATAGGTTCATCTAATAATAGATCATCTTCATCCCATAAGTTATGGACCAGTGCTTGGAGAGCTTTGTAGTTCTCTACGTCGTGTCTAGGTGTCCTATGGTATGCATAGCTTAAACTATCATTAAACCAAGATGGTTTAGGAATTGAAGGGTCAAAGGATTTGATATGTGATAAACTTAAGGAAGAAGTTTATAACAACCTTTGTAAAATGGTCAAATAATATTTGAGCAAAGGTGTTAAGGGTGATGGGATTTTGGTTTTTGGTGGGGGAACCTTCTTAAAAGTAGGCTTCACCATGGAAATCATGGGTGGTAGAATGGTTTTGGAAGGTGTGTTTTATTTGGGTTGTTTGGTGTTGGATGGTTTTGAGATGGAAGGTTTAAAGGTGAAATATTTGGAGGTGGATGATTGGGATGATGAAAGTTTGAAGATAAGCGGGTAGGTGAAGGTAGATAGTTTATCTGAAAATGATCAGGAGTTTGGTGTTTTGGAGGGAGTTGGTAAAAGTAGAATAAAAGGAGGAAGTTTAGTTTGGGTAGTTTTTGGAGGGTTCACCTTCTTGGTAGAAAGATGAGCTTCTAAGATGGAATAAAGGTGAGGTCCCAAGATATAAGGTAAGAGGGAAAGAGGTGGTATGGTTCTAGTTTCAGGTGGGAGTTTAGGTGGATCCACCTTCTTAGTTAGTTTGGTTAAGGTTTTTTTTGGTGGAATAGATGGGTTTAAATCCATCTTAAAAGATAGGTGGATAAGGCTAAGAGAGGGAATTAATCTTAAGTTCTTTATGGGTTTGGTTAAAGAGGTGTAAGGTGATTTGATAATTTGGGATGGAGATGGTTTGGATGGTTAGTCCATGATTTTGGAGGGAGAGGTGTTTGATGAAGGGATTGAGGTGATTATAGGTTTAATGGTGGATAAAAGTGAAGTTGAATGTTCATGTTTGTTTTAATAAGGTATCCCAAGATGGTGCCAAAAGGTGGCTTGATCTAAATCAGGTTGAGAAGAGAATTCTAGGATTTAGACAAGTCTAGAGAAGGGTTTGTAAATTGGTTTGGTTCTTTGGGAATCAAATTCAAAGATTAGGCTCATAGGTTGAGGCAAGGGAATGGTTTATTCACCTTTGTCCTTGCTGAAAGGTTCTAATATTTGGGAAGATGTTTCCTATATGGAGAGAGTAGGTAAAGTGATCTCTCCTTATGGAATGGTTTCCAAAGAGAGAGTAGGTGATTCCATGGTGGGGGAGGAAGGTATGATAGAAATGGTTGCCTCCTTGGGTTTTCTATCAAAAGAGAGGTAGGTAAGTATGTTATCTCATCAGGTGAAGAGGATAAGGTGGTTATTTCCTTTGTTTGGGTATTCAAAGGAATGGAGGGTGGTTCCATCACTTTAATAAGTAGAGTAGAGGAAGAGGTAGTTGAAGCAATGGTCTCCTCAATGATAGGTTCACTAATAATGACATTAACTGTATGGACCTCATGAGCATGAGATGATTCTAGTTTGTTGTCATCATTATTGGTTGAAGGGGCATGATTGGGAAAAGGTTGTCCAAAGATGTCAAGTGACTGATTTGGGGGTGCATTGGGATTATTTAATGCAAGTTTTCCCTTATCAATCAAGTTTTGAATAATGGTTTTGAAGGTGTTACACCTACTAATGTCATATATAATGACATGATGGAAATCACATAGATCATTCTCATTGTACCAACTAGGCACTAGATGAGAAATATCAAATTGTAGATTAGGTTTGATGGGAGAAGTTGTATGATGTTGGCTTTGAGAAAATTGTCTAAAATTGAAGCATAAGACTCCCGTAGTGGAGTGTATTATTTTGGGGCAGCCCAATTTTGATTTTGGGTTTGTTGATTATAGGAGTTATAAGAGTTGGTTTGGTTATGTTGGTTAAAAACCAGAGGTGGAGCAGTTTTAAGGACAACCATGTTTGTGGCTACCTTTGGTTTGGTGTTGGGGTAGTTAGATTCGTTGGTAGTTTTGGATGGGGAAGTGTTATTGGATTTGAAGCTAGAGTTTTTGTTTCTTAGTTTCAACTTCCCCTTATCAATGGATCTAATTAATAGTTTGCATGCCATGATGAAAGCCTCATCAAAGGTTATAAAGGTTTGAACTTGTAGAGTAGGGGAAATGTGTTTGGCATAAGTCTAAGAGAAAATTTAAATCAACTCAGGTTGGGGAAAAGATAAAGAGAGATAGTTAATAAGACCTCTCCATCATGCTCTAAAATCAACAATTGATTCATCATCAAATTACTTAATGGATTAGAGGTTGGTAATGGAGACATTTTTAGATATATTGATCAAAAAGTGGTCTAAGAAGGTTTGGGAAAGTTGGGAAAAGGAAAAAATGGAGTGCTTGGTGAGAGCACTATAACATTCCAATGCTAGTCCAGATAAAGACATAGGAAAGGTATGAAGGAGAAGAACATCATCATAGGAAATTAAGTAGAAAGAATGTCAAAATGCTCTTAGGTGTTGTCAAGGGTCCTCCTTACTTTGGAACTTAGAAAATTTGGGTAGTTCCCATAGAGGAGGGTAAGGTTGGATGGGTATAAATGGGTGAATACGTTCATTATAGATATGGTCATAAGATAAGAGGTTGTGATCCCTAGAGATAAATGACTCTAGGTTGGTCATTTTGTCCATCAACATTTTGACCAAATCTATTTGGGGCTGGGTAGTTACATAGTTGTATGGTAAGTTTTGTTGGGGTTGGGTGGATGTAATATATGGATAACTAGTGGAAGGTTGAGAAGATGAAACATATTGTTATGTAATCATTAAGGGTTAGGATGATGCCACATAAGAGTTAATGGGCATAAAAGGTTAGGTAGAGGATGGAGATATATATCCTTATGGATTAAGAACATAGTGTGAGTAGGATGTCATAGGTATTTGTTGAGGGGTTGATGTGGTTTGGTTGGGAGGTATGATCAAATTGGTAAATTAGGGAATTGACATGGAGTAGTTTGGAGGTGTGGTATGGTTAGTTGGTTGGGGATAAGTGGTAACCCTGGTACTGATAGGTGAAAGGATAAAAGGTATAGAAAGCACCACACTTTGGATTGGGGTGGAAATTGGTGGGTTGGCATTGATAAGGGGAATAGTGGTAATATGGGTAGAAGGTATCCCCATGGTGGATGGGGTTTGAGTAACTAAAGGTAAGGTTACCCCTATGTTAGAAGAGTTGTTGGTTGGTGTAGGGGTGTTTGGTCATTGGTTGGGTGGTTTGATTGAGTTTGGGTGGAGGTAGTAGGTGGATTATTGGTGAAGGAAGATACTTGAGTGATCATAGGTTGGGTAGAGGTAGTGGCAATAATAAGATGGGGAGGCATCCCATAAGGTGGATCACTAGGAGGAATCAAAGTAGGGGTGTGGTGAGATAGGGTGTTGAGGTAATATTAGAGGGCCACAAAGTTGTTATCAAGGAAGGTGGTGAAATATACATCACCTTGGGAAACTATTTGAGGTATGGTTGGGGGGTAGAAGGATGGAGATACCCCTCAACATCTGAGGTATACTCCATAGAGGATGAAGAAGAGGAAGGTGGTTCTTGGTTGGTTTGGTTCCTTATCTAATTTCTAGTAAAAAACATATGGGAAATAGAAAGAAAATAAAGGAAAGCTCAAAACTCAAACACAAATAAAATAAAATAAAATATCTCAAGGCAATCAAAATTATACACTAGATTATGTTTAAAAATCCTAGGATATATTTTATCTCACTTTTGACTTATGGCTTAGTTGGAAAGTGTGAAGAAGAAATTGGTTTGTAGAACAGGTACTAGAAAATAAGTCTATGGTTGGTTTTAGATGTTCAAGGCTCTCAAAAGGATTTGAATTGGAAATCAATATGTGGCTTGGTATTGGTTCTTTCCCCCTCACTTCACACACCATAGTGATAAGGGTATCGAGTGCTTAAATAGCATATACTAATTTCCAGAGTTTAGACTCAACCAAAGAGTTGAGTTTTAGTTATCTTCTTGGTCATGACCTCAAAGTAAGATAGCTAAAGGGTGAAGGTGATCCACTAGGATATGAAACCCTAGTCAAGCCTTATATTAATTATTTTTATGTTTAATTGATTTAAATGGTTTGGTATAGTGTGTGATAAGGAAGTGAAGCTATGATTGATTACTTTGCTTTTAATTTAACTAAATGAGCTAAACATGCAAGTAATCAATATATGCAAGGTTTATTTTATACCCAAAATGAAGTTTGATTTATTTATATGAGCATAGAATAAGGAAAAAAGGGCACCTAGATATTACTAGGTCCCACTGAGCATGCCAAAGTGTTTCACTCAATTTAAGCTTATTTCTATTTAAATAAGTAAGAAACTAGTAATAAGGGTGTGGTCGAAGAACCTATTTGTTTGTGCATGCATGATCTAGGTAATTGAAAAGAACTCCTCATTGTCTTGGTAATATTGACTTGTAGATAAGAAATCACTCATACAAAGGGGTTGTTAGATGGGTAGCAATATGGATTGCCTAGCATGAGCTAGATCCAAGAAGCATGAGCTTACTAGGAGGCTATCAATCCACACTCTTAAAATAGTTAAGTTGAAATAAAGAATGATGAATTACTTGCATCAAATGATAGAAAAGACTAAGAGATAATAAAATAAGAAATAAATGCTTGATAAATAAAATAGACCAATTTGAGTGAATAGTTGGTCAATATTAATGCTAAGTAGGTTAGGTTGGGTTCAAAAAATAGGTGGCATCTCTATGAATAGGTAGGGACATAGAAAGTGGAATTTAGGTGAGGGTAAGTAGGTGGAAATAACTTGTTATTTATTACCATAATGATGATCAGTGATTATGGTGACCATCAATGGTTAAGTTGACCATCAGTGGTTCGATAACCATCAACTGTTGAAGGTGATCGTTAGTGGTCAGGATGACTGTCGATAGTTTTTATGGATTTTGGGTATGTTTAGAAAAGGGCCTAGTTTAGGTTGTAGAAAGGGTCAGTAATTTTTTTGGATATATATCTAAGGTTAGGGGTTTAGAGTAAAAAATAGAAGGGTTTGGGTTAGAAACCAACTAAATAAAGCTTAAAAACTAGAAATGTACTTAACTAGTTGCTTGATGGTTGGTAGTTGATCTTGGAGTAATTTTTGTAGAGTAATGGTACTTTACTTGAAGAATGATTTTGACAAAGGTTTGAGTCTCTGTTGTAGATTTTGAGTTGATAAATGGAGAACCTACAAAAAATTCTCATAGCTCCTGATGATTGTTGGTTTCTTGATTGCTTGATTGCTAAGATGGATAGATGAATGGATCTTGGATTGATTGATGGATCCCCTTTCACCTCCTACTCCCATCATTTTATAGGTAAAGAGATATGGAGGTAGAAGGTTACATAAGAGGTTTGTTTGGTTGTTGTGATGCATTAGATTTTTGTCTATATTAAATTTTGACGTGTTATCTTGCACACAGCTTGAGTTGTCTTTGTTTAGATGGGGAAGGGACTTGACTATCAATGGTTAGGGTGACTGTCAGTGATCAAGGTGACCATCGATAGTCAAGTGTTGAATATTGAGTGGGGTAAAATGGTGTGTTTGGTTAGTTGGCCAAACTGACCATAGTTAGGCTTGGTTAGGGGTCAAAGGGTCAAATTGGTCCCAAGGGCGTCCTAAAGAAGTCGAGGGGTGTTTAGACATTTAGAATTGTAGTGTGCAGAATTCTAGTGTCTATAATTTGGTTTCACCTTTGCTCTGGTGAATTTAGATCTAGGTTATGGAATGTCTCTCCTTGTGAAATGGTAAAATCCTATCTTTCCACATTTAATTTGACCTTGGGGAAAAATGGGTTAGTGGGAACATTATGTCAAGTTGACTTACAATGACCTATTATACTCAACACACCTCCATTCTTAATTTTGTGAATAAGGACCCAAGTAGTTTGAAAGGCTTAGGTCTATTTTAAAAATCCTTTTTCATTGAGATTCATATGTACACCTACCTAGCCTAAAATCTTTAACAGTTCTTATTATTTACATGGATGATTTTCATTAATCATGTTGTTCAATATAAATGTAATGGGAATTTTCCCATTAACTAAGTTTTCACTATTTTATTTATTTAGACTGACTTATTAATGGCCTTTGGGAGTTTTTCATATATTAAGGTTTTTTTAATATGTGCATGAATTACATAACTAAAATATTAAGTTTTGGACTTTACATATTTTTCACTTTGCAAGTTGTGTATTTCACATATTTTTTGGTCTTAAAAAATTTTGCTCTTTGGGAATTTGGTCTTTAGAAATTTTGTTCATCAAAACTCTAGGTTTTCATAAGTCACGTAATTTAGCATTTTGTTCTTCACATTTTTTGTCTTCATGAGAAGTGTTTTTTAAAACTTGTGTTTGTTGGAACTTTTTTGCATCACAAAATTTATTTGTCACAAATTTTATCTTCAACATTTGTCTTGGAAAATTTTGTTCAGAACTTTTATCCACAAGATTTATTCTTTGCAACTTTCATATTCATGTTTCATGTATCTGAGTCATCATGAGATTCAGATAGCCTAGCTCAAAAAACATTTTAACACCTGTCTTCTAAAGGTATGCCACATATCATACCTATTTTTTTACAAAATTAACAATAGGGTGACACTTGTCCAAGGTAATAGTGTGGCATTCCTTTGAATGTTTATAAATTATATGTGGCATACCCACCAAAGTAAAATACAATTCTTAAATTAAATGAGTAAAACAAACTTGGAGATGTTGGACATTAATGGTGCACAAAATGGAATTAAATTCCTATACTCAAATCTATAGGAGAAAACTCTAAAGATACATCGTGATTATTGATTACTAAAATTCTTGAGTGAATTTAAATTCCAAAGAGAACATGAACCCTAGTTGTCTATGTTTAATTAGTAATTACTTCCAGTAAGAGATAAAATAGTTGAATTGAAGATGAGAATTACATTATTAAAATATATAAAGAATGGATTCATCATCTAAGGTATTTAGGGGAGTATTACCACCTTCAAAGTTATCTATCAAGGATTCTACAAAATATATAAAACCATCTTCAATGTAATAATTTTCAAAGATGAATTTGTTAATTACACAACTATATGGGATGAAATAGTTAATATAGACCTCCATTCACATGAAGAGAATCTGACAACAAGCAAAGGTAGCTGGTAGTTGACTTACTAGCACTGAACCACCAAAAATTGTATTTTGCATTAGCCAAGCCCAAAGTGATTCCCTACATTGACTTATTTTAGGATTTTTTCTTCATAGGGAAGGTGATTGGTGGATTTTTACACCACTTTAACCATAATATGATTGTCACCTACATCTTAGGGGATGCTTTTTAGAGATACATGTGACTACCCATTATAAATGGCACATTAATGGACATAGAGTTAAATTATGGATGAAAATGAGCACAATATAAAATAAATTAAGGAAATGGATTGCTCCTAGGGAAATAGTCACCCTCAAGGAAAATGAACCCATTCCAATAACCAAATTCAATATGAGAATCTATCTTATAATGGTCCTACTAAATAGATTATATCAATACAATAACATTCACTTCTTCCATCTAGAATGGGTGTCGTTGTTAGATTTATTTATGACCTCAGAGATACCTTTTGGCCTAGGAGAGATAAATAATGTCAATATCCAAGAGAAAATGTTTAAAAAGGATAAAACACTCATGGGTGTCTACTTTTACATGATGCCTTATCTATTAGATGCAGACATGGCCACCATTTACATTCACAATGGATCACTCTATATTTCATCCCTAAACTATACCAAGAACTAAGTATGTGAATTATTTTCTTTCCTTGACATTTATTCATATATGAGGAATATCATTAGAATTGGTAAGAATGTTTATCCCTAAGTTTGGAGGGAAATTCATGAGGAACCCCTAGACTAAGTATCATAAAACATTAGGAAAACATTATGGTGAAGGGGTGATTATTGGTTATACCTTAACTATAATGTAATCATGGTGGAAGGGAATAAGGTTTCTCCTTTGTGTATCCCCAAGTATGTCCTATATAAATTGGTTGACCAAGAAATAGATTATTAGCGATGGTGGAGTATTGATGAAGATATGAAGAATAAACATAAGGGCATGTTCCATGGGTCTTCTCTAATGATTAGCTAGATGTGTTACACCAATAACAAGCACATCAAGGAAGTTGGGAAAATTAAATAATTCTATTCATTGGTTTCATTGCAATATAAGGATTGTGATCCCTATGGCCTTATTAAAAATCATATATCAAGCTTGGTAATTCCCTACCAACATGAACCATATGAGCATGATTTTGTTTTCTTAAATATGAAGGATGATGTTGAGGTCCTAGATAGGGAAAGAGTGGTTGGACTAAAGAAGGATAATTTGAGGGATATATAAAGGGATCCATCCATGATAATTAAATATGCCCAAATTAGGCTTCCACCTCTAGGTGGATGCGCTAAAAAAAATTATTGGACCTCTCAGCTTCTCTATTAACCCTTGGACCAAGGAAAGTAATCCAAACTACCACCCACTATGATTATAACTATTAAGTAAGAACATTTCAAGTTATTTTCCAAGAGGACTACCCCAATCTCCACCACCAATTGTAATAAGTTTTTTACGTAAGAGTAAGAGGTGGAGGAAATACATGCTACTACAAGTTATTTATGAAGATCACATGATTTAATTTTCATTGATTATTTAGACTCTAAGGATACTTTTCTTCCTATTAATTCATTAATTCATGTTACTTAGTTTCTATTGCTAAAAGTTTTGATGTTTCACCTTAAATCACCCAACAGACTCTAACCCTGGTTGAAAAGATAAAAATTTACTACAAGAAAAAATTAAGAGCTCCCAAAGACCCTCATCAATCAGTGGTGTCCCTTGTAATTTTTACTATGGGAACACCATAAATAAAGAGTGAGCTTGAGGATGAGGATGAATAAATATATAGGGATAAAGTCTTAATCCTCAAGGGAATAAAAGGAAAGGTGCCACTGAAGGCTATAGGATTAGGTGAAGTTGTTACTACTATAACCATTACTCCAATTATTTCTTCAATTGTTATGGTTTCATTGGTCCCCATTATTCTTATTATCTCCTTTATTCCTATAATTTTTATTCATTTAATATTTACTATAGTATTATTGTTATTTATTCAACCTTTATTGTCTCTACTTCTCATGTTTATACTTCAATTATTATTCTCCCCACTATCTCTAAGACCAAGAAATTTCATTTTAAGAAAATTGTGGGGGAACTTGGAAGTTCTCAACTTCATGTGTCTTCTACTCAGTTGGGTTTTCCAATGATTTATTATAGTAATACTCAATTCACTTCCATTATTTCGTCTATAAAAACTTGTAAGAAGAAGGCTACTTATATAGTGCATCCCATGCCCTAGTTTGGTAATATGGATTGGTCTAAAATCATCTTCACTTCCTTGTTAGACCCACTTCATGTGGAGGCATTAATGCATTCATATGCATATATTTTATTGGATGCTTACTCCTTAGACCCTTAACTAATTGATACTACACAATTAGTGATTTCATAATGGGAATCAGACTTGGAGGCCTAAACTACATAAAGACCAAATATAATGTTTACAGTGTTACCTAATGTGAGCTCTATTTTTGATAAATTAACATAAACTATTTAGAGGGTCAAGAAGCGAAAGATCCAAGATGAATCTAGTAGGGTGTGATTTTGGAGGAAAGACAAGATGTTTTATATTTATCCAAGAGAAATAATAGGATACATAGAGAGTCTCCATATAATGAATATTTTAAGGCTTATCTTCAGTAAAATATAGAGGCTTTATTAGAGATCCATGAGGGCACTAAACAGTCTATGTTAGGTTGTGGAGCTAAAAGCTTCACCAGGATGCAAACATGAGGAGTTATGGAGGTTGTAGAGAGTTGTAGAATGAGTTGTAGGGCAATCAACATCGGTTTGATCAACCGACATCGGTCAGATAGCAGTGCAAAAGAAACTGATGTCGGTTACAAGTCGGCCAACATCGGTCAGGGAGGTGCCGACGTCGGTAACCTATGTGTGAACATGCAGTTTGCATGCAGATTTTGGAGAGTCTATTTTTGGACTATTAGTTTGCATGTTAAAGGCTAATTATAGTCTTGGAGTTGTGTGTCTAATTATTGTAATTAAGATAGTCTAATTATTGTATGCATGAGATCTATATAATAGACTCATGGGCTGTATTGTAAACTAGTTATAGAGAGTAAGAGAGTAAAATAAGCTCCTTCAGAGAGAGGAGAGCAATGGTGTGTTCCTCCTAGTGCCAAAGTACCAAGTGTGGGTGCTGGTTTGGAGAATCAGAAGGGTTCTTCATGTATGTATGATCTTGGTCAGTAGGTGTGCAGGACCACATTTGGAGATCTATAATGGTGAGTAAGGTCTGGTGATTTGCAAGTGGCAGCAGAGAGCAGGAGATCTACTTAGAGTACGGTTGTATACTTGGTGTACTGGCAGTGTGTTACTGACTGGTGGAGGTGAACAACAACTCTATATTTGAGTTGTGTGTTGGGACCGTAAGAGAGAGAGGGAAGAAGTCCTTAAGGTGTGACAAGCCTTTGAGGTGGAAGAAGAAGTGGCATCTTCTTTATTGTATATTCTTCTGAGTGATAATTATTACAATTGTGTATTGTCTCTCATATCTTGTGCTGTTTCATATTTCTAGTTACTTATTCATTCTAGTTAAATTCTATGTTTAGTTGTTAATACAAGAGGTAATCATATTGTGCTCTAATTAAGGAGCAAGATCCTGACGGTTGGTATCAAAGCAGGTTGAGCAGGTTGACCAGGTTGGTACCAACTTGACAGTTGGTATCAGAGCTTTTGGTTGGGTTGACTAATAAGTGGTTTTAGATCTGGTTAGTGTTTGTTGATTACAGGTCACTCTCAGGGATTTTAGATTGAGTGGGAGTATAGCAATGGCAGAAGAAAGTAAGCTATGAATGGAGAAACTGAATAGCACGAATGGTCTGATTAATGGAAAGAGAGAGCAGGGAAAAGGAGATTGTTGGTTAGTAGAAGATCAACGTGTAGAAGCAGATGTTACAGGTGACGTTGCATAGGTTGCTTTGGATAAAGTAGAATCTTGGTTTACAGATTCTTTTGCCTCTTTCCATGTAGCCTGAAATAGAGCATCTTTTCATGGGTATGTCTTTAGAGACTTTGGAGAGATTTATTTAGGAGCTGGTGAGCCTTGTCAGATTGTTGGCAAAGGGGAAGTGAAGCTAAAAATGTAGAAGGATAACACATAAGTGTTGAAGGAGGTCATGCAGGTACCAGTCTTGGAGATGAGTCTAATTTCTTCAGGAAAGTTGGGTGATGGGAGATGCACAATAACTCTCACAGTGGATGCACTTGAATTAGACGGTGGTAAGAAAGTAGGTATCATTTATCTATCTACTTATATTAATGATTCACCTTCTATTGCAGAGATGTGGCTTTGTAGGCTTGGTCACATATGTAGGAGGGGAATGCATGTTCTTAAGTGGAAGACATATATCTTTGATAAACTTAAGAACTAGAAGGCCTTGGTGTTCATGGAGGAGATGACGGACAGAGATCAGCTGAGGGGACTAAATTATTCTGAGCAGGGTTGTGTTGATTTGAATAGGGTTTTAATCCATGGAGAGCTCACGAGTAAAAATTCATCACTCACAGGCGAACACAGGTAATGGCATCAGTTAGACATTAACCGATGTCGATAACAAGAAGACCGACGTCGGTCATATAAGAACTGATGTCGACAAAAGGGATACCGGTGTGGGCCAGGGAAATGATGTCGATAGTCAGGGTCAGTGTAGGGAACTGACATTGGTTGGGTGCAGACTAGGAGATGACTGAGATCAGTCATTAGAACGGATGGTGGGTGAACAACAAGCTATCAAAAAGGTCTCAAATGCTCATATTAAGGATTGAAAGGGTAATTGGACCTCATATTTGTTGTTCACCTTCTTACTAGTTGGTTACTGATGGTCGAGAACTAGGAAGATGTGAAGAGGCAATGCAGGTAGAATCTAGAAACAATGGGAGTTTGGCATGGATGAGGAGTGTGAGTCCTTGGAGAAGAACCAAATAGGTGTTTGTTGGTGGAGTTGTCAGTTGGAAGAAAGCACTGAAAGATAGATGGATTCCAAAGTTAAAGAAGAGAGTGGATGGATACGTTAGATAGAAGGCCAAGGTATATGGTCTTGAAGAAGCTATAAGATAGTGGTACAGGTTTTGACAGGTGGATGACAAAGTAGGGATTTAGTCAATGTCAGTGTAACTATTGTGTTTGTCTTTACTAGGTGGATGATGAGTCGTGACATTATCCTGTTACTGTATGTGGATGGTATGCTTGGAGTAGGTTTGTACATATAGGGATTTGCTGAGCTAAGGGTAAGGTTAGTTCAGAGGTATGTTAGGAAGAATTTGGGAGCAACAAAATTCTTTGGCATAAGAGACATGGAGATTTTGTCTCCAGTGGGAGCTGATGTGAAGAAGGTGTTAGCAAGGTTCAAGATGCAGGATGTAGAATCAGAAATCACACCAAGGGCTAGATAGTTCAAGCTGAGCTTAGAATAGAGTTTGAAATCACATGAGGTCGAGTGTAGACTTGAGTTTTTCCAAGCAGTGGGAGTTGTCAGAAAGTTTGGAGCCAATTCAGGGAAGGAGTACTAGAGGGTAGTTTAGTGGATTCTCAGGTATCTGAGAGGGACTAGTAGCAGATTAACATGTTATGCAGGGTCAAGGTCTTCACTACATGGAGTTATAGGTTCAGATGTGGCAGGTTACTTGGATGACAGGTGTAGCATCATAGGATGTGTGGTGGTCGGTCTTTAGGATTGAGATTGAAGAGGGATACAAGCTAGGGAATGAATTAGACAATGTACAGGTATAGGTATAGGTGTAGCTATTTATCTCCAAGTGGGAGATTATTAGGTTGTGGAGCTAAAAACTTCACTAGGATGCAAATAGGAGGAATTACAGAGGTTGCAAAGAGTTTCAAAATGAGTTACAGGGCAACTGACATCGGTCTGATCAACTGACATCGGTTGGATAGCAGTGCAGAAGAAACCGACGTCGGTTACAAGTCGGTCGACATCAGTTAGGGAGGAGCCGACGTCGGCAACCTGTGTGTGAACATGCAGTTTGCATGCAAATTTTGGAGAGTCTATTTTTCGACTGTTAGTTTGCATGTTAAAGGCTAATTATAGTCTTGGAGTTGCATGTCTAATTATTGTAATTAAGATAGTCTAATTATTGTATGCATGAGATCTATATAATAGACTCATGGGCTGTATTGTAAACTAGTGCTAGAGAGTAAGAGAGCAAAATAAGCTCCTTCAGAGAGAGGAGAGCAATGGTGTGTTCCTCCTAGTGCCATAGTACCAAGTGTGGGTGCTGGTTTGGAGAATCAGAAGGGTTCTTCGTGTATGTATGATCTTGGTCAGCAGGTGTGCAGGACCACGTTTAGAGATCTACAATGGTGAGTAAGGTCTGGTGATTTGCAGGTGGCAACAGAGAGTAGGAGATCTACTTGGAGTACAATTATGTACTTGGTGTACTGGTAGCATGTTACTGACTGGTGGAGGTGAACAACAACTCTATATTTGAGTTGTGTGTTGGGACCATGAGAGAGAGAGGGAAGAAGTCCTTGAGGTGTGGCAAGCCTTTGAGGTGGAAGAAGAAGTGGCATCTTCTTTATTGTATATTCTTCTGAGTGATTATTAATACAATTGTGTATTGTCTCTCATATCTTGTGTTGTTTCATATTTCTAGTTACTTATTCATTCTGGTTAAATTCCATGTTTATTTGCTAATACAAGAGGTAATCATATTGTGCTCTAATTGAGGAGCAAGATCCTGACAGTCTAGACAAGAGTTATAGTAGGAACTAAAGTGGGTACATGAGTATAATCAGATTATATATGTTATTAGGGAAATTTAAATTTATGTCTAGAATTTAGCTCTCAGGTTGTATAATATCTTGGTCACCATCAGTTCAATGAGAACTAAATTATCTCCCCATATTTTTGAAATGTCTAGATTATTTAATTCATTGAAATATGATGAGAATAAATTAAATTTAATTGTATTATACAAAACCAATAAGGATTTCATCTATTTGGATTTGATGACACCACTTGAAGTATCCAATGCTCTCAATTTGGTGGTCATCAGGATACAGGAATCTTGGGACTAGGTGTCAAGTGTGCAAGCCTTGGTTCCGAAATTGGTAGAGTATGAAAAGTAGTTCTTACAAATTTTGGATAAGATTAAACTATCTTAGGCATGAGATCCCTTAGGCAAGATACTAAGTAGGGACGAATTTGACTAATTACTCTCGTAAGAATTTGCTAATTTTATGCAAAGTCTTCAAGGGTGTATGTTGGATGAGATTAAATAAGAACTAGTATATTCTAGGAAGAAAGTTACTAAAGTAAAAAAATTTAGGTGGATTTAAAATACATGAAGGCCAAACATGCACACTTATTAGTATAAGTTACTAGGGTACCTAGGCCATATATTTTGAATATGGATACAATCAAATTGTATAATAATGTTAGATATAAGACTTATCAAGACCTAGAAGTAAATAAAATTGGTTATGGTTGGACCATCTAATTTAACTCCACCATCTAGTTCAGTCCCTCTGACTACAATAAGTTCAACTATGCAGGCCCCAACTTTAAGTAAACCTTAGTTTTATTAGGTTTATTTTATGTGTATATTACATGTAAATTGGAAAATAGAACTAAAGCATGTAATAATTAGTTGAATAATTTTGTAAACATGCATAAGTTGCATTATTTTATAAGAATGAGTCTTATTTTTAAGACATGGTTTTGACTATATTTAATTATACATGCAAAATTTACATCAATTAGAACACTCATTTTGATTATTAACAAGTAATTTTAGAGTTTTGCATAGATTTGGAGGATGAGGTGATTGTTGTCAATTTGAAGACCACCCTGATTGAAGAAATGCAATCAAAACTTATCTTTATCTAATACAATCAGATCATCTCAGAGTTTGGGTGACCCTAAAGTGTGAGGAACCTCTAGAGAGGGTTGGTTCCCTTGGATCTATTACCTTAACTAATTTCTTACTTGGAAAAGGGAGAGAAATTGATAAATAAATCATGAAAACATGTAAAAGAAGGTGATTCACCGATGTTTTGGACACTTATAATTGCATATGAAAAACTATCAGACACTTTCAAACCTAAAAATTTCACTTCACTCCTTCTTTGATCAACTTTAACATAAGTATTTCACAAAAAAGCACTAACTAGCTATCAATCTAGCATAAGAGGGAAGTTTTCCACTTACAAACTAATAAATAAACTATCTATAGAACTTAGAATGACCTGTGAGAGCTAAAACAAACTTCATGAAGGTGAGAAAACTTAGACATAGGCAAAGGAAAGCATACATTCACTTAACCACATCAATGAATTCATAGGACACACTTCAATTTTGCTTTAAAATGGAGGAATTTAGTCTTTATTGCATCAAATAGGTGTTGCAATACAAATATTATCATATCCTAGTCATGGCAAAAGCATAAGTGTCTCTTTTATTGGGGGATAAATGGGAGATATATAAGAAAGGTGAAGAGAGAGAGGGAAGTGAGCAAATAAAAATCAATAAATAAGGCCCAACCACTTTTTTACTGATTAACATTAATCTTACCTCTATAAATTAACTTTCATTAGCTCCAAATAACTTTCAATCCCTCTCATTGGATTATAAATGCCCTAGAGGACAAGATCCATGATAAGGATGATCAATCATGATCCATTAAAAAATAATAGTCTCCAAAGACTTCTAAAATTTCATTAAATGCTCCACATGTCCTTCTCAACCTCTAAACTCTCCATATTCTTAATGAGATTATAACACCATGATTTATCTTGATATGCACTTTAAATTATTATAAAATCACTTGAACTCATTCACTGGTGTCCCTTCTAACATTCCTTTCATAGCCACAACTCTACCATTACTCCAAACCCTGAATGTAAGTCTACCATAGATGAAAACTAATCCCTTTATTAGTTTTCATATAACCATAATTTCAAATGAAGATCCATAGGATACCTAGTCTCCTGATCATGACTAAGATGTAAAATTCATGTCTAAGGGATTTTTAGAGGTCTATTTAAGCTTTAATGGTGGTATACAAATCTATAGGATTTGATTTTGGTAACCTAGATTGTATTTAGATCCTGCATTTATACATTTGCCTACCTAGGTGGCAAACTAATTTGATCTGACATGTCTACCTATGTGGAATTTATTTAGGATACTTATTTTATTTTAAAACCTGACCATTATCACCTCAAACATGTGTCTTCATCCTGTGCCCTCTTGGGACTCGATAAAATTTGCTCCATTGATCTGCTTGGGAGTCTCCTAGCTTTGACCTTCATTATTAGCCATTGATTAGTGATTTTATTTCTAAATTGTGCCACTTAGAATCACTATGTTGATATTTTATTTGAATTTCAAGATCATGTCACTTGGTATTCTTACATGATTTTTGTGGACCCTATTATTAATCTCTATCCAATTAATATGCTTCTATCATGTGGTAGCCTTTCATAAAATTTGGGCTTATTGACCTCTTAACCTCATGCACACTATTGATTTCCTTGACACAGTTGAATGCATATCATTGATCTTTGATCTACTAGATCAAATTCATGTCATTGATATTTATCTAAGGAATATGATCAAATGTGGTTCATTGAACTACTATCAATTTACCATGATTAAGATACTTGGCATATTTGTATTCATCCTTAGGATCTTATAACTTATTGACTTTGAACTCACCATTGATATTAGATTATGTGATTTAACTCATACCATAGATATTTTTTTGATGTATTGACCCAATTAATCTCCCATATGCCATTGATTTATTGATCTGATTGAGCAAGTTTTTGACACTTGATAGCCCTACGTTTAATTTCAACCTATTTGAAGATTTTTTGAATCTAAATAGCTATTTATTGTGGCCTTAATTTGATGTTTTCAGACACATCCCACACTACTATATCATCTTTTAAGGCTTATATATTGAGATAGAAAAGACTTCAAGACATTAAACTTTATAGAGGATATTCATGGCATAAAATACATCATTTTCATGCAACCCTTCAAATTTGATTAGCTTCCCAAGTATAATTATTAAATACATAACCAAAATGACATGTTCATTCTTGCATGATGTGCTAAGATAGTCTAGTTACCAATAATCACATTAAGGGATTTTTAAGACCAACTCATGAATTCATAAGATAAACTATAATGACATACAAAGTTTCAAATGGTAGGGATGACAATTTGACCTATGAGGTCAAAATTATCAACATTTTGGTGACTCAATTAGGAAGCATGCCTACTATGATTGAGAACTAGACCATTTACATGACCTTTAGACTCATAAGCAATTAAAAATCTAATTCATGGTTGCAAGAAACCTTTTGACCTAAAATAAGATAACTATTCGACCAAGACAAGGAAGGAAATATACAAAATAGGGAAACTAATCTAAACAAAGCAAGAATGTAAATAAATCACTTATTTGAGACCAAAAAAAACAAAATAATGTGCTATAATATAACTTGGAGAAAAACAAACAAACTAATTATGTATAAGAAACGTAGCTTTTCAATCATAATATTTTAGATGTATCCCATTAATTGGGATAGGAAGTTCCTCACCATCCATCTTTGCAAGTTGGAAGACATTATAGGATTTGCAACTGGAGATTGTGTATGGACCACTCCAAAGAGAGTCAAACTTTATATGCCTTCTTGGTTTAGCTCTATCCTCATTCCACTTGAGGACCAAATCTCCTTCTTTGAAACTTCATGAAGAATCTCTCTTGTCAAAGGCTCTCTTTACTTATGCTTCGTGGGTTTCCATGGCTAACATGGACTAATTTTGAACCTCTTCCAATTCCATAAGCTCATTATATTTGATCTCCATTGGTTCATTTTCCAATAACTCAAGTCAATGCATTAGTTCTAAAGAAAGAAACTCAATAAAAATATGTAATCTTACTTCCTTACCATATACTAACTTGTATGAAGATTTGGATATTGATCTTTTATAGGTGATATTATTTGTCCATAGAGATAATTTCAACTTGAGATGCCATAACCTCTGATTATCTTCAATAGTCCTTCTTATGATATTTAATAGGTTATTATTTATGGATTCAATAAGGTCATTACCTTGTGGATAGTAATTTGATGAAGTGATAAGATAGATACCATGTTGAATATCCCATTGGTTGACCCTAGTCCCCACAAAGGCCATATAAGTTTTAGAAAGAATGGTTGAATGAAATCCAAATCTAGTGAGAAAACCTTCATAAAATTATAAAACATTAGATTTGTTTGATTATTTTAATGCTACTAATTTTTTCCATCTAGTGAATTAATTTGTAGTAGTTAGTATCCATTTATGTCATAAAATTTAAGGGGGTTAATGAGACCAATAAATTCTAATCCCTAGGCTGCAAGTTTCACTTTTCCCACAAACATAACACACTATTTGCACTTCCTAACCCATGCATGATAATCACCAAATATGTTAGGAAAATAATAACAACCTCTCATTATCTTAAGTGATATGGCCCTTTTAAAATAGTTCCCTCCACCATGTCCATTATGGAACTACTCAAGCAATCTTTATGTTTGGCTTGGCTCTATACATCTTAACAACATGCCATTGATATCTTTCTTGAACAAAATAACATCAACAAAAAGGAATGGGTTGATTTTAATCTAAAGTATCTTCTTTTTAAAGTTTTGGACAAATTTTGGCCTACATACAAAACTTTTCCTAGATGGATTAGTTTCTGGAAGTCTTGGTGAAGAGTGAGAAGTTGAGTAGAGTTCCTATTGAGTGAATGAGCAAATGGATTGGAAATAGGTCTAGAATTATAAGTTCAAGGATCCAATAGGTTCCCATGGTATTAATGGTACTCTAAGGGGAATTAAGTAGGATTTATCAAAATCTTAAAGGTTTTTTAAGGCCTCAATGGGTTCAAAGATCATTATCACAAGCCTAGAGAACTAGACCATCATAACATGTCATGCAGGAATGAATAGGTCAGTCTAGGTACACATTTGATAAATGTACTGAGGAGGTTGATCAAGGTTGAATAATTTCATTAACATGATTTTTTTTTGTCAAAAATGTCCCCTAAAAATTTGGTATCTTGATGAATTATTTATTTCAAGATATAAGCCTTTAAAGTTGAACTAGTATAGTAAGATGTGCATAGGGATGTCAAGTTAAAACCATGGAAACTATCCATTTGAATTTAAATATTTCAAAGGATCCTAAGCTTAACCATAAATCTAAAAAGTTTCATAATCTCAATTGATTAGATCATAGATCAATGACATGCAAATAAATCTTGAGTCAGTGGGACCATCAAGATCAATGACATGAGTTGAATCATTCAATCAAAGATCAACGATGAGATAGAGGTCAAAAAATTAGATAATCTTAAGATTAGATGCAAGGCTAACAAGTGGCATGATCATAGTGAATCAAAGGATCAATGATGCATGGTTGATCAAGTTGATAAATATCAACAATGCACATTTAACCTCATAAAATATATCGATGGTGCACATGAGGTCAAGATGTCAAAGAGATAGATTACACGAGAAGCTACCATGTGGTGAAAACATGTTAAATACATAAATACTAACTATAAAATCCATAAAAGGAATGCAAAGGTGATAAGTGTCACTATCTAGAAACCCAGATCAAGATTAATGGCTAATGAAGAAGGTCAAAACTAGGAGACTTCAAATGGAGATCAAATATGTTCCAGGTAAATCTAGAATAGGTATTTCAAAGGGTCCACCATTAAAGCTCAGTCAAGATCTTTGTTCAAAGATTTACAATATACAAGGTCCATTTTTTGGGGTTACAATATTATTTCACAACTGTGGCTATTATTATTTAAAGAAGATCTATGCATATAATGAGTTCTCAGCTTCCACAAGGTTCAGAGGTAGAATAGGTTTATTTAAACCCAATATAGTTCAAGAATGAGGCTATGAAGCTTTTAGGATTTTCATTAACATGATGACTATATGAAAACTAATAAATTCTTTGGTTTTCAATCTATAGTAAACTTATGTTCAAGTTTGAAATAGGGTTAGATATAAAAAAGATATGGAGGAGTGTCTCATCCTTTGACATAGTCATATCCTTGACAAGAAAGTACCTATAGATGCTCAAGATAGAAATAGTCATATCTCTATCAGATCCATAAATATAAGGATTGTATCCTTGTAATGAAGTCAAGTAGAAGATAGTGTAGAGTTATAAGATGGAGATTTGGTGGTTAGAAATTATAGCTAGAGCAATTAATAGATTTTTAGGGTCTTTTACCTTCATAGTAAGATCATGATTCATCATCCTTGGTAATTTCTTGTCATCTAGTATATTTCTCAAACAATGAGAAAGTTTGAAAGCCTTTGGGATAAATGAAAGGTTAATTTTTCTATAATGGATTAGTCTTGATTGGATAAAAATGTGGTTAAGAATTCATGAAAGGTGACATCAACTCATTTATTATTTTATGATGATGTGATCCTCCTCTCTCTTCTCCCTTTATTTATATCTCCCATTTTCTTCCCCATTGTAAGGCTCTCTCTCTCTGATTTTAGATATATTCTTTGATTTTGGAAAGAAGAGTTAAAGACTTACATTTGATAAGGCTAAACCCTGTCAAGAATTTATATGAAATATCTCTTAAAGAAATAAAGACTTTATTTACCTATCTATTTCATCTAAATTGTGTTTATCAAACCTTGTGCATGATGGCTTTGTGAAGGAAAATATTCCATGTCTATTATCCTTTTTTCTTTCCTATTTTTAGGTGTTTTCAAGTTAGTTATAGGTCTAGACTTATGTTATTTCTACCATTAATGTATGCTAGGTGTGAATCTTAGAATTCCTCCTTGCTTCATTCATTACTTCCTGAGCCTAGTTCATGAAATACTTATGTAACTAACTAGTTAATGAGATTGTGTGAGCTAACATTGTCTTATGCTTCTTTAGTGTATGTTTCATGCTTATGTGATTTATCATTTAAATTTGGTGCATCACCTTTTTAACTTTCTTAGCAACCCTATTTCTCCCATTCTAACCCTTTTCTTAGTAAAGTATTTAGTTTAGATGATCCATCAAAAGGAATCCAACCTTCTCCAGATTTTCAACCCCATTATAGGATACCCACAGCCTGGGGTTGTTCCCATTATGTAGCTTAGTTGGGGAGATCCTGAAGAAACCTCCCCAAGGGTGTAAACTAATGTTACAATAGTTTTTGGCATGCCCAATGGGACCTAATTTTAAATAAGGTTGGTCAAGTTTGATGCTAGTTTGACTAATTTATATCAGTTATAGATTTCATGCAAGAGTATCTAGTGAATCCAATCAACACTCATAATTCTAGTGTAGATTAGTATCTATCTTTCATGCCAAATGTGAATACAAGATCAGCTTTTAGAGGTATTCCTTTTGAATTGGTTGAATTTCCTTTAAATTTAGTAAAAAGGTTAATATTTGATAATACACACCCATATAAAGGTAACTTCCCTCCTAAATCAATTTCAAAATATACCTTTTCAAGAGGATCTTTGTTATCCCCTTTCATTACTATGGTAGCCCCTAAAGCTTCCCCTTTTATGGATTTCAATGGCCAAAGTCATTTAGAGATCTAGTAGTATGATCATATTCTAGTAGTAGCTCTTAAAAGTGTCCCTTATTTCACTAGAGACCAATCTACAACCCCTTCTAATCACCTCAGAGATATAGCCAATTTTTGTAGCATTCATGACATAACTAAGGAAAATGTGGATATTAGGTTATTGTCCATCTCTTTCAAGGGTAAAGCCTTAGACTAGTATATAAACCTTACTTCCAACTCTATAACATCATGGGATCAGTTGGGAGATGTATTGTGTAAAATATTCAAAGACAAAAGTGACCACTTATCACTTGTAGAGAAATTAACCAAAATCAAGAGGGCTCCTTATGAGGTCATGCAAGACTTCAATAGTAGGTTTCAAAAAAAGACATGAGATAGAATTCCAATCTCTTTTAGACCTAATCCTAACTTTGATTTCCTTTACTATTTGAAAGACCTCGATAGTGATAATATAGTAATGATTCAATCTATGGGAGGAAACACACTACCAAATACTTATGAGGTGGCAATCAAAGTAGAAAATGATCTATTCCAAGTTATCGAGCTTACACAAAGACCACCAATGAATTTATTTCTTGAGATTCAACCACCTCTTATTATTATTCTTACCCTTACTTCCATTCCTCCTATGCCAACACTTTATGTTATACCTATGCCAAAGAAATAAAATGCTTCCATTAGTCAATCTAGTGATTCCCAAGAGAGAAAGAATTTCCAAGAGCTTAAGATCATGTTTCAATACTTTATAAATGAGTTGTTTAATGTGAAGAGACATCATGCATAATTTAATATAACTTATCAATCTCCATATCAACCTCAAAAGTATTCATATCAAGAAAATAGACCCCCTTGCAAATAAAATTTCCAAGGTCAAGGCTAAGGACAAAGGCACCCTAACTATGTTAGGCAAAACAATTATAACCCAAATACTATAAGCACATCTACTACTTTGGTCCCTACTTAGAACAAAATTACTCAAGAAGTTAAGGGTACCATGTCTTGGAATTAGTCTTTTGGTTAATCCATTATCCCAAACATTGATTTTAATCAAGCCTTGAATGTTCAATGGTAGCAGGCTGCTAGCTATGGGTATAATCAAGATATTATGGCTCAAAACATAGAGGTACTTTGATGGAAAAGCTAGAAGAGTCTTATCAAGTTTAAGGGCCTAATGAGGGATCAAACTAGTTAGATGCTACAATGGTTAATTATGAGAAAGAAGAGTGATATGCATCTATTTAACAGGCTAGTTCTAGCCAAGCATACATCACAATGGAAGATAATACAAGATTCAAAATAAGGAATATGGATGGTAAATAGGGAGTAGTCAAAGATATTCCTAACATTACTCCTTTGCTATCAAATCCAAAGGAACCTACTATTACTCCAAAGGTTCTAATAGCTCCAAAGAATCAAAATCAAGGGAATGCCTTTATGCCCCAACACTCACAAGTTCAAAATACAATTGTGGATCCCAAAGCATAACCAAAGGTTGGTGGTTTTCCCATTAATATTATGGATCAAATGATAAATTCCAATTTAAGTGTTCTAATGTGGTACATGTTATCTATGCTTGGTGAGGTGGATATCCTTCAAAAAGGATTGGCAAAGATCAATGCTTCATAGAAGCCACTAGGCAAAGAAAATATGGTTCTTACCAATGCGACCAAAGGAACAAATGAATAAAAATCAAATAAGGTGGTCAAGCCTCCTCCCTTATACATTTTTGCAATCATTGGTGACTCTTTGGTAGATAATTGCATGGTAGATAGTGGATCAAGTACTTTAGTGATGCCAAAGTCAATAATAGATTAGCTTGATTTGAAATATGAACCCCAATTTAAGGGATTTCTATAACTTGATAGATCTTATAACAAACTAGATGGAATTATCAAAGGTCTAAACTTGACCTTACATGCTTGTCCTAGTGTTTTAGTGGCTCAATATGTGTTGATCCTAGATGTGCCTCCATGTTTTGCTCTATGCTTATCTAGAGACTTCACAACAAAAATAAGGGGTTGTTTAGCATCAAATTGGTCCTACATAGATTTCAAAACAAGTTATGGGACCAAGGTGTGTATCAAAGTTGAGCCTATTTCATAATTACACATAGAACCCTATGGTCTTGATAGTTTAAAAATTAATTACACCATCCTAGATGAAGATGACCACTTGATTGGTCCAAAACTAAATATTTATCTTGAGGAGATACTTGATATCTTTTTAGATGAGTTATGGAGTGACAATTAGTTGATTTAACCTTTAGAATGTATTTAATAAAGAGACATGGGTGTTTATTGCTTGCATGAAGAGATTGAGTCCATGTCATCCCTCACTAGGCCACAAGAAGATTCTAGTTCTTTGTGGAAGTTATTATTTGATGGATCAATAAGCAAACATGGATTAGGTGAAGGTGAAATTCTAGTATCTCCCTCAAATAATAGGTATTTCTCTTCTTAAAGATTTCAATTTAGTTGCTCTTGTAATAAAATAGAGTATATGGGCCTTATCCATGGCCTTCTATGGTCTATTAAGAGAGGAATCAAGTAATTTCAAGTGTATGGGGATAGTGAGATGGTATTACATTAGGTTAGAGGTAAAAATGTCACAAAGAATCCCCTAATGAATTCCTACAAACATAGAGTGTGGAACATTCTTTAAGACTTTGAGTCCTTCAACATCTAAGCAATGCCAAGGAACCAAAATTAGCATGTTGATAGGTTGGCAACTATGGGAGCTCAATTTGACCTCCCAAAAGAATTGAAAAAGTCTAAAGTGTAGCCACATGTCAAAGTGGTAGTACTACCATTAGTTCCAGAAAATGAATCTCATTAGTAGGTCTTTGACAATGACAAGTAGATTGCTTATTTATTGTAGGAGGAAGCAAAGTTTTCCTCATTAAACCAAGAAAAGTTTCAACATCAATATAAGGAGAAAAAATTTCATCTGAGAAATAACAATCTTCCTAAAGGGTTGGTCATATTTGAAGGTCTTTTTCATCAATGAGATCATATAAGGAGAGACAAGGTAGTAATGTCAACCAATGAGGAGAACTATGAAAGATTCCTTATCCTTATAGAAAATCTTCTCAAGATTGGAAAGGTAAGAACTAGGGCTAAAAATCATGCTTTCATTGATGTTTGTAAAGAATACATAGACATATTTGCTTTGGAATACTATGACCTTAGTAGTTTTGATCCCAAACTAGCCCAACACACTATAGAACTGGAGGCTAATGTCAAACCTTGTTAGTTAAAAATAGAGGCCTATCAACCCAAAAATTGAAGAGCTTATGAGGAAAGAATTGACAAAATTAATTAATTTCAAGATCATCTTTCCCCATTAGACCTCCTCATGGGTAGCCAACTTGGTGCCTGTGAGGAAGAAGAATGGGGAGATTAGATTGTATTTTAACTTTAAACATTTGAATAGGGCCTCCCTCAAAGATCATTACCCATTACCATCAATAAAATAACTTCTTTAAATATTTTATAGTTTAGAATGCTTCTCTCTTTTGGATGGGTATTCATGATACAACTAGGTGATAGTAAGAGAAGAAGATGAATATAAGACTACATTTTCCACAAAGTGGGGCACATATGCTTATTAGAAGATGCCTTTTAGCTTGTCAAATGCTAGAGCTACCTTTCAAAGATAAATAGACATGGATTTCCAAGGATTTATAAATAATATGGTGCTAGTCTACTTATATGACATCATAGTTTTCTCCAAGAAGGCTAGTGAGCATCTAGACCACCTAAGATTGATCTTTGAGAGATGCATAGAGTATGGGATATATTTAAATCACAAAAAATGTGTGTTTATTATTCATGAAGGAAAACTCTTGGGAAATATTATCTCTAATAAAGTATTGGACATAGACATTGATATAATAAGTGCCATCTTGGCATTATTTTTACCCAAACATAAGAAAGGACTTCAGAGCTTCCTTGGAAAAATGAAGTTTTGTACCTAGTTTTGTGAACCTAGTCAAGCCCATCACTGCTATGATAAAGAAGAAACAAGTATTCACTTGGTCAAATGAAATTAAAACAACATTGGAGGCTATTAAGTAAGACATTTCCTAAACACCCTCACTCATGAATCCTAACTTCTCAAGGGATTTTATGTTGTACACCTTTGTCAATGTTGACAATATATCAACTATGATGATGTAGAAGAATGGTGAAGGACTTGAGAATCCAATATATTTTTTTAGTCAAGGGATTAAGGAATATGAGGTAAGGTAAACATTTGTATAAAAGTAAGTTCTTATATCCTTAATAAGTCCCAAAAATTTTAGACCAATACTCTCCAACATCAAAATCTATCTGATGGTGTCTCATCCTAAAGTGAAGGGTTTCATGCTTAACAAAGACTTAAATGAGAAGATGGTTGGTTAGATTACCAAGGTTAAGGAGTATGATGTGGAGATCAAGGTCACTAAGATAGTAAGAAGCAAAGGATTATGTGAGCATATGGTTGATGACCTTGATGAAGATAAATAACTTGTCTTGGTGACATAAGATAACTCACAAGTAGATGTACCTCCACCTCGTACTAGTTGGTTATAAGATATGACACACTTCTTGTTGATATGTGAGTGCTCCCAAAGTATGGATAGATAAAAAATAAGGTATTTTAGGATTCAATCCATACCCTATGAATTTGTTGATGGGGTTTTATTCAAAAAGAACCTCAATGGAGTGCTTCTTAGGTGTATTGATGATAATCAAGTGATAAATCTCTTGGAGTAGTTTCATGATGGGCCTATAGGAGGCCATTTTTATCCAAGTAATATAGAAGAAAAAATGATAAGAGCTAGTTATTATTGGCCCAACCTTTTCAAAGATGCATATGCATGGGTTAGAAAATGTCAAAAATGTGCTCTATTTGTAGGTAAACCAATATTGGTAGCCCTTTCTCTTAACCCAATTTAGGTGGAACAACCCTTTATGTAGTGGGGTTTGGAATTCATAAGAATGATCAATCCACCTTCTAGTGTATGATATAAATGGGTGCTTACTAATATTGACTACTTTACCAGATGGGTGGAAGCAATTTATCTTAAAGAAGACAATGAAATAATAGTGTTGGACTTCTATGATAACATAGTGAGCAGATTTGGTGTACCAACAAAAATAATTTTAGATAATGCTTTAGCATTTATTGGCATGAGGAAAAGCAAATGGGCACTTTAGCTAGGCATATAGCTTAGTAAATCCTCAAATTAATACCTCCAAGGCAATGGAATTGTAGAGTTAAATAACAAGAACTTGATAAGGATTATCAAGAGGCCTATGGAGGAGAACTAGAGAGTATGGCATACAAAGCTAAGGATAGCCTTATGGGCTGATAGAGTGACTCCCAAAGTTTCCATTGACAACTCACCATGTGTCCTGGTATATGGGAGGGAATCCAAATTGACCATATCTCTTGATTTACCTACCTTAGAGTTAGCCCATTAGCTTGAGTTGATGGAAAGTGAACCTATAAACATGAGGATAGTGTAACTCATAGAGATATATGAAGTTAGGGACATTGTAATGAAGACATTGGAGTCACATCAAGCTCAAGTGAAGAAAGCCTTTGATGAAAGAGTCATAACAAGGGAATTAAAATAAGGGGATCTAGTCCTTAAGTGAGATTTGAATAAGGCCAATCCAAGCAACCATATCAAAATTGATAGCTTGTGGAGTGGTCCTTATTTGATCCATAGCCACAAATAACATGATGATTTTTAGCTTGCCTAGTTGGATGGAGAGGTGTTACCCATCCTAGTTAATGGCATTCATTTAAATCCTTGTTATTAAAATAGTTTAAAATAATTGTATAATATTGTACATATTAGATTAGATTTCATGTTTTCCTCTAAGTGCTTTGTACACATTTATTTTAGTTGTGTGTTTCCCTTCCATAAGTGTTTTGGTCATAATGTTTGTTTTGTTCTTGTTGTCATTTTTACTTCAAGAGAAGTATTTTAAAAAGGGATAAGCTTGTATCATTTTCATGATCAACTAGGAAGGAAAGATTTGAGACTTCATGCCCAATGCATAGGCTAAGGCTACTAGTCTCGTACATAGTAGGCATGCAATCCTAGGATGTTGCCAAAAATGTTGGCCAATTTTGGCCTATATACAAAACTTTACCTAGATGAATTAGTTTATGGAAGTCCTAGTGAAGAGTGAGAAGCTAAGTAGAGTTATTATTGAGTGAATGAGCAAATGGCTTGGAAATAGGTCTATAATTATAATTTAAAGGATATAATAGGTTCCCATGGTATTCATGGTACTCTAAGGGGCATGAAGTAGTATTTTTAAAAATATCAATGGTTTTTTAGGGCCTTGATGGATCCAAAGATGATTAACACAATCCTAGAGAACTAGATCATCATAGCATGTCATGAAGGAATAAAAAAGTCAATCTATTAACACATTTTATAAATGTACTAAGGAGGTTCATCAAGGTTTAATAATTACATAAACATTATGCTTTTTTCCAATAAAATATCCTAAAAATTTGGTATCTTGATGAGTTATTTATCTCAAGATATAAGCCTTCAAAGTTGAACTAGCAAAGTGGGACTTACATAGGGACATCAAGTTAAAACCACAAGAAATAGCCATTTGAATTTAAATATTTCAAAGGATCCTAAGGTTTAATTCAAATCCAAAAAGTGTCATAATATAACTTGATCTTATCATATATCAATGGCATGAAAATAAAATATTGATTTAGTAGAACCACCAAGATCAATTGCATAAGTTGAATCATGCAATCGAAGATCAATAACGAGCTCAAGGTCAAAAATTTAGAGGATATTATGATCAAACATAGGGATAACAAGTGGCATGATCATAGTGAATCAAAGGATCAATGGTGCACATTTGATCAAGCTAATAAAGATTGATGATATGCATTCAACCTCATAGAAAATATCAATGGTGTGTGTGAGGTTAAGTCAAAGAGCTAGATTACATGAGAGGATACCATGTGGCACCAACACATTAATTATATAAATACTGATTATATAATCCATAAAAGGAAGGCAAAGATGACATGTGTCACAATCTAAAAACCTTTATTAAGATCAATGACCAATGAAGAAGGTTAAAACTAGGAGACTTCAAATGGAGATCAGATACAATCCAAGTAATGTAATGAAATTACTTAGATATTCACACAGAATGATTTTATATTGTACATAATAAGCAAATATGAAAGATCACATAATGATAATTGATATCATAATAGAATATTAGATAATATATCAAAGCCACTTTAAGGGGGCAACCTCCTTAACAATGCACTAATAGCAGAATACTTAACAAAATTACATAAAGACTAACCACTACCTCCTATATATAGTCTATTAGCCAAGGTTATTCCATAGACTGACCTAACTAAGAACATAGAGAAATGTAACAAGTAAATAAAAGAGGTATGCAAGCCACAAGTTGGCCACACATATCCCTAGACACACCAATGGTTAAGGGCATAACAGGCCCCTCCCCTTCAAAACAATGTTGTCCTCAACATTGTGACAACTCTAGATGCTGCTACACCAATGCTTCATCCTCCCAAGTGGCATCCTCACATGGCAAATTCTTTCATTTGATTAGGTACTTTGTAATTGCACTAGAATTTAGCTACTTAGTGTGCCTTTGAATGATGACATTAGGATCAAGAAAAACTCTACCTTCCTCATCTAATTATGGTAATTATATTTGAATGGAAAGTCTGTGTCCAATGAATTTATTCAAGCATGATATATGAAATACTAGATGTATGCGAGTGGATGAAGGAAATTCTAACTCGTAGGGCACATTGCCATTTTTTTACAAGATCTGATAAGACACATAATACTTAGGGGATAACTTGTTATCCTTTTTTTGTTGCTTCAATGATATTAGTTTGTATGGATGTAAGTGAATAAAGTCCCAATCACCAATGTTAAAATGCCTCTCACTTTTGTGTTGATCTACTTGTTGCTTCATGTGGTTCTGGGCTATAGCTAAATTTTCATGCAAACTTGCGAGGACATCCTATTGATGGTGAATATATTATTAAACTACACAAACCTTAGGATGGACCTTCAAGGTTGAAGTGATAGATGGAGGGTGGTATTTATATAATTCCATAAAAGGAGACATTTTGGAAGAAATATGAATAGAAGTATTATACCACCATTCAGCAAGTGGCAACCACTAAACTCATTTATCTTATTTATTAGAAACAAAAAAATAGAGACATCCTTCTAGACATTTGTTGACTACCTCAATTTGTCCATTAAATTGAAGATGATAGGATGAAATATGAGCCAATTCGGTACCCAAACATGTAAATAACTCAGTCCAAAAATTACTAGTAAAAATGGGATCTCTATCACTGAAAATGATCTTAGGGGTCCCAAGTAGTTTTTGAAATATATTGATAAAAGTAACAGCTACTGTACTAGCAACAAATGGCTAGGATAATGAACAAAAATGAGCATAATGTTTCTCTACGTTTTTGCTATTTACATTCAGAAGAAGAAGAAACTAAGGTTAAGGGTCAGGGGTTTGTATGTTACCTAGATTAAGTTGCGCACCGTATCCAAGCATTGTAGGAGCTCCTCTTTGGCTGTGGAGGAAGACACCTATAGATGAGAATAAGACTTAAACAAAGAGAGTGTTAGATAAAGATATGGTGTGCCAAGCAACACGCTCAGTCTCGAAAGCGTAAAGCTCTGTGAGGGATGACAGTCCACTATTTGACAAAAAGAGTGTTGTATGAAAAGAAATAATGAAAGACTAAGAAAGAGAAAGTAGACAGCGTGTACCTATTCTCTATAATTAGTCTGTCATAGTTGCCAATGTTGGTAGTCCTGCCGATGTCAGTTTGTCAATATGTCGACGTCAGTTATGTTACCGATGTCGGTAGGGGCAGAAGGCCTTGGACGGGTTTTAGGGTATGTCTGTGGTTGACAGAGGAGTCTAGGAGTTTAAGGGTCTATGTAGGGTTGCAAGATAGTGAATAGGGTCTGAGAGGGGGCAAAGGTTAGGGATAGGTGTAAAAAGAGGATAAGAATAGAAGGAAGGCTTTTCAGCCTTTCTATGTAGGAAGTCGAGTCTAGTTGATAGTATTTAGAAATAGTAAATAGAAACTAATTACTAATGTATTCTAAATTACTGAAATAAAATAGAAGAATACTTAGCTCTGTTATAAGAACCAAGGGTGTTAGAATGCGTATTCTTGTTGTGGCTGATGTCGAAGCCCTTGTGCAATGTTCTAATCCAATTTGGAGTCACTTGTGCAGAGTTTCTGTAGCTAGGAGAGCATTAGTCAAAGTCTGATGTTTGGTCTCAGAGTGTGTGCATCGATGTCTTAGAGTCTGGGAGGAAGAATTTGGGATCAGTGATTAGACCCTAGCTCAAGGTTAGAACCCAATTTAAGTAATCAACATCGGCAATCCCGTCAGTGTCGGTTGACATTTGATCGACGTCAACGGCCAGAGAATGGGTAAAAGGGCTATTTTTAGCCCTTTGCCCATTCTCCATCTGCCAAGTGCATTTTCTATTAGAGAATGGTGAAAGGATGGGTTTATTAGGCATGAGAGTTAGTTAGGAGGTTGGAATGGAGTGAGAATAGGTCATGGGTAGATGATCTAGTCTTAGGGTGACTCATAGGGTAGGAAATGGTCTTAGGGTGAGATGTCTAGGTGAGGTGTCGTGGTGAGGTGTCCAAGGTGAGGTGTCTAGGGTGATGTCATTAATTTAGTAGTTTATTTTAAATTAATAAGGTGTGTAAGTGTTAGAAGGGGACCAAGGGGGAGTCAACACAATATTGGTGTCTACATTTGCCCCTTTTTGTCTTGTTGGTTGTTCTGATGAAATGCAAGACAAAAATAGGAGTAAGTTGCCCCAGGTATAGGATAAGGTGTAGGTTGCCCTAAGTATGGGATAAGGTATAAGGTATTCCCCCTCAAAGCGAGAATCAAGAGAGGGCAATCTGAAATCAGTTGCCTTCACGTGATAGGTAGGTCAAATTGTTAGGTAAGGTCGAGGAGCACTAAAATCAAAGTAACAAGTCCCTACCTTTTTAGTCGTAGCTGATTGGGTTAAACCATCAAAGCTGTAACTTGAATGGTTGAGGAGGACTAAAATTAAACTAACTGGTCCCCAAATTTTTGGTCATAGCTGATTGGGTTAGATTAATCAAAGCTGTAGCTCTAATGGTCATCATGTTCCAAGTATCTTGGGCTAGGAAGTGCTCTTGGAAAACACAAAAATGTCACAAATATTGGGGATCAACTTGGTCACGATTTGACAATAGGTGTGAGGGTCGTAATGTGGGGTACGTATAACTTGCTATCTATTTGTGAGGTAGCATATATGTAATAAAAAAAACCAAGGCAAAGTTGCTTCAAAAGTGGTCATGTTCTGAGGAGATAGTCGCGATCTCCAAGGTTGTTTGTCGAGTTAGGTTGAGATATAAGTGATTTCAAGTGTTGTTTGTTGTGGATAGGGAGATGTATGTGATCTCTAATGTGCCCCATGAGAAGTCTAAGTTGGCTTCTACAATGTCAGGGCTGGTTATTTGGTCACGATTTTAGGCTGGTTTAGATAGTTGGTCCATTAGGTAGATGAACCAATGGATGGCTGAGCTAACCTCAGAAGACTTTGTGTCAACTGAGTGCTACCTACATATCCCTTGTTTTAAGGGCCTTAGGCCAATTTAGTTCTCCCCAAAAGGGAAGAAGAGGGTAGGTTATGGATTGGTTTTGACTAGGTTAGGTCATAGTTAAAGGCTATATGGTTGGTCCATTAGGTAGATGAACGAATGAATGGCTGACGTCATTAGGGAGACGAATGGGTGAATGGCCAAGCTAACCCCAGAAGACTCCATGTCAATTGAGTGCTGCCTATATAGCCCCTATTTTAAGGGCTTCAGGCCAATGTAGTTCTCCCCAAAAGGGAAGAAGAGGGTCAAAGTAGTTGATAGTTATTTTGGTCAGGTTAGTGTTGTTAGCATTTCCCATATGTGTGATGGTACATGCTTGAAATGATGAGTGTATGATGATGTTACAGCCTTTTCTATATTATGTGATGGTGTATTTTGTAACATTGGCTATATGGTTTTTCATCCCTATAAATTTTCCATATTGGTGATGGTGTATGCTAAAAATGAAATGGGTATGATGATGTTACAGCCTTTTCCATATTATGTGATGGTGTATTCTATAACATTGGTTATATGGTTTTTCATCCCTAGCAATTTTCCATATTAGTGATGGTGTATGCCAAAAATGAAATGAGTTTATTTATGCTTTATCAGGTTTCCATATTGTTGATGGTATGTGCTTGACATAAATTGTGTTTGGTTGTTAGTTTCCATGTGTATTGTTTTCCATAGAAACTAATGTGAATGGGCTATGATAATTTATATAACACAAATTGGTATTTGTATTAAATAAATCATGATGTCATGTTAGTGGTTACAAAAAGGTTTGGTTTGGTTTGGTTTGGGTTGGTTGGTTTGGGTTGGACTGAGATATAAGAAGTGAAAGGCATGTTGCTCTTTCAGTGATAAGGACCATAATGCTAGCATAGATAGGGTTTTTGTAAATAAAAGCCCCATTCATGCATTACGTTGTTGACCATTGGTTTTTGTTAGAGAAGTACTTGAATCACTTGACATTAAGTGAGCTCAAAATCCCTTGAGTATGTTGGGGTAATAGGTATATGATTATGTGATATGTGAGGGTAGGGTAACCCTTTTTAGTAGGGATAACTTTGCCCCTTTTGTAGGTGACCCTGAGAATGACTATAGGCAAGTCCATGACTTAATAGTTTGTCAGTCATTTTTTTGGGTAGACTGATCAATGCAAGAAGTCTACTTGGGGATGTTGTTTTGATTTGTGGTCATGTGAAGCTGATTTATGCGTGAAGCTCTTGATGAGGGTGCTTTGTTTTGTAGCAAAATTTGGGCATAGCCATCCTTCAAGGGAATGGTCTATATTTTTCTTCATATGTTTTGAGTGTCTAGCTGTCCTTCAAGGGAGTATTCGAGTAATTATAGAAATTATGTAACTATCCTTTGAGGGAGCAGTCTACATTTATAGTTTATGACCTTTGTATATTTTTTTAGGCATCCCAGTTTTATATTTTATTTGTTGACTAAAATTTTAGTCATGGACAAGATTATAGAGGTTTGTGGGTTTCCTTTTTATTAAGACAAAGGATTAATGCAAAAAGGGTTAACTAATGTTTATAGGGAAAAGGGGTTGAAAGGAATAGGAATGAGGATGACAGGGGTTGCTCAAGGGACGAGCTCAAGTGAAATATCAAGTGAATGAGTATTTGATTAATAGTAGAATGGTCACAGATGCAAGGCATTAAGGGGCTCAGGTTTTAGCTAGCCTTCAAGAGAAGATAGATTATAAGTCCTTGATCCATACTTGTGCATTATGATATAAGGTCCAAGCCAATTAGGAGCAAACTTGCCTAGTTTGCTTCTTTCCATATTGGTCAAGTGTTGGTTCTCTTTAAGGACGAGATCTCTGATTTTGAAATCTCACTCTTTCAGATTTTTGGTGTAGGCATGGTTAATGCAATGTTGGTAGATATGAAGATGATTAAGAGGTTGGTTGATGTTTGGTCGATGCTTGGTTGAAGTCGTGATAGTTAGTACAAAGTCAAATTCCCCCAGTTTCTTTTATGATAGGGACAATGTTTGACACCCATTACGGATAATCAATGAGTTAGATAAATGAGATAGAGAGAAGATGATGAAGCTCCTCTTTGACAAGGAGTGTGATGCTGGGATGCATCCTATGAAGCTTTTACCTGATAGGCTTAGTTTGAGAGGGTGGGATCCTGATCTTTCAAGTTGGAGGCAAGAATCTTAGAATCACTAAAGGTGATGGAGGTGATGGTAGGTAATGATTTGACAAAATCAGCCAGTGGTTGGGGGTCTTCAGGTTGGACCTCCACTACTTGTAAAGCTTTGATCAAGGCTTGTTGATGTTGTGGAGAGTTTTGTATTAGTTCATATAAATATGTCTTCATAGGGGTTTGGTGAAGTTGTTTCACCATAGAGTCATGAATTACCCCAAAAGATGTTGGTTGGGATGTGCCCAAGATTGAAATCTTAGTTTTGGTGGTTGAGAAGGCTTGATGAATGGATATGTCCAAGGGATAGAAACCTTCTCTTTTCCTTTATCTTTCATGGTTTGTGACCTAGTGGCCACATTGATGGTGTTGATTTCGAATAAAGGGGGAGAAGGTGGTAGAAGGACCATAGTCTCGTGTTGGGTTCTTGATTTAGGTGAGGATGTTTGGGAGGCATGGGATGGTGTCGGTGGTTTGTTGAAAGGGTGGTCAAGAGGATCCTTGATGAAAGGGGTGTCCTTTTTCAAGTGTTGATGAATGACAACCTTAAGAGTGCAGCAACACTCAGTGTCATGCCCAGGTGTGTGATGATACACACAAATTTGAGTGTCGTCGAACCAAGATGGTTTTGATCCGAGAGGTTGAAATGGTTTAAGAGGTGGGAGACTGATGCTAGAAGACTGCAACAATTGGTACAACAGCAAAGCATAGAAACCCACTAATGGGTCTACATGTTTTGTTGCAGTAGGGGTTGACAACTTTTGTTTAGGAGTTATAGGAGGAGTTTTTCATACCATCTTTTTGGTTGGTGGTGTGGCCACATGCGTAGATGGTACTTTGTTGATGAGAGGTGTTGGATTTTTTGGAGGAAGTATGTTCTTGATGGGTAGAGGGACTAATGGAGGCAATTTTTTTTGTTAGGTGTTGGAGTAGGGAGCACTCCTATTAAAGTAGAAGGATGTGGACCCAAAATAGAGGGCAATGGTGATGGTGGGGGAGGAGTTCTCTAACATGGTTTAGTAGCCTTCTTTAATATGGTTTGAGGACCACTACTATGTGGGGCAAGGTTCAAATCTACCTTCACTTGTGGGTGAGTGAGGTTTGATACAGGGTGAACACCGAGAGATTTAACTTGTTTTGGTATGATGGATGCTTGTGAGGGTTTGGGTTCAGGTGTGGATGATTGAGCTTTTAAAGATTTGGAAGTGGAAGCCTGATCCTTGTTGGAGACTTTGGGGTGATTTGTCACAAAAGGGTTGGCAGTTGAAGTGGGATGTGTAAGATAAGGAGCCTTAAGTCTCTCCCATAATGCCTCATGTTTTAGATTCCTAGAATTGAGAAATCCTAAGTTTTTTGCCAATCAAGAGAAGGGTTTAGGTGACATCACGCGAGGTCTTGCAGTTGGTCTTTTGGAGGATTTGGGTGAATGTGAGAGTAGAAATGTGTTAGACGCAGTGATCTCGGGCCAAAGGTGAGAGAAAATCATCACTGGATCTTCCTCGGTGGAAGTGGGTGAGGTGGCAAGTTCCTCTCTCGGTGAAGAAAGGATTGGAGAATTTGGCTCTTCGAGAGGATAAAACGTAGGGATGCTCATGGCTTCCTCGTGTGGTCGAGGAGTGGGGAATGTATGCTCCCCCATTGGTAATAAGAAGGATGAAGGTGGGACCACTGGCGTTGGTGCCATCAAAGCATCCTCCAATATGGGAGAGGTCAAAGTAGACTCTCCTTCATGTGAAAGGGGGGTGGATGGAGGATTATCCTCCATCATTGAAGGACAAATAGGAGAGGAAGACTCCTCTAAAGGGTAAAGTAGAGGGATAATGGCCCCTTCTACATGAGGGCATGGGGTATGAATGGTCACTTCTTCCAATGGTAAAAGAAGAGGGAAGGTCAGGGCAAGAGGAACAGGTAATATGGGTTCCTCATGAGGTAAAAGTATGTGTGGAGGAGGTGGTTGATGTTGTGGGGGTGATATGGGTAAAATAGGCTCTTCTACTTGTGGTGGAGAAATGGGTTGACTAACCTCTTCAAATTGTGGGAGAGGTTGGTAAGGAATGATAGGAAAGGCCATATTGATCGTGTGTATGTTGCGCTCTTGAAGGTCATCAGCCATAGTCTGAACGTTGTTTTCACTTGGGGGATGGTTAGGAAATGGTTACCTAAAGATGTCCATATTTTGGTTAGCCAGCGCATTTGGGTTATCCAAAATAAGATCCCCTTTGTCTAACAAGTCTTGAATAACATTTTTGAAGGTTTTGTAATTGTCTATGTCATGACCTTTGACATGGTGATAGTTACAAAAGTCATTTTCCCTATACCATGTAGGGATGGCTTTTGAGGGGTCAAATTGGGGTGGTCAAATTTGAGGGAGATTGAGGACCCCCTGCTTTACTAATTTATCCAACACAAAAGTGTATGATTCTCCTATTAGAGTGTATTGATGCTGTATGTATCGTTGTTGGAATTGTCTTGTGATGCTTTGTGATGTGGAAGGTCCAGATTGGTTAGTTGTGGTAAAAGATGATGATCTAAGTACCACAGCATTTGCCAATTCTTTAGACTTGGAGTGGGAAGAAGAAGGTTTGGAAGATGAAGGGTCATTGGATTTTGTGTTGGTATTTTTACTATGCAATTTGACTCTATCCTCTTTAACTGCATGGAGTTCAAGCTTTCGGGCCATGGTGAAATCTTCATCAAATGTGCAAAAAGTTTGAACCTGCAAAGTGGATGAGATGTGTTTGGCACATGCTCTTGAAAAGAGCTCAATGAGCTCAGGTTGAGGTAAAAAAAAGGAGAGTTGGTTAATCAAACCTCTCCAACGGGTAATGAAGTCAGCTATTGACTCATCATTGAATTGTCTAATAAAATATAGGTCTATGATGGAGACCTTCTTAGTGATGTTGATTGAAAAGTGGTTGAGGAAAAGCTGAGCTAGTTGAGTGAAGGTAAAAAGAGAATGATTGGTAATAGAACTATACCAATCAAGGGCGGCACCAAAAAGTGACATGGGAAATGTGTGAAGTAATAATGCATCATTATGCACTATGAGGTAGCAATCATGTATAAACGCTCGTAGATGTTGTTGTGGGTCCTCTTTACTCTAAAAGCAAGTAAATTTTTGGAGTTCCCACTGACTAGGATATGGTTGAATAGGCACCGAAGGGTGGATGGGTTCGTTGCAGATTTGTTCAAATGAAAGAACATTACTTGAACTGAAAATGGATGTCTCAAGGTTGGACATCTTATCCATTAGCATCTTGATTAGATTAGCTAACAGATTGGCAGGTTGGGCACCCCCTAGGTTGTAGGGTACTTGGAAGGTGTTGGGAGGGGTGTATGACATACTTGGTTGCATTTGTATAGGTGTAACATATTGGTAGTTCATCATAGGGGCTGATGTTGAGGCCAAGGGGGCTTGTGCCGTAAAGTTAGAGGGCACAACTTGACTAGATGCTACCAAGGGTGGTTGAATGGGGGAAACACTAGTTAAAGGATGAGTAGCCACTCTCATGTTTATGGGCATAAGAGTGGATGGGATAGAGACAATCAAGCTCTGTAAAGGTGTCGAACTTGGTTGAATTGTTTGTGGTTGAGGGGTACAAAAATCCCAATGGAGGTAGGGCCAAAAATAGAAGGGGAAGCCAAATCTTGAACATTAGCCATGGCTGGGTTATTGGTCGAGGAAATAGCCTGAGTGATCATAGGCTAGGTAGCGGATGCTATTGATATCATTGCCACTTCAGTGAAAGAAGTTGGCATCCCATAAACAAGATTACCTGAAGGGTCTCACATTTGGCTTCTTGCGAGATAATGTTAGAGAGCCTTAACATTGGGTCAAGGAATCTCTCAAATTCTTGATCCCCTTTGGGAATAATTGGAGGTTGATTGGGGGTAGGTTGGATAGGAGTACACTTAGTGTCTAAAGTATACTCCATTTGGTGACTTGATATGAAAGGCGAAGGTGGAAGTGGTTGTTGAATTGTGTGGTCAACAAGAGATTTGGCTTGACTCTGTGTCAAAACCATCCAATATGAAATGGATTCAGGTTCTAAAAATTGTGTGTTTCAATTTTTGAAAACCTAAATTTTGTGTTTAACAACAAAAAAGATAGGTTTTAAGCTTGCTATTTTGAAAGATAATTTCTTGACAATGACCGACGTCAGTTGAAAAACTAATGTCATTGAAAAAATGTTGCCGACATCGGTGGAAAAACTGATGTCGGTGAAGATGAGTTGCTGACATCAGTGGAAAAACTAATGTCGGTGTCTGTGTAGTTTCAGAAACACAAAAAACTGATATTTTTTTGAAAGAAAGAGAAATTCTGAGTTGTTTTTGGACCTTAGAATGCGACCTTACCAACTCAAAAAATTAGATAAAAAGAACAAAATAGATGATGGCAAGCAACCTCTAAATGTTAAATTCCTAAGAATAAATTTTAGAGTCGTGGTGGCTTATGCCTTAGAAGAATATGTTTGGGAATTGGGCTTTTAGAACGGGTCCTAAAGAGGAAGTCTATGGCTGGTTTCAGGTTATGTTTTAGTGCTAAAAAATTTGTGTTAGGTTCAGTATGTGGCCTAGTGCTGGGGCTTGCTCCCTTCACTTCACGAACCTAGAGCTAAGCTAGGCCGCTTAGCCAATATATACTTTGCCTATAGTTTATACTCTACCAAAGAACAGAGTGGGTCCTTCTCTTGGTGGTGAAATCCAAGTAGAATCACTAAGAAGGGTAAGGTATCTGCTAGGTGATGAAATCCTAGATGAGCCTTATCTCAAGTATGTTTAAATGTTTAATTTGATGTGAATGTGGTCTGGTTGTGTAACATTTGTGCACTACGATTTATTCATAATGCTTTTTAATTACTAAGTGAGTGGGCTAAGTATGCATTCAAGAAAGAATGAAATGCAACAATTTTTAACCCAAATTGAAATGTTTTGTTCAGATGCAAACAAGTGGAGAAAAGGTTAAGAGTATGAATTTTCACTACTCTAAGATGCAAGCAAGAAGTGACAAGAAGAAAAAGGAAGATGTTCTTTTTAACTTGTGCTAATGGTTTCTTTTCAAAATAAAGAGATAGATGAAGGATGCAAGAAGAGGATATTTTTCCTAATGTAACTATATGAAAATTTGCTTTTTAGAAGAATGAACCCAAGGAAAACTCCAGGGTCCCACCGGGTGTGCCAAAATGTTTCTCTATGTTTTTTCTATTTACATTCAGAAGAAGAAGAAACTAAGGTTAAGGGCAGGGGTTTATACATTACCCAGATTAAGTTGCACACCGTATCTAAGCATTGTAGGAGCTCTTCTTTGGCTGTGGAGGAAGACACTTGTAGATGAGAATAAGACTTACACAAAGAGAGTGTTAGATAAAGATATGGTGGACTGCCAAGCAACACACTCGATCCTAAAAGTGTAAAGCTCTGTGAGGGATGACAGTCCACTATTTGACAAAAAGAGTGTTGTATGAAAAGAAATAATGAAAGACTAAGAAAGAGAAAGTAGACAATGCGTACCTATTCTCTGTAATCAATCTGTCATAGTCATTGACATCGGTAGTCCTGTCGGCGTCAATTTGTCAATATGCCGACGTCGGTTATGTTACCAATGTCGGTAGGGGCAATGGGCCTTGGACAGGTTTCAGGGTATGTCTATGGTTGACAGAGGAGTCAAGGAGTTTAAGGGTCTGTGTAGCGTTGCAAGATAGTGAATAGGGTCTGAGATGGGACAAAGGTTGGGGATAGGTGTAAAAAGAGGATAAGAATAGAAGGAAGGCTTTTTAGCCTTTCTACGTAGGAATTCGGGTCTGGTTGATAGTATTTAAAAATAGTAAATAGAAACTAATTACTAATGTATTCTAAATTACTGAAATAAAACAAAAGAATACTTAGCTCTGTTAGAAGAACCAAGGGTGTTAGAATGCATATTCCTATTGTGGCTGATGTCAAAGCCCTCATGCAATGTTCTAATCCAATCTGGAGTCACTTGTGCAGAGTTTCTGTAGCCAGGAGAGCGTTAGTCGAAGTCTGATGTTTGGTCTTAGAGTGTGTGCATCGATGTCTTAGAGTTTGGGAGGAAGAATTCAGGATTAGCGATTAGACCCTAGCTCAAGGTTAGAACCCAATTTAAGTAACTGATGTCGGTGATCCTGCCAGTGTCAGCCGACATTTGACCGATGTCGGCGGCCAAAGAATGGGTAAAAGGGCTATTTTTAGCCCTTTGCTCATTCTCCATTCGGCAAGTGCATTTACCATTGGAGAACAATCAAAGGATGAGTTTATTAGGCACGAGAGTTAGGAGGTTGGAATGGAGTGAGAATAGGTCATGGGTAGATGACCTAGTCTCAGGGTGACTCATAGGGTAGGAAATGGTTTTAGGGCGAGGTGTCTAGGTGAGGTGTCATGGTGAGGTGTCCAAGGTGAGGTGTCTAGGGTGATGTCATTAATTTAAAATAAGTAGTTTATTTTAAATTAATAATGTGTGTAAGTGTTAGAAGGGGACCAAGGGGGAGTCGACACAATATTGGTGTCTACACATACTTACTGAGATGATCTAAAACAACCATGATAACATTTTAACCCTCAGATCTTGGTAACCTTATAATAAAGTCCATAGATACTTCTTCCCAACACTAGCTAGGGATGGATAAAGGTTATAAAAGATTTGGGGTTTTGATGGTTTTGCCTTTGTTTTGTTGATAGATCATACATTCAACCACATATTTTTGGACATCCCCCATGAGACCTTCCAAAAAAATCCTACTTGATTCTGTGATAGGTTTTCAAAAATCTTGAATGAGCCCCAATTGGAGTTGCATGAAGTTCTTAAAGGATTTTTTGTTTAAGAAGAGAATTCTTACATAAGTATAATCTATATTTATACCATAATGCATTACCTTTCCATGTGAATTTTTCAAATCCACCTAAACCTTGATGAAGATTTTGAATCAAATCATGGGTAGTACAATCATGTTCCCATTCTAATCATGCTTCCTCTAGCCAAGCTACTTGAAAAATGGTTATGGCACATAAAAATGCCTCAACTGATTCATCTTTTCTGGATAGTGCATCTACCACCACATTATACTTGCCTTTTTTGTAGACTATTTCAAAATCATAGCCTAACATCTTAGTTACCAATTTTTGTTGTCTTCAGATGATAACCTCTGATCTAAAAAATATTTGAGACTATCATGATCAGTCTTTATCTGAAAGTGATGACCCATCAAATAAGGTCTCCATTATTTGATAACATGAAAAATAGCCATCATTCCTTCTCATAGATGGGCTTGTGCTGATTTTTACCCTTTAGTTGACAAATTTCAAATGCAAGTGGTCTGCCTTCTTGCATGACTATATCACCCATACCATACCCATATGCATCACATTCAACCATAGAAGTTTTAGAAAAATTAGGAGTGGTCAATACTAGAGTATTTTACATAGCCAATTTCAATTGTTTAAATGCCTGAGTAGCTACATAAATCCATTGAAAGTAGTCTTTATTTAACAAAGAGGTGAGTGGGGTTGCAATACTACCAATTTTTTTGATAAACCTATGATAGTAACCAGTAAGCCCCAAAAATACATAGAGTTGATTGAGTGTCTTAGGAATTGGCTAGTCTAAAATTGCTTGGATTTTTTAAGATCCACTTTCACTCCTTCATAAGACATGAGATGACTCAAATATTCAACCTCACCAGCCCCAAAAGTACATTTGGAAGGTTTGGCATATAATTGGTTTTGCTCCAAAATGGAGAGTAATTTTACACATTGCAAATGGTCTTCCCAATTTTTACTATAAATGAGGATATCATCAAAGAATACCAGAATAAATTTCCTTAAAAATGGCTTAAAAATAGTATTAATCAAAATTTGAAAAGTAGATGGTGCATTTGTTAGACCAAAAGGCATAACCAAAAACTCATAATGGCCCTCATGAGTCTTGAAAGTAGTTTTGGGTATGTCTTCATCATGGATCCAAATTTGATGATACCCAGAATGCAGATCTAAATTGGTAAAATAAAGAGAACCATTCAATTCATTTAGAAAATCATCAATGACAAGACTTGAAAACTTATCTTTGATAGTGTAATTTTTGAGTTCTCTATAGTCAAGGTACATCCTCCAAGTGTCATCTTTCTTTATCACCATGACAACTGGTGAAGAGTATTCACTTTGGCTATGGTGAATGATTTCTGCATCCAAAATCTCTTGTACCATCTTTTCAATTTCACTATTCTAGGCATAGGGATACCTGTATGGCCTAATGTTGGGTGTTTTACTACTAGTAATAAGTGTGATATCATGATCATACATGCATCTAGGTGGAATTAATTTTGGCATGTCTCTAAAAATAATAGAATGAGCATCAATTATTTGTTGTAGATCAAGAGGTGGAGATGACAACTTGGTTGTACTTCCATATAGAAAAAGCAAGCTATGAATCCCTCAAGACCCCTATGGAGAATCTTTGTCATTTGATGGGAGATAAAAATTTATGAAGATTTATACTTTAATCCCATTAGCTCAAATGTTATTTATTTAGAATGAAAATGCATGAATAATTATTGAAAATTCATCTCAATAGTGCCCAAAGTGGTGAGCCATTGGACTCCTAAAAAAATATCAGCTCCACCCATGGGAATAAAATACATAGAAGAATCCAATAAGTAGTCTCCCATGGCTAAATTAGTACTATGACATTTTCTTAAATAGGTGATAGTGCCACCATCTACAATCATAACCTAAAATTCTAGAGCTGGATAAATAAAATAGTTTAAATGAGTAGCTAACTTATTATGGATGAATTTGTGTGTGCTCTTAGAATCAATCAATATAGTGACCTTGTATTTCTTAAGAAAACCCATCACCTTAAGAGTTTGGGGAGTACTAATACCTGAAAGGGCATGATAAGAAATAGTAGGCTGAGAGTCTTTAGATTCCTCCTCAAGAACTTCTACATCCTCATCATGTACTTTTGCATCATCTTCATCATCATTATGTAAAACAACTTCTTTTTAGCATAATGATGGTCTTTTCTCCATTTTTTGTCATAACCATAACACAACCCTTTGGCTCACTTCTCCTCAATTTGTTGTTGTGTTAATCTAGTGGGTGGTGGAAATGATGTTGTGGGAAAGTTGTGATCATGACCAGTAGTGAAAGTTTTCCTTTTGACCATCTCTTTTTATTATATCATGTGTGCCTTAGGAATAGCTTTTGTTATAGATGTTGGGTTAAACATTCAAACCTAGAATTGGATGTTATCTTTGAGGCCACCTAGAAATAGATTAGTCAAATTTTTCTTAGTGATATTTTCCACTCGTAAAGAGGGATTTTGAAACTGATGAATATAATCCTTCATAGTTATTCTTTGCTACAGCTTGGCTAATTGGCTAAAATAGTTCTCAAGGACATTATTCTAATAATGATATAACAAATCCTTAGTGAAAACAATCTAAGTAATAGGAGCACCATTCTTTTTATTTTGAGCACATAACTAGTGATACCAAATGAATTGCTCAGGTTCTAGATATAGGGATGCCATTATCACCCTCTAAGAATATGGGTTTGATGTAGCTCAAATAAATTATCAATTTAGGTAATCCAAGTGAGAAGATCCTTACCATCAAACTTATGCATCCCCACTTTTGGTAACATCAATTTCATACCATCATGGGAGTTGTTGAGAGGAGGATTTGAATGCTGAAGTGGAGGGTTATTGGGCTAAAACTAAGATGTAAGGGCAGATAATTGCATATTGATATGTTGTAATTCATTATGAACCCCATTAATCTCTATGTGTATCCCTAAAACATCAAGTTGGACTATAATAAAGTCATCATGCCTCACCAAGTTCTTTATGTCCACTTGAAGCTAAGACATCACTAAATCTGAAGTTCCAAAATCCATGTCATCAATAGAAGGAGTCTTAGGAGTTTCTTTCCCCCCTTTTCTTCCTTGAGTACCCAGACCTACCATATACCAACCCTAAGATGGTTTTGACCCTAAAAAATGGTATCATTGTAATCCCCTTGTCAAGATGAATCTAATGACTGCCTTTACGTACTAGAGTAAAAATTTGATACCAAAAAAGTGTACCGACATAATATACCATTGTGATCATCTCATTGAGATGAATACAATGATGGTAATTGTGCAAGAGGAAATTTTTTTCCCAAACTTTTTTTTATTATTTTTTTCAAAAAAACATTTTGAACAATACTACACTGACCAAAAAAAATTAATTCTTCCCAGATTGCAAGTTATGTTTTTTCACTCTCACCACTCCTAAAAGCCATGCCTCACTAGATCTAAAAAAAAAACACTATAGGAAACATCCCCAAGTCAAAGCGCTAATACCACTTATAATGAAATTAATTAGATATTCACATAGAATGATTTTATATTGCGTAGAATAAGCAAATATGAGAGATCACATAATGATAATTGACAACAGAATAGAATACTGGATAATATAGCGAAGCCACTTCGAGGGGGAAACCTCCATAATAATGCACTAATAACAAAATACTTAGCATAAATACATAAATACTAACCACTACCTCTTATATATAGTCTACTTAGCCAAGTTTATTCCATAGGCTAACCTAACTAAGAACATAGAGAAATGTAATAAGTAAATAAAAGAGGTATATAAGCCACAAGTTGACCACACATATCCCTAGACACACCAATGGTTAAGGGCATAACATGTAAAGCTAGAATAGGTATTTAAAAAGGGCAACCATTAAAGCTTAGTTAGGACCTCTAATCAAAGATTTAGAACATATAAGGTTAGTTCTTTGGGGTTGTAGTATTACTTCACAATAGTGGCCAATATTCTTTAAAGAAGATCTATGCATACAATGAGTTCTCAGCTTCCACAAGGTTTACATGCATAATAGGTTTATTAGAACCTAATATAGATCAAGAACAAGGCTATGCAGCCTATAAGCTTTTCATTAACATGATGACTATATGAAAACCAATAAATGGATTAGTTTGAGTTAATTGTAGATACAAATAAGATATTGAGGAGTGTTTCATATTTTGACATAGTCATATCCTTAAAAATAAAGTACCTACAACCACTCAATACATACATAGTCATAGATCTATCAGATCTATAGCTATAAGGATTTTGTCCTTGTAATGAATCCAAGTGGAAGATAGTGTAGAGTTACAAGATGGAGATCTAGTGGTTTGAGATTGAAATTTGAGAATTTAATAAATTTTTAGGGTCTTTTCCCTTCATAGTAAGATCATGACTCATCCTCCTCAAGAATTTATTGTATTCTAGTATGTTTCTCAACCAATAAGAAAGTTTGAAAGCCTTCAGGATAAATGAAAGGTTAATTTGTCTATAATGGAATAGTATTGATTGGATAAAAATGTGTTTGAGTATTCATGAAAGTTGGTATCAGCTCACTTATTATTTTATGATGACATGTTCCTTTTCTCTCTTCACCCTTTCTCTATATCTCTCATTTTCTTCCCCATTGTAATGCTCTCTCTCTCTCTAATTTTAGATAGATTACTTAATTTTGGAAAGAAGAGAAAGAGACTCTGATTTTGTAAGGCTAGACCCTATCAAGAATTTGTATGAAAGACCTCTTGAAGAAATAAAGACTTCCTTTACCTATCTCTTGCCTTTGAATTATGTTTAGCAAAGCTTGTGCATGATGGCATTATGAAGGAGAATATTCCATGTCCATTATCCTTCTTTCTTGCCTATTTTTAGGTGTTTTAAAGTTAGTTATAGGTCTGAACTTATGTTCTTTCTATGATTAATTTATGCTAGGTGTGAATCTTAGAATTCCTCCTTGCTTCATTCATTGCTTCTTGAGCCTAGTGTTGACCAAATTTGACTTTTAGGTCGAATTGGGGTACCCCTAGGTAAAAAAATTGATTTTTAGGTGTTTTAGGGGTTGAATACATATTTCAAAAGGGTTTTTTATAGGTTAATTAATGTCTTTTAATGTTATACTAGCCTTGGTCCTTAGTCATTTTAGTCTTTTAAGTTATTTTGGGCAATTTTGAGGTAAAAAAGGTGCATTTTATGACTTGTATAGATTTAATGTAAGTGTGAAGATTTTAAAAGATGATGTAATGTCCTATGTGTCCCAATAGGTCTTAATCAACTGACATAACTGAAAGGTTGTAGGTTATTTAGAAGAAAAGGTAGTTTTCTTGAAAAAAGGAGAGTTTGGCACTTGTATTACACATTGGGAAGTGTGCCACATGGGAGAAGATAATGCTATGTCTCTTAAGCTTCCCAAATCTTAGTTCCATATTTAAAGTGCTCTAGAAGTGCCATTTTTGTCCCAAAACCATTCTATTCCTTTTTCAACCTTCTTAGCAAGCAAAAGTAGTCTTCAACTTTGTACTTGGTATGGCTAGCAGAAGAGGCTTCAGATAAAATGATTTGGGTAGGTTAAAATAAAATTATAGACCTTAATTTACATATAAATATTTTAAATAAAGGTGGCCTCTACTTCATGAACTAGCCTTATGAAGTTGACTATACTTTTTTGCTAAATGTTTCATGCACTATAGGTTTTGCTCCATTTTGGTCAAATCCATATGAACCAATTGGTGATGTTGACTCTAGAGGATGTTGAATACATTTTCAAATGATCTCTATGCTTATTTTCATGTTTTATGGTGTTTTGATGGGTAAATTTATCTCATGTTGTAGGAAGATACCACCATATGTAGTCTCAGTCAATTTTCCACTTGAAGAAGGTTGAATTACCTATAGGGGATTTCATGTGAATAAGATATGATTTTTTCATGTCATATTGATCACCTCCCTTCATGATTAGTTTTATAACATCCTTCTTGGACCAAATTATTTGATCTTACCTTTCTCATAGTCTACTCCTTGTTCATTCATACTTGTAACCATGCTGGTCACATGTGTAGAACATGTTTAGTATGTTCATGGAACTATTTTTTAGGTATAAAGAGGTTTATATGTGTTTATTATCATGAAACAATAAGAAAAATCCAAGTGAAACCATTTAAAACATAAGAAGATAGTCAATACAACACTTCTATAATCATCTGCCATTAATGCACCTATAGGTGCCTTCAAGGGAATCAATCATGTTAAAAGGGGAGTATCTAAGTTAACCAATATCTTAATGGAAAGATAATTATAATTGAAACCTTTTGAAATGGATAAAACTTTATTAAAGGTTATAAACCTTGTATACTATTGTAAGTTCCCTCACTGCCTGTATAGTGAAATTCACACCTACAAGTGACATCAACAAAGATATGAGGGTGTTTCTAACTATTTTTGCTATTTAATATTTAGAAAAAATAAGAAACTAGATAATGGTCAGGGGTTTGTATGTACCTGGATTAAGCTACGCACCATCTCCAGATGTTGAAGGGACTCCTCTTTGGCTATGGAGGACGACACCTGTAGATAAGAAGACTCAAATAGAGAGATTGTTAGATTGATATATGGTGGACTGCCAAGCAAAGCTCAGTCCCAGAAGCACAAAGACTTCCTTGAGAGATGACAGTCCACTGTTTATAATTAAAAGTGTCAAAAATAAAGAAATGAAAAATGACTAACAAAGAGGAAATTAGATAATGCATATCTATTTCCTTGCATTCAGTCTGCCACAGTCACCGACATCGGTAGTCATGCCGGTGTCAGTTTGTCAAGTTGCCGACGTCGGTTAGACTGTCGGCATCGATAGGGGTAGTGGTCGATGGCGGTCAAGGCAATGGGCTTGGATGGGGTTGTGGTCAACAGAGGGGTCTAGAAGGACTCTGGCTCTGTGCAGGGTTGCAGGGAGACAAATACGATCCATAGAGGGACAAAGGTAGATGATAGGTTGTCAAAAAGGGTCAAGATAAAAGGAAGGCTTTATAGCCTTTGCAAGAAGAAAGTCGGGTCTGGTTGAAGGTCGAGTCTGGTCTGGTAGTATTTAGAGATAAAAAATTGACTAAGTTATTCTAAATTACTAAAATGAAAGGAGGGGAAGAAATACTTAGCTCTAGTGAAATTAAGAACCATGGTTTTGAATGCTTGTGCTTGTTATGACTGATGTCCAGGTCTCATGCAATGCTTTAGTCCAATCTAGAGTGATCAGTGTAGAGTCTCTGTGGCCAAAGGAGCATTGGTTGAAGTTTGATCTCTGTTGATGTCCTAGTCCATGAGGAAGAGAGAGAGAGAGAGCCCAATCCATGTGAGAGAGAGTCTCAGAGTCCAAGAGAGAAGCGTCTAAGAGGAAGTTGATTCAGGATTCGTGATTAGTCATTAGCCTGAGTGAGAGGTTAGAACTCAATTTAAGTAAACCAACATCGGTGATCTCGCTGGTGTCGACTAAAATTTGACTGACGTCGGTAGGTGGAGAATGAGTAAAAGGGCTAACAAGCCTATTCTCCATCTTCCAAGTGCGTAGTCCGTTGGAGAATTGTCAAAGGTCAGGCTAAATATGCACGAGAGTTGGTTAGGTAGTTGGAAAGGAGTGAGAATAGGTCTTAGGTGGATGACTTAGTCTCAAGGTGAGTCATAGGGTAGGAAATGGTCCAAGGCAAGGTGTCTTAGGTGATGTCATAATTTAAAATAAGTTGTTTATTTTTAAATTAATAAGATGTGGGTTAGGGCCAAGGGGTGTCGACACAATTAAGGTGTCTATAGAGGGTATTTGAATAGAGGGGGTTAGAAATGTTTAAACCTTATTAAGATCATGGTATGGTTGTAACATCATGGTAGACTTATTTTAATTGATAATTTTTAAGATAAATTTGAGAATCAACCTCAAACACAAATGACTATGTATAGGTGTTTTACTATATTTGGGAAACTATAGGGTTTAATTTCTTAAATAATAAAGGGATCTAGATTAATGGGAAAATTAGTAATTAAATGTGCCTTAATTAACCTACTAATTTATTGAATCTATAATTTCTTAATTAATTTATAAAAATATCAAACAAGGGGATAGAGAGTAAAACTTAGCTAATTCTAGGTTGAGATGGAGGAGACAGAGGCTGTAAATTGCTGATCTGGCTAGGCAGACTATCAAAAATAGGATTAAAAGTATATTTTCTACCTAGATAGGAGAATTAAAAATGGGACACCTATAGGTATAACATTGTATTCTATGTTTTGGTGTTGTAGTCCTTAGTGTCTGAGCTTTTTGATCTTTCTAGGTTCTATTTATCTGCTTTTAGAGACCTTGTGCTTGAAATATCGAGTCCTAGTTATTCGTAAAGTTCCATGTGTAATTGATTTTGTCTTCAAGGATCTTATTTCCTCTTCATGATTGATAGGTGATCTCAATTCCAATTGGAAAAATGGGTTAGTGTGTAATATGCATTTAACGTGCGATCAGAGCTCATGTGTGAGCATGTTGCCTACATATCAATACCCCAAAGAGGGATCAAGGCCAATGTAGTTCTCCTAATTTGAATGTGTATTATTCAATCTTGTGTATGAAAAGTTTGGAAATCTTGAGATGACTCATGATTATTGTGGGAGTTTGGATAGGCTAGAAATAATAGTGGTTGGTTGTATGTAGAGAATATGAAGATTTACTTGATTCTGCTTTAGTATATTTCTAGTTTGTGCCTTTGAATGATTGTCAACCCTTATAAATAACCTTTGAATGGGATTTTATATGGAAAATAGTGATCCTAGGTTAGATGAACTTGCATTAGGTTGACAAGGTAAAAGATAAGAATTTGATAAAATCTAGCCATTTGAGGCTATTGTGGACTTGGACAATAGTGCTAGAAAGTGGACACCCTGGGTCCCCGCATTATAGTCCAAATTATGGTGCTATTTTCTAGTGTGAAAGGGATCCTAGGTGATAGATCTATGCCTTGGAGAAGAGTCCAAGATAATAAGGGTTGAATCTATAAGGCTTTGGATGACTGGGAAATAGTGAAAACATGCCTAAGTGGGTTATGTAAGTGATTAGAAGAGACCTATGGTTTGGGTTTCACAAGTCATGCTCAAGTTGTACAAATTGAATTTTAGTGTGACTAGATTTACCCCCCCCCCCCTTTATTCTAAGTATGAAGTAAATCAAAATAATAGGATAAAGGATAAAAATAGAAATTTACCTAAACTTACATGTGAGGCTAAGTCCAAGAAGCTGTGTGATGCTAGATTGTGTATAGTGAGAGCATGTTGTAGTATGTAAGTTTGAAAAAAGGAAAATAAAATTAGATGAGTTTTTACTAGATAAGTTATATCTAAAATAATAATGTATAAAGCTAGGTAAAGAGAGATGAAGGAAGAGAAAGGAAGGAATACACCTCACTAGGTACATGAACTAATGCAAAACCTGTTATGCTATTGGGTTATGCTGGGTGATGCTAGAATTATGTTAAACCAAGAGTTAAATTGATGAATTAGCTGAGTGCTCAATCCCCTATAAGATGGATCAAGAATGCAAAGGTAGGCCCTTTAGCTTCATTGTCACCAACTATGTAAAGTTAATGAATCATGTGTGTGCTAATCAATGTCTAGATCATGTGTCTAATCCCTCTGAATAGGTGGCTCAAGAATAAAAAGGCTAGCTAGTATTTTAGCTCCATCATTTCCCCATGATGTGAAGCTAAATAAGAAAATACTGATATAGATGAATGTAATATGAGACGGATCATGGAGCCCCTAAATGTGTTGTGATATGACAATGTTGGCATGTATAGCTAAATTTAAACTAGAAACTAGGCCACTATTGGCCACTTTGAAAGATGGAGATTAGACTTGTATAAAAGCCCCTCCTAAAACTATAATTAAGGCTTAGGAAACCACTCAAGAACATGGGTACATGGGAAGAAAACTTGTATGAAAATTTAATTGAATGTGATTGCAACCACCTACAAATGGAGTAAGGCATGAAACTACTGGGAATGTGCAAGAAAATGCAATAAAATTAAAAATAAAGAAGGCCCATGTGTCACACACATTGGCCCCAATAACTGGTGTCTATAACATAGATTCTAAACTAAAAGTTATATCAACTACCATGTCTGAACTAAAAAATAAAACCCTCATGATGTGCATGATGCCCCTTATATCTAGATCCTCTGAGTGAAATAAGTGCTAAAAGCTATTGATTTTTAGACTGAACAACACTGGCAAAACTTTGACTAAATTCACCTCTCTACCTAATTCTAGAAAAACAAAATATTCTACTATCTAGACAATAACACTATAAACTAGACACTTTGGGGTCTAACATTGTAGTCCCATTTTTGGCAATGTTGTCTAGAGCCAATACTGATGACTGATCTAGATTTTATACTATTGTCTAGTTTAGTTTGCCTGTGCTAAGTTCTAGATTATGAATTGTACTATTCTAAAACTAATTTTTTGACTGTTAAGAGCTTTGATGTCTATGTTAAAACCCTATTTATTTCCCCCTCTTCTAGGGGTAAGAATAAAGACCCTATAATGACAACCCTCAGAATAAAAAAACCTTGTAAGTGTGTTAAGCTACTAAAACATTTGATATAGCATTGATATACAATATCTCAAGATATAGAAAAATTTATATAGAGATATTGTTAGATCCATAGAGGTATGCCTAGATAGATATAATAATGTAATAACATGTGCATAAGAGTAAACTAGAATTCTAAATGTTAGTTATTAGTTGTTAGTTGCATGGAGGGATGGAGCATGATGTCCATCATGGCATCTAATAATCAAGGTAAATGCATGATTAGAATCATGGCATTGCACACAAAGATAAGCAATCAAGTAACAAGCATACAAAATAAGAAACATGCAAGGGTGGTCAAGGGGCCAAATAAACACACACAGTATACAAGACATGTTCAAATGCTACATACACACACAATGGGAATAATAAAATATTGTCATAAGGGCCATAAGCACATGAAAGGCACACACAAAAGACATTGGCAAGTGTCCAAAGGCACACACATATAGACAAGAATAAAAGACATTGAAAAATGTCCTAAAATGCAAGCAGGAAGCAAACAGGAACTAGAAAATGCAAAGACATATAACTATAATTAAGGCTTAGGAAGCCACTCAAGAACATGGGTACATGGGAAGAAAACTTGTATGAAAATTCAATTGAATGTGATGCCAACCACCTACAGATGGAGTAAGGCATGAAACTACTGGAAATGTGCAAGAAAATGCAATAAACTTAAAAATAAAGAAGGCCCATGTGTCACACACATTGGCCCCAATAACTGGTGCCTACAACATAGATTCTAAACTAAAAGTTATATCAATTGCCATGTCTGAACGAATAAATAAAACCCTCATGATGTGAATGATGCCCCTTATATCTAGATCCTCTGAGTGAAATAAGTGCTAAAAGCTAATGATTTTTGGACTGAACTGTACTGGCAAAACTTTGACTAAATTCACCTCTCTACCTAATTCTAGAAAAACCAAATATTCTACTGTCTAGACAATAACACTATAAACTAGACACTTTGGGGTCTAACACTGTAGTCCCATTTTTGACAATGTTGTCTAGAGCCAATACTGATGACTGATCTAGATTTTATACTATTCGTTTGGTTTAGTTTGCCTGTGCTAAGTTCTAGATTATGAATTGTACTATACTAAAACTAATTTTTTGACTGTTAAGAGCTTTGATGTCTATGATAAAAGCCTATTTATATTCCCTCTTCTAGGGGTAATAATAAAGACCCTATAATGACAACCCTCAGAATAAAAAACGTTGTAAGTGTGTTAAGCTACTAAAACATTTGATATAACATTGATATACATTATCTCAAGATATAGAAAATTTTATAGAGAGAGATTGGTAGATCCATAGAGGTATGCCTAGATGGATATAATAATGTAATAACATGTGCATAAGAGTAAACTAGAATTCTAAATGTTAGTTATTAGTTGTTAGTGGCATGGAGGGATGGAGCATGATGTCCATCATGGCATCCAATAATCAAGGTAAATGCATGATTGGAATCAAGGCATTGCACACAAAGATAAGCAATCAAGTAACAAGCATACAAAATAAGAAACATGCAAGGGTGGTCAAGGGGCCAAATAAACACACAAAGTATACAAGACATGTTCAAATGCCACATACACACACAATGGGAATAATAAAATATTGTCATAAGGGCCATAAGCACATGAAAGGCACACACAAAGGGCATTGGCAAGTGTCCAAAGGCACACACATATAGAAAAGAATAAAAGACATTGAAAAATGTCCTAAAATGTAAGCAGGAAGCAAACAGGAACTAGAAAATGTTAAGACATATAACTATAATTAAGGCTTAGGAAGCCACTCGAGAACATGGGTACATGGGAAGAAAACTTGTATGAAAATTTAATTGAATGTGATGCCAACCTCCTACAGATGGAGTAAGGCATGAAACTACTGGAAATGTGCAAGAAAATGCAATAAACTTAAAAATAAAGAAGGCCCATGTGTCACACACATTGGCCCCAATAACTGGTGCCTACAACATAGATTCTAAACTAAAAGTTATATCAATTGCCATGTCTGAACGAATAAATAAAACCCTCATGATGTGAATGATGCCCCTTATATCTAGAGCCTCTGAGTGAAATAAGTGTTAAATGCTATTGATTTTTGGACTGAACTATACTAGTAAAACTTTGACTAAATTCACCTCTCTACCTATTTCTATAAAAACCAAATATTCTACTGTCTAGACAATAACACTATAAACTAGACACTTTGGGGTCTAACACTGTAGTCCCATTTTTGGCAATGTTGTCTAGAGCCAATATTGATGATTGATTTAGATTTTATGCTATTTTTTTGGTTTAGTTTTCTTGTGCTAAGTTCTAGATTATGAATTGTACTATTCTAAAACTAATTTTTTGACTGTTAATAGCTTTGATGTCTATGATAAAACCCTATTTATTTCCCCCTCTTCTAGGGGTAAGAATAAAGACCCTATAATGACAACCCTCATAATAAAAGACCTTGTAAGTGTGTTAAGCTACTAAAACATTTGATATAGCATTGATATACATTATCTCAAGATATAAAAAATTTTATAGAGAGAGATTGTTAGATCCAAAGAGGTATGCCTAAATGGATATAATAATGTAATAACATGTGCATAAGAGTAAACTAGAATTCTAAATGTTAGTTATTAGTTGTTAGTGGCATGGAGGGATGGAGCATGATGTCCATCATGGCATCCAATAATCAAGGTAAATGCATGATTGGAATCATGGCATTTCACACAAAGATAAGCAATCAAGTAACAAGCATACAAAATAAGAAACATGCAAGGGTGGTCAAGGGGCCAAATAAACACACAAAGTATACAAGACATATTCAAATGCCACATACAGACACAATGGGAATAATAAAATATTGTCATAAGGGACATAAGCACATGAAAGGCACACACAAAGGACATTGGCAAGTGTCCAAAGGCACACACATATAGACAAGAATAAAAGACATTGAAAAATGTCCTAAAATGTAAGCAGGAAGCAAACAGGAACTAGAAAATGTTAAGACATATAACTATAATTAAGGCTTAGGAAGCCCCTCGAGAACATGGGTACATGGGAAGAAAACTTGTATGAAAATTTAATTGAATGTGATGCCAACCACCTACAGATGGAGTAAGGCATGAAACTACTGGAAATGTGCAAGAAAATCCAATAAACTTAAAAATAAAGAAGGCCCATGTGTCACACACATTGGCCCCAATAACTGGTGCCTGCAACATAGATTCTAAACTAAAAGTTATATCAATTGCCATGTCTGAACAAATAAATAAAGCCCTCATGATGTGAATGATGCCCCTTATATCTAGAGCCTCTGAGTGAAATAAGTGTTAAATGCTATTGATTTTTGGCCTGAACTATACTGGCAAAACTTTGACTAAATTCACCTCACTACCTAATTCTATAAAAACCAAATATTCTACTGTCTAGACAATAACACTATAAACTAGACACTTTGGGGTCTAACACTGTAGTCCCATTTTTGGCAATGTTGTCTAGAGCCAATATTGATGATTGATTTAGATTTTATACTATTTTTTTGGTTTAGTTTTCTTGTGCTAAGTTCTAGATTATGAATTGTACTATTCTAAAACTAATTTTTTGACTGTTAATAGCTTTGATGTCTATGATAAAACCCTATTTATTTCCCCCTCTTCTAGGGGTAAGAATAAAGACCCTATAATGACAACCCTCAGAATAAAAGACCTTGTAAGTGTGTTAAGCTACTAAAACATTTGATATAGCATTGATATACATTATCTCAAGATATAGAAAATTTTATAGAGAGAGATTGTTAGATCCAAAGAGGTATGCCTAGATGGATATAATAATGTAATAACATGTGCATAAGAGTAAACTAGAATTCTAAATGTTAGTTATTAGTTGTTAGTGGCATGGAGGGATGGAGCATGATGTCCATCATGGCATCCAATAATAAAGGTAAATGCATGATTGGAATCATGGCATTGCACACAAAGATAAGCAATCAAGTAACAAGCATACAAAATAATAAACATGCAAGGGTGGTCAAGGGGCCAAATAAACACACAAATTATACAAGACATGTTCAAATGCCACATACAGACACAATGGGAATAATAAAATATTGTCATAAAGGGCCATAAGCACATGAAAGGCACACACAAAGGACATTGGCAAGTGTCCAAAGGCACACACATATAGACAAGCATAAAAGACATTGAAAAATGTCCTAAAATGTAAGCAAGAAGCAAACAGGAACTAGAAAATGTTAAGACATATAACTATAATTAAGGCTTAGGAAGCCACTCGAGAACATGGGTACATGGGAAGAAAACTTGCATGAAAATTTAATTGAATGTGATGCCAACCACCTATCGATGGAGTAAGGCATGAAACTACTAGAAATGTGCAAGAAAATGCAATAAACTTAAAAATAAAGAAGGCCCATGTGTCACACACATTGGCCCCAATAACTGGTGCCTACAACATAGATTTTAAACTAAAAGTTATATCAATTGCCATGTCTGAATGAATAAATAAAACCCTCATGATGTGAATGATGCCCCTTATATCTAGAGCCTCTGAGTGAAATAAGTGTTAAATGCTATTGATTTTTGGACTGAACTATACTGGCAAAACTTTGACTAAATTCACCTCTCTACCTAATTCTATAAAAACCAAATATTCTACTGTCTAGACAATAACACTATAAACTAGACACTTTGGGGTCTAACACTGTAGTCCCATTTTTGGCAATGTTGTCTAGAGTCAATATTGATGATTGATTTAGATTTTATACTATTTTTTTGGTTTAGTTTTCTTGTGCTAAGTTCTAGATTATGAATTGTACTATTCTAAAACTAATTTTTTGACTGTTAAGAGCTTTGATGTCTATGATAAAACCCTATTTATTTCCCCCTCTTCTAGGGGTAAGAATAAAGACCCTATAATGACAACCCTCAGAATAAAAGACCTTGTAAGTGTGTTAAGCTACTAAAAAATTTGATATAGCATTGATATACATTATCTCAAGATATAGAAAATTTTATAGAGAGAGATTGTTAGATCCATAGAGGTATGCCTAGATAGATATAATAATGTAATAACATGTGCATAAGAGTAAACTAGAATTCTAAATGTTAGTTATTAGTTTTTAGTGGCATGGAGGGATGGAGCATGATGTCCATCATGGTATCTAATAATCAAGGTAAATGCATGATTGGAATCATGGCATTGCACACAAAGATAAACAATCAAGTAACAAGCATACAAAATAAGAAACATGCAAGGGTGGTCAAGGGGCCAAATAAACACACAAAGTATACAAGACATATTCAAATGCCACATACACACACAATGGGAATAATCAAATATTGTCATAAGGGCCATAAGCACATGAAAGGCACACACAAAGGACATTGGCAAGTGTCCAAAGGCACATACATATAAACAAGAATAAAAGACATTGAAAAATGTCCTAAAATGCAAGCAAGAAGCAAATAGGAACTAGAAAATGCAAAGACATATAACTATAATTAAGGCTTAGGAAGCCACTCGAGAACATGGGTACATGGGAAGAAAACTTGTATGAAAATTTAATTGAATGTGATGCCAACCACCTACAGATGGAGTAAGGCATGAAACTACTGGGAATGTGCAAGAAAAATCAATAAACTTAAAAATAAAGAAGGTCCATGTGTCACACACATTGGCCCCAATAACTGGTGTCTATAACATAGATTCTAAACTAAAAGTTATATCAACTGCCATGTCTGAACTAAAAAATAAAACCCTCATGATGTGCATGATGCCCCTTATATCTAGATCCTCTAAGTGAAATAAGTGCTAAAAGCTATTGATTTTTGGACTAAACTGTACTGGAAAAACTTTGACTAAATTCACCTCTCTACCTAATTCTATAAAAACCAAATATTCTACTATCTAGACAATAACACTATAAACTAGACACTTTGGGGTCTAACATTGTAGTCCCATTTTTGGCAATGTTGTCTAGAGCCAATACTGATGACTGATCTAGATTGTACACTATTTGTTTGGTTTAGTTTGCCTGTGCTAAGTTATGGATTATGAATTGTACTATAATAAAACTAATTTTTTGAATGTTAAGAGCTTTAATGTCTATGATAAAACCCTATTTGTTTTCCCTCTTCTAGGGGTAAGAATAAAGACCCTATAATGACAACCCTCAGAATAAACAACCTTGTAAGTGTGTTAAGCTACTGAAACATTTGATATTGCATTGATATACATTATCTCAAGATATAGAAAATTTTATAGAGAGAGATTGTTAGATCCTTAGAGGTATACCTAGATGGATATAATAATGTAATAACATGTGCATAAGAGTAAACTAGAATTCTAAATGTTAGTTATTAGTTGTTAGTGGCATGGAGGGATGGAGAATGATGTCCATCATGGCATCTAATAATCAAGGTAAATGCATGATTGGAATCATGGCATTGAACACAAAGATAAGCAATCAAGTAACAAGCAAACAAAATAAGAAACATGCAAGGGTGGTCAAGGGGCCAAATAAACACACAAAGTATACAAGACATGTTCAAATGCCACATACACACACAATGTGAATAATCAAATATTGTCATAAGGGCCATAAGCACATGAAAGGCACACGCAAAGGACATTGGCAAGTGTCCAAAGGCACACACATATAGACAAGAATAAAAGATATTGAAAAATGTCCTAAAATGCAAGCAGGAAGCAAACATGAACCAGAAAATGCAAAGACATATAGCAGTAATTAAGGCTTAGGAAGCCACTCGAGAACATGGGTACATGGGAAGAAAACTTGTATGAAAATTTAATTGAATGTGATGCCAACCACTTACAGATGGAGTAAGGCATGAAACTACTGGGAATGTGCAAAAAAATGCAATAAACTTAAAAATAAAGAAGGCCCATGTGTCACACACATTGGCCCCAATAACTGGTGTCTATAACATAGATTCTAAACTAAAAGTTATATCAACTGCCATGTCTGAACTAAAAAATAAAACCCTCATGATGTGCATGATGCCCCTTATATCTAGACCCTCTTAGTGAAATAAGTGCTAAAAGCTATTGATTTTTAGACTGAACTGTACTGGAAAAAATTTGACTAAATTCACCTCTCTACCTAATTCTAGAAAAAACAAATATTCTATTGTCTAGACAATAACACTATAAACTAGACACTTTGGGGTCTAACACTGTAGTCCCATTTTTGGCAATGTTGTCTAGAGCCAATACTGATGACTGATCTAGATTTTATACTATTTGTTTGGTTTAGTTTGCCTCTGCTAAGTTATAGATTATGAATTGTACTATTCTAAAACTAATTTTTTGACTGTTAAGAGCTTTGATGTCTATGATAAAACCCTATTTATTTCCCCCTCTTCTAAGGGTAAGAATAAAGACCCTATAATGACAACCCTCAGAATAAAAAACCTTGTAAGTGTGTTAAGCTACTAAAACATTTGATATAGCATTGATATAAATTATCTCAAGATATATAAAATTTTATAGAGAGAGATTGTTAGATCCATAGAGGTATGCCTAGATAGATATAATAATGTAATAACATGTGCATAAGAGTAAACTAGAATTCTAAATGTTAGTTATTAGTTGTTAGTGGCATGGAGGGATGCAGCATGATGTCCATCATGGCATCTAATAATCAAGGTAAATGTATGATTGGAATCATGGCATTGCACACAAAGATAAACAATCAAGTAACAAGCATACAAAATAAGAAACATGCAAGGGTGGTCAAGGGGCCAAATAAACACACAAAGTATACAAGACATGTTCAAATGCCACATACACACACAATGGGAATAATAAAATATTGTCATAAGGGCCATAAGCACATGAAAGGCACACACATATAGACAAGAATAAAAGACATTGAAAAATGTCCTAAAATGCAAGCAGGAAGCAAACATGAACTAGAAAATGCAAAGACATATAACTATAATTAAGGCTTAGGAAGCCACTCGAGAACATGAGTACATGGGAAGAAAAATTGCATGAAAATTTAATTGAATGTGATGCCAACCACCTATAGATGGAGTAAGGCATGAAACTACTGGGAATGTGCAAGAAAATGCAATAAACTTAAAAATAAAGAAGGCCCATGTGTCACACATATTGGCCCCAATAACTGGTGTGTATAACATAGATTCTAAGCTAAAAGTTATATCAACTGCCATGTCTGAACTAAAAAATAAAACCCTCATGATGTGCATGATGCCCCTTATATCTATATCCTCTGAGTGAAATAAGTGCTAAAAGCTATTGATTTTTGGACTGAACTGTACTGGCAAAACTTTGACTAAATTCACCTCTCTACCTAATTCTAGAAAAACCAAATACTCTATTGTCTAGACAATAACACTATAAACTAGACACTTTGGGGTCTAACACTGTAGTCCCATTTTTGGCAATGTTGTCTAGAGCTAATACTGATGACTGATCTAGATTTTATACTATTTGTTTGGTTTAGTTTGCCTGTGCTAAGTTCTAGATTATGAATTGTACTATTCTAAAACTAATTTTTTGACAGTTAAGAGCTTTGATGTCTATGATAAAACCATATTTATTTCCCCCTCTTCTAGGGGTAAGAATAAAGACCCTATAATGACAACCCTAAGAATAAAAAACCTTGTAAGTGTGTTAAGATACTAAAACATTTGATATAGCATTTATATACATTATCTCAAGATATAGAAAATTTTATAGAGAGAGATTGTTAGATCCATAGAGGTATGCCTAGATAGATATAATAATGTAATAACATGTGCATAAGAGTAAACTAGAATTCTAAATGTTAGTTATTAGTTGTTAGTGGTATGGAGGGATGGAGCATGATGTCCATCATGGCATCTAATAATCAAGGTAAATGCATGATTGGAATCATGGCATTGCACACAAAGATAATCAATCAAGTAACAAGCATAAAAAATAAGAAACATGCAAGGGTGGTCAAAGGGCCAAATAGACACATAAAGTATACAAGACATGTTCAAATGCCACATACACACACAATGGGAATAATCAAATATTGTCATAAGGGCCATAAGCACATGAAAGGCACACACAAAGGACATTGGCAAGTGTCCAAAGGCACATACATATAAACAAGAATAAAAGACATTGAAAAATGTCCTAAAATGCAAGCAAGAAGCAAATAGGAACTAGAAAATGCAAAGACATATAACTATAATTAAGGCTTAGGAAGCCACTCGAGAACATGGGTACATGGGAAGAAAAATTGTATGAAAATTTAATTGAATGTGATGCCAACCACCTACAGATGGAGTAAGGCATGAAACTACTGGGAATGTGCAAGAAAATGTAATAAACTTAAAATAAAGAAGGCCCATGTGTCACACACATTGGCCCCAATAACTGGTGTCTATAACATAGATTCTAAACTAAAATTTATATCAACTGCCATGTCTGAACTAAAAAATAAAACCCTCATGATGTGCATGATGCCCCTTATATCTAGATCCTCTAAGTGAAATAAGTGCTAAAAGCTATTGATTTTTTGACTAAACTGTACTGGCAAAACTTTGACTAAATTCACCTCTCTACCTAATTATATAAAAACCAAATATTCTACTATCTAGACAATAACACTATAAACTAGACACTTTGGGGTCTAACATTGTACTCCCATTTTTGGCAATGTTGTCTAGAGCCAATACTGATGACTGATCTAGATTTTATACTATTTGTTTGGTTTAGTTTGCCTGTGCTAAGTTATGGATTATGAATTGTACTATAATAAAACTAATTTTTTGAATGTTAAGAGCTTTGATGTCTATGATAAAACCCTATTTGTTTTCCCTCTTCTAGGGGTAAGAATAAAGACCCTATAATGACAACCCTCAGAATAAAAAACCTTGTAAGTGTGTTAAGCTACTAAAACATTTGATATTGCATTGATATACATTATCTCAAGATATAGAAAATTTTATAGAGAGAGATTGTTAGATCCTTAGAGGTATACCTAGATGGATATAATAATGTAATAACATGTGCATAAGAGTAAACTAGAATTCTAAATGTTAGTTATTAGTTGTTAGTGGCATGGAGTGATGGATCATGATGTCCATCATGGCATCTAATAATCAAGGTAAATTCATGATTGGAATCATGGCATTGCACACAAAGATAAGCAATCAAGTAACAAGCAAACAAAATAAGAAACATGCAAGGGTGGTCAAGGGGCCAAATAAACACACAAAGTATACAAGACATGTTCAAATGCCACATACACACACAATGTGAATAATCAAATATTGTCATAAGGGCCATAAGCACATGAAAGGCACACACAAAGGACATTGGCAAGTGTCCAAAGGCACACACATATAGACAAGAATAAAAGATATTTTAAAATGTCCTAAAATGCAAGCAGGAAGCAAACATGAACCAGAAAATGCAAAGACATATAGCTATAATTAAAGCTTAGGAAGCCACTCGAGAACATGGGTACATGGGAAAAAAACTTGTATGAAAATTTAATTGAATGTTATGCCAACCACCTACAGATGGAGTAAGGCATGAAACTACTGGGAATGTGCAAAAAAATGCAATAAACTTAAAAATAAAGAAGGCCCATGTGTCACACACATTGGCCCCAATAACTGGTGTCTATAACATAGATTTTAAACTAAAAGTTATATCAACTGCCATGTCTGAACTAAAAAATAAAACCCTCATGATGTGCATGATGCCCCTTATATCTAGACCCTCTGAGTGAAATAAGTGCTTAAAGATATTGATTTTTGGACTGAACTGTACTGGAAAAAATTTGACTAAATTCACCTCTCTACCTAATTCTAGAAAAAACAAATATTCTATTATCTAGACAATAACACTATAAAATAGACACTTTGGGGTCTAACACTGTAGTCCCATTTTTGGCAATGTTGTCTAGAGCCAATACTGATGACTGATCTAGATTTTATACTATTTGTTTGGTTTTGTTTGCCTCTGCTAAGTTATAGATTATGAATTGTACTATTCTAAAACTAATTTTTTGACTGTTAAGAGCTTTGATGTCTATGATAAAACCCTATTTATTTCCCCCTCTTCTAGGGGTAAGAATAAAGACCCTATAATGACAACCCTCAGAATAAAAAACCGTGTCAGTGTGTTAAGCTACTAAAACATTTGATATAGCATTGATATACATTATCTCAAGATATATAAACTTTTATAGAGAGAGATTGTTAGATCCATAGAGGTATGCCTAGATAGATATAATAATGTAATAACATGTGCATAAGAGTAAACTAGAATTCTAAATGTTAGTTATTAGTTGTTAGTGGCATGGAGGGATGGAGCATGATGTCCATCATGGCATCTAATAATCAAGGTAAATGCATGATTGGAATCAGGGCATTGCACACAAAGATAAACAATCAAGTAACAAGCATACAAAATAAGAAACATGCAAGGGTGGTCAAGGGGCCAAATAAACACACAAAGTATACAAGACATGTTCAAATGCCACATACACACACAATGGGAATAATCAAATATTGTTATAAGGGCCATAAGCACATGAAAGGCACACACAAAGGACATTGGCAAGTGTCCAAAGGCACACACATATAGACAAGAATAAAAGACATTGAAAAATGTCCTAAAATGCAAGCAGGAAGCAAACATGAACTATAAAATGCAAAGACATATAACTATAATTAAGGCTTAGGAAGCCACTCGAGAACATGGGTACATGGGAAGAAAACTTGCATGAAAATTTAATTGAATGTGATGCCAACCACCTATAGATGGAGTAAGGCATGAAACTACTGGAATGTGCAAGAAAATGCAATAAACTTAAAAATGAAGAAGGCCCATGTGTCACACATATTGGCCCCAATAACTGGTGTGTATAACATAGATTCTAAACTAAAATTTATATCAACTGCCATGTCTGAACTAAAAAATAAAACCCTCATGATGTGCATGATGCCCCTTATATCTATATCCTCTGAGTGAAATAAGTGCTAAAAGCTATTGATTTTTGGACTGAACTATACTGGCAAAACTTTGACTAAATTCACCTCTCTACCTAATTCTAGAAAAACCAAATATTCTACTGTCTAGACAATAACACTATAAACTAGACACTTTGGGGTCTAACACTGTAGTCCCATTTTTGGCAATGTTGTCTAGAGCTAATACTGATGACTGATCTAGATTTTATACTATTTGTTTGGTTTAGTTTGCCTATGCTAAGTTCTAGATTATGAAGTGTACTATTCTAAAACTAATTTTTTGACAGTTAAGAGCTTTGATGTCTATGATAAAACCGTATTTATTTCCCCCTCTTCTAGGGGTAAGAATAAAGACCCTATAATGACAACCCTCAGAATAAAAAACCTTGTAAGTGTGTTAAGCTACTAAAACATTTGATATAACATTGATATACATTATCTCAAGATATAGAAAATTTTATAGAGAGAGATTGTTAGATCCATAGAGGTATGCCTAGATAGATATAATAATGTAATAACATGTGCATAAGAGTAAACTAAAATTCTAAATGTTAGTTATTAGTTGTTAGTGGCATGGAGGGATGGAGCATGATGTCCATCATGGCATCTAATAATCAAGGTAAATGCATTATTGGAATCATGGCATTGCACACAAAGATAATCAATCAAGTAACAAGCATACAAAATAAGAAACATGCAAGGGTGGTCAAGGGGCCAAATAGACACATAAAGTATACAAGACATGTTCAAATGCCACATACACACACAATGGGAATAATCAAATATTGTCATAAGGGCCATAAGCACATGAAAGGTAGACACAAAGGACATTAGCAAGTGTCAAAAGGCACACACATATAGACAAGTATAAAAGACATTGAAAAATGTCCTAAAATGCAAGCAGGAACTAGAAAATGCAAAGACATATAACTAATCAAAGTGAAGAGTGGAAGCATGCAAAGTAATTGAAATATAAACATGCATCTAACTATGGAAAGTAAAAATTAAGAGTATACAAGATATGTATTACAAGACTAATGTCTATGCTATGAAATACAAAAGTGTGATATATACTAATGGATGTTGATGTGATATTTATGTAAGAAATTAAGGAACATATTATAACAAGATGTCTAGAGTGTGTAGTGTAAGAATGACATAACCTCAATGGTATAGTCATATAGAGTATGTCCCTAGTGGGTAGATGTATCAATATGTAGCTAGAATGTAGAAGTAGGATGCCCCTTTGATGGGTGGAGTAAAGCAATCAAGGATCTAAATGTATTGCACACACTCAAAGAAGATCAATTGAATCCTAGTAATATAGATAAATTGACAAACAATAGCATAGAATAGTGTAATGTAAGTCTAGCATAATGGTTAGTAATGTAAAACATAGATGATGCATACAATTGACATGTTTTTATATTTTGAAATATTTGAGTTATGCATATGAAGCAAAGGAAACTATGTATAATCAAAGTAATAAGGATTTATTTAAATATTAAATTTGTGTAGGTGTATGATATTCATTGGGTTCTTGAGTTTATTTCCTTTTAGTGAAGATAAATGATACACTTTTGGACTAATATTTTTAGTAATGATGTATGACCTGACCAAATTAGGTTTAAATCAGCCTTTTGTTTCTTTTTTGGCATTAATATTTCATAGGTTTTCTTTTAAGACAAGATCATTAACATCAAATTCTTTGGTATGGACTCATTTGTTGTAAGAACATTATATACATTGTTGGTAAAATTTGAGATGTTCTACTGCTTGAATATGTTTATGATCTAGTTGTTCTAATTGATGTAAGTAGTTTTTGTGATATTGGTCATTAGTGATAATACCCCTAAGAGAGATACGAAGGGATGTGATTTCTAATTCTAATGGTACAACTACTTTAGTACCATATGTGAGTGAAAAAATAATGGCTCTTATGGGTGTGTGAATGCTTATGCAATAATCCCATAGTGTAAAGACAAGTTGGTTATGCCAATCATCACAAAATTTTGTCATAGTTTTACTTAGAATGCTATTTGGTTATGCTGGTATCTTCTATTTGACCATTGCCTTGTAGATAGTAGGGGGTGGAAAATGTGTGTTTGATTTTATATTTTAGGTAGAATTTCTTGATAGTTTTGTTTTTAAAAGATGTTTCATTATTAGAAATGATTGTTTTAGGTAATCCAAAGCATGAAATAATATGTGTCATGAGAAAAATGTAAATGTCTTCACCTATGGTGGTTTGGATTCGAATAGATTCTACCCATTTGGTGAAATTTTCTATGGCTATGATAATGAACTTATGTCCATTAGTTGATTTTGGGTTTATTTTACCAATAAGATCAAATCCCCATAACATAAATGACCAAGGAGAAGAAATTGGTTGTAGTTATTGTGATGGTGCATGTTGTAGGTTACTATGCCATTGACATTTTTCATAGAGTTTTTCACATTTTAAATATTCTTCTTCCATAGTAGGCTAGTAGTATCCTTGTCAAAGTAATTTGTGTGACATGGCTTTTTTGTTAAAATTACCACCACAGTCACTATCATGTATTTGTGTAAGAGCAAATTTAATTTCTTTTATATTTAAGAATTAGAGTAAATATCCATCAAAAGATCATTTATGAAGATCACCACCAATGATTACATATCAAAGTGCTTATTTTTGTAATTTACATTTTTTAGTTAGAGAAAAATCTTCTAGTGTAGTAGATTTGCTTAAGTAGTTATAAATATTTGAGAACCATTTCGGAGGTGCAAAACTGCACATAGTGGCTAAAATAGAGAATGCTACTAAATTAGCATTTGATATGGATGGTGATGTAGTCTTTTAATTATGAATATTGCTGATCATCATTAATGTTAATAAGGATCAAGGATGCATTACTTACCATGGTATAGATGTGGTGGTTGTATTTTCTTGATATGCTGCTAATGGAGAAGTAATAAAATTATGTCAATAATCATTATACCATATTTTTTGTATGGGATGAGATGTTTTTCTTTTATTTGGTATATATTGTTGATTTGGTTAATGACTAGTTGGGAATCACCAAAGACTTGAATGTATTTGATTTGGAGTGACTGGGTGGTGAAGAGACCTCATATAAATGCTTCATACTCTATTGTATTATTTTTAAAATAAAAACTTAAGCAAAATGTGATAGGTAATGTGTGACCAAAAGGGTTGATTAAAATGATGCCTGCTCTTACACTTGATGTGCATCGAGAGCCATTGAAGAACATGGTCCAGGTGTTTAAATGAGTAGAATAGGTGGTAAAATCATCTTGAAATGTGTCATTGATTGGATTTGTATCTGGGAGAGGTGTTACTACCAAGTGATCTACAATGATTTGGCCTTTGGTTAATTTCTAGAGGACTATCTTTAAGTCAAATTTAGTTAATAACATGAACCATTTTGTTATTCTACCAGAGAGGTGTGTTTTTTTCATTTGAGATTTTAAAGGGTCTACTTTAGTGATAACCTAAGTTTCATTATGGACCATGTAGTTCCTAAGCTTTTGTGTAGTGAAGACTAATGCTAGGCACAATTTTTCTATTACAGAATAGTTTTTCTCGAAATCTACCAACATGTGACTGATGGAGTGTACTGCTCATTTGACATGTTGATCATTTTTGTGATAATAATTCTCTTAAGGCATGATATATCATAGAGATGTATAGTAATAAAGGCCTATCTAGTGTATGTAGGACTAAAATAGGTGGATTGAGGAGATATTTCTTGATTGTATTGAAGCTATCTTGGCAAGCTTGGTTCTAAGTTTTTTTGGTTTTTTTTTTTTAATAATTGAGTAAATTATTAGGTTTTATCTATGAGTTGGGATACAAAATGACAAACGGATTAAATTTTTCCTTTCAAAGATATTAGTTGGTTTAGGTTTGTGTGAAGGGACATGTCAATAATTTTTGACTTTTTTAGGATCCACTTTGATGACCCATTGTGAAATAATAAAGCTCAGTAGTTTGCCTGATGTGATACTAAAAAAACATTTGTTGGGGTTGAGATAGACATTTTATTATCATAATATTTAAAAAAATTTACATAAATCAAGAGCATGTGCTATTATTTTTTAGATTTTTCTAATATATAATTGACGTAATCTTTAATAGTATGGTGAATCAAGTCATGAAATATATGTGTCATGGTATGTTGATATGTAGCTCTAGCATTTTTTAATCTAAAGGGCATAACAATATATAAAAATGTGCCCTAAGGGGTGGTGAAGGATGTTTTTTCTTGATATTCTTCAATGATTTTAATTTGATTATATCCAGCAAAGCCATCCATGATATAAAGGTAGATATTTAGACTAGATCTATTGTTAACTAATACTCTTTTTACTCCTACATCATGGATTCTTAGTTGAATATATAAAGGTAAACATTGTTCTATGATGTGTCATGGAGGCAAATCCTCTTTCTCAAAGGAGATATGCTCTTCTATCCATTGCATTGTATTTAAAATGGATGCAACATAAGCTAGTTCTATAGAAGAAATAATTCTAGTGTTATGAAGGGCTACATACAATACATCTTTGTAGACATCTGAACATTTAAGGAACTCAAGAACTGAGACTGTATCTAGGAGGGCACCATTTTGAGTGATAAAGCTATGGCCATGGGTGTAACCAATTTGTCTATCCTTGTAAACTTGGCTGATAGCATGGACTACATGATCTACTATAGGCATATAGCTAGTAGTAGGTGTGAGATGTGTGCTAGATATACCAAGTGTGGACGAAGGAAGGAGGGATGTAAACCCTAGTGCTTGCTTATGTCTAGTGGTGTGAGGAAAGGACTCAAGAGTGACCAATGATTTATATGTTGCTATGTAGAGATAATAAAGATGGAATGGTATGCATGAGATCATATATATGAATGGTATACTAGTATATGTAAAAATCTCTTTCCACGTGATAGAGATAAAGTAGCATATAGAAAATATAGATTGATATGAAAAATAAAAAAGAGTGTGACATGTGTTATGATATATCTAATGTATTGAGCATAATAAATGTGACATTTGGAAAATAGATAGTTAGAGAGAGAATGTGTGCATTGATGTAGGAGTTCATAAATAACTTTGGTATTTATTAGAACATTTTTAATGAGCTTAGTATGATAAACTTGCAAAAATTTCCATGTGAGAAACAAAGAACAAAGGATATAGAACATGAATTTTTACATAAAGACATAAATTTTTGATATGCAATATGATATTTTGAATGAATTTATCAAGATAAGTTTGAATAATTTAGTGAAAGATAATACGTAAAAAGAATTTTGGAATCTTGTGCATGTTTAGTAGTGAATTTTGTAATATCATCCCTTATTATGAAAATTAAGCATGAAATACAAAGAATTAAACTTTGTACTAATATATGTTAGACTTCATAATTAATGTACATGATAGGACCAATAATGTCCTCTTTATTATTTGCCAAAAATGTAAGGAAAATGTGTAAATAAGTGAAATCCATTGTTATTTTATGCAAGTTTGAAGCTTATATGTAAGGTGATAGCTCATGAAGCAATGGGACCTAGTGTATGCAACTAGGGTTTGAGATTTTTTTTTAAATTATAAAAATAATTTAAAAAATTTATAGTCAATTTTTATATTTTGGATTTTAAAATTTTATGAAAAATCTAAAAATATTGATAAAATTAGCGATATATTTTTCCTATTGGTTTGAAAGTGTTTATATGTAAATAGGATCTAATATGTGCAAACTAGGGTTTTAAGTGAATTATTGAAAATATTTCAATTAATTTTTAGTTTTATAATTTTTAAATTTAGGAAAAATTAGGAAAATATTTTAAAAAATAAAAAATAATTATCCATAGGGTTTTTGTGCAAAAATTCAATATAAGTTGGGTTCACCAAATGTTTTACTGAATTTAGGAAACTATAGGGTTTAATTTTCTAAATAATAAATGGGTTTGGATTAAGGGGAAAATTATTAAATAAATGTGACTTAATTAACCTACTAATTTATTGAATTTGGAAGTGCTTAATTGATTTCTAAAAATAGCAAATAAGGGGATAGAGAGTAAAACTTAGCTGATTTTGGGTTGAGACAGGGAAGATAGAGCCTATAAATTACTGATTTGGTTGGGTAGCCTATCAAAGATAGGATCCAAAAGTCTATTTTCTTCCTAAATAGGAGCACTATAATTGGGACACCTAGAGGTCCAACACTATGTCCAAGTTTTATCACTATAATCCTTAGTGTCTAAGCTTTCTAAGCTTTTTGGGTTTTATTTATCTACTCTCAAAAACCCTATGCCTAAAAGATCGAGTCCTAGTTTCTCATGAAGTTTCATGTGCAATTGATTTTATCTTCAAGGATCTTATTTCATCTTCTTGTTTGATAGGTGATCTTGAATCCAACTGGAAAAATGGGTTAGTGTATAATATGCACTGAACATGCAATCACACCCCATGTGTGGGCACACTACCTACATACCAATACTCTAAAGAGGGATCAAGGTCAATGTAGTTCTCCCAATTTGAATGTGTATTATGAAATCTTATGTATGCAATACCAATGTATGTGAATTTGGGAAATCTTGAGATGACTCATGACTGTATGAGAGCTTGGATAGGTTAGAAATAATAGTGGTTGGCTATATGCAGAGAATAAAAAGATTTCCTTGAGTTTGATTTAGTATATTTCTATCTTGTGCTTTTAAATGATTGTCAACCCTTCTAAATGTCCTTTGAATGGGATTTTATATGGAAACTAGTGATCTTGGGTCAGATGAACTTGTATTAGGCCAATAAAGGAAAAGATAAGGATTCAAGAAAATCTAACCATTTGAGGCTATTGTGGATTTAGACAACAATGCTGGAAAGTGGACACCTTGGGTCCCAATAGTATAGTCCAACTTCTGGCACTATTGTCTAGAGGGAAAGGGACCTTGGGGGATAGATTTGTGCCTAAGAAAGGAGTCCAAGATAGTAGGGGATGAATCTAGAAGACTTCAGATGAGTGGAAAATAGTGAAAACATGCCTAAGTGAGTTATATAAGTAAGAGATACCTATGGTTTGGGTGTCACAAGTCATGCTCAAATTATATAAATTGAATTTTAGTATGACTATAATAGGGACCTTTTACCTAAAAATAGAAAATAGAGATCTTGAAATATTTTTAGAATAACATATGACATGGCTACATGAGATTTTGGGGCATCCAAATGGCTTAGTTTTGTAACCTCTAGCATGGAGAATCACCTTGAAAAGTTGGAAGGGCAGATGATAAATAGAAGGTGGTTTTTAAGAAGCCTAAAAGTGCACTTTCATGCACTGATATTGGACAATAAACCTATAAGAATTTTGAGTATTGAACAACCCCTTTTTCCAAAGATGACACTAGACCATGATAAAAAATCTAGATAGTGCTAAATAGTGAAAATGGTACTTATGATCTAAAAATCATTAATCAAAGGTTTATACATACTGATTAGGGTCCTAAAGTAACATATAGGTGTCCTTTCTTCTCACAATGTGTACCTACTCTGATCAAATAGTTTGACAAAGAGAGGAGGTTAGATAAAGTGTTAGTCTATAAAACCATGAAAACAACACATTAACATACTAACATCTCTAAGCCTAGATCTTAGGGGGAGCTTAATGAATAAACAACAATTGAAAACTCAACTAAAATGTAAAGAACAATAATCTTTACCTTCATTGAGATCTCTAAATGATTTTTTTGTTTGGATTGCTTGGTTTATGCATAATAAGTCTTCATCAATGACATATGGCTAACATCATCTCCTCTATGCAACATTGTTGAATATTTGGCTTGATTGATATGGCTTGGTTCAATTTCAACATTATAACATTATCTTTTTAGCTTCATGAATCTATTCCTACATTATAACTCTACTTTGATTGAGATCTCTAAATGAAGATCTCTAGGCTTGTTTTTATAGGCTTTCAAATCCCTTGGAATGGGTTAAATCTGGCCATGGTTGATCTTATTAACTTTGGTTGAGTTCGGCATATTATTAAGATATTCTTTTGGATATTTTCCAAAAGTGACAACTCACAAAGGTAATGAGTGTGTTCTAGGATGCTCTAAGATGTTCTTGAATTTCTTATTTAGTAACTGATTTAATTGATTTATTAGCTCATGGGTGAACTCAATTAGGATTTGAAATTGATTTAACTTTCTAATTGATTTTGATTAGGGTATGCAAGTTAATTAATTATTTTTTGGCATTTTGTCATTTGTTTGATTTTGATTAATTCAATGTGTGTATTTGACTTGTTTAATTGATTTAATAGACCAAATTGATTCAATGCAAGGTTATAAAGCCAAATCTAAGACTAATATAAATTCTTAGGTTAAATGTTCAATGATTGGTAAGAATTATTCTAAAGTCGGGTATCAAGCCATTGTTGGCCAATTTTAGGTGTCTATAGTTTTCCCCTATTTGAGAATATGTTGCAATTTGTAAGTAAAATAACATCTTTTCAAATAATAAAATGGTTCTTTATGCTTACAACTACAATGGTACTGATTAAATTTTAGTTTCCCCCTAGAGAGAGTGGTTGATAAGTGGGTCAATAAACGGTCCCTCGAAAGAAAGAAGTGAAATGAGGGGACTAAAGAAATGAAGATGATGGGGTGACAACACAATGATTTACCCAAATTTAGGAAAAACCATTAAGAAATGCAAGTGGGATGGTGTATAATGGTTTTCCCAAAGGTGTTTATAAGCATTGTACCTTGATAGTGGAAACATGGTATGATAACACAATGATTTGCCCCAGTAGGTAATATAATCATTGAGAAGATGGAACTAACCTAGTTAAGACAAACAAACAAGAAAGGAAATTGGTGATAACATATTTATTTGCCCCAACATGTGATATAATAATTGAGAATGCATGTGGGATGATATATAGTGTTGATGTAGTATACCTCAATTATGAAAAACATGATTGATGGCTGATGATTGATAACTTGATACAAAGGATAAAGATGAAGTTGGGACAACCTACTAGTAGGGAGATGCTCATCCAAACTAACAAAAGTTAAAATTATTTCATTACTTAATTACTCTATTTGGGATATGGTTAGGATTAGATTGGGATTTTTGTTGATGTTAGTGCCAATGATATGGTGATGATGCATTGATGTTGTAGACATCTCAAAGCTGATTTTTTTGCTATAGCATTTGATGGTAGGCCTCATTATAGAACACCATGGGGGCTTAGCCAAAATTTTCATAAGGATTGACTCTTGATATTTGATACTCAATGGAAAATAATTACACTGATGATAAAAACCATGATGAAAATTTAAATGTTTGAATAGGGATAGATTCAAGAATAATGTGCAAAGAATCACCCAATGAACACATATAATTTGAATCAAAATGATAGTGCTGAAAGCAAACAAATATGCACACAAATAAACCAAGAAGTATTAGTCCCTATGTTAGTATAAACAACATGATGAACATTACCCCTAGAAACTAGGTGATAACTAAAAAAAAAACAAGATTGGAGAATAGAAGAAAAGGAAGGGAGTGGCTGAGTTGTCTTCATATTCACTAGGAAAGTGGAAATTGCCTACATAGTTCGATGGATATGATGATGCAATAAAAATTTAGGCCAAATGTAGTTCTCCCAAGAAATGAGAATAAAATGATGATTGATAGAAGACATGATGGATATGATATAATAATAGAGATGAACTTGAAAAATGGTGATAGTGTAGGATAAAAGGCCAAAAAGGATGGGGAAAATAAGGAACAAGTAATTTGTTTATGACTTATTAAGGGTTCCTAGAATCCTTAAAGCAAAGACATGGTCAATGTTTTTGGTTTTTCTAAATGATTTTCAAATGCTTTTAGAATTTTTAAAGCATCTCAACTCAATCAAGAATGATGAGACACTAAAATGGTCCAGGCTCATAAAATGGTGAGAGCATTATAACTTTAAATAATGCTTACAAAGCTAATATAACATGGTTAAAGTTACTCACAAAATGGCAAGAGCATTATAACTTAAAATGATGCTCATAAAACAACAAGAATGTTGCTAAAGTTACTCATAAAATGGTGAGAATGTGGTTAAAGAGGGACTAAGCTGACCTCAAAATGAATCAAACACGATCCACATAGTCCTAAAATAGTTTTAGTTTATAGTATTTCACCTTGAAGTAGAGTAATTTAACTAGTGTAGCATCCAATTTAAACAAAATAGGCACAGTTGGTATGATGGCATAGTATGGAATAAGAATGGCTAGGTGATATGTCAAGGCACAATAAACAAATGTTGCCCCTAATTTACCATAGTAGGTGATATAATTAGTATCAAGATCAATGAACATAGATTTTCCATAAAAAGTGATATAATTAGGCTCAGATTAACAAACTTGATAAGAAGGAAATAAGAAACAAAGGATGTAACTACCAAAACTTCTATAATACTACTCCAAAATATTATCTCTATATAAAATGCTTGAAATAATTGCTAAGACTAATTTGATTATGTATGCTAAAAAGATGAAACCAATGGGTGAACCAAGGTCAAACGAGCTAGGTTGATAGGATTCAAAACATGTTTGGTTGAGTAGAAATGGAATAATAAAATGGTATGATAGGATGGCCATGCTTAGGATACTAATGGTTTGATTGATTGGATATAATGGTAGGAGGGTTGCTCCAGAGTGGTAGGGTGAAGAAAATGATTATGCGACAATGATAAATGGATATGTAACAATGGAAAATGGATATGGCAAGTTGAAATGGTATGGTACATGTTTTTGGCCAATGATGGTTGTTGGTTTTTTATGTTTGTGGCTTGGGTATGTGATTTTGTTGTTCCTTCTTATATGGAGATGTATGTTTTGATCATAAAATGATACAACTAGAATAGTTAATCATGTTAATTACTATCCCACACCTTGTTTGAATATATTCTCTATCAAGAATTGGCTACAAATTTGGATGCCAAGAATGTTATTGTGATCTTTTTTGGTCATTGATTTTGTTTCCTTCAAATGTCAAGACAATGTATCTTTATAGACTCTAAAAATGAAGGTGCATCTAAGGATGGATAATTGTTGGATGATATTTTTTATTTGGTGATGTAATGGTGGATTATAATGGAATAAATGGTGGATGGGAAACAAATGAAGATAGAAATTTTTAGGCATACAAAATGTTGTTTATTTTGGATTCAACATATCTTTGGATGTGGTGGGGCTAAAGACTCTTTTTCTCAATAGGACCACCATATTATTATATTTTTTGGGCCTGAGAGTAGCTACCATTTGATTAGGATATAGATGGGAAGCTATATTTATTTGGTCTTTTATAATGTCTTCATCAAGTAATGAAGATTTTTTTTCTCATCTATTTGTACCTCAAAGAGGTTTCTACCAATGAATTTGTCTTGATTTTCCCATAGTGCCTCTGATAAGGTTTCACTAAGTAACATGGACTTTTGAATGTTATTATCCCTTAGAGCCTTTAAAAAGGTTTCACTAGAAGATGCTAAGTTCTAAATTTGATTTACCCTAGTGCCTCTGACAAGGTTTCACTAAGAGAGTGTTCTTTTGTTGTATGATTGTGGTCTTGGCCTCCTTACTTTTCTTCATCTGATATGTCACCATGGATGTATTTGAACAAGGTATGATTCTGTTGGTCCTAATTGACACTTATGGGAGATGGAATGTCAATGACATGAATATGATGGTTGGTGGTAATGGTATGGAGGTTAGCTTCACAATCCTCATAAAAGATACTAGGAGAACTTGTGGTGATGCTCAAGTACTCATCCTCAAAAAATGTAGAAGGATCACAAATGTATTCATACTAATATACAAGGAATTTATAACCAATGCTATAACAATCATAAACATATTTTGTATTTGAATCTAATTCTAACTCAAGGGACTCTGAATTCAAGGTTGAGATTGATGTTGATTGTACTTTTGATGCTAAATCTAATGTCATTTCAAGAGTAGAGCTTGACTCTAATTTTGATTATCCATCTAATGGGTACTATATTTCAACGATGTCCTATTGAATGCTTAGTTTTGGACAAGTAACAACCTATGATGGCATAATAACCTCCACTAAGACTAGCATGTCAAAGTGAGACTCAAGAACAGTAGGAAAAAGGTCAAGATACAACTCCTTAGAGACTAGCTTGTCAATAAGAGGCTCTTGAAAAATAAATATAAAGATAAAAGGTGATTTATCATAGGTTAACTTATCATAAATGATTGGTTCAACAAAAAAATCTTGGATTGGTTGGTTTTCTTGGCCTTAGTTTCCAATGAGTTGGAAGATACTAGTTTTGAACACATCTTGGTTTTTGAATGATTAGCTTAATTAGGTAGGTACTGATTGGATTGGTTGGCATTTAGGATGAATGATGGGCTGAGGTTGAATGATTGGATGAGATTTAGTCTAAATGATTGGTTGGGATTGTGATTGAATTTATGATTAGGTTGGTTGAAATATTGATAGGATTGGCTGATATTTGGATGAGATTGGTTGTTGGATAATGAAAGGGAATTATGGAGCTTGGTTACTCACATAGACCAAAGGATGAGGTCTTATAATGGTAATAATAGGGCATTGTGGAGATTGATTGCCCACACAAGCCAAAGGAGCAGGTCTTGGGATGAAAATGGTAGGGCATTTTGGGCCCTGATTACTCACATAATCTAAAGCATCTAAGTCCTCCTCATAAACCATATCATCCCAATCAGGGTCTTGAGTTGGATTGTAATTCTATCCTTAACATTGTTCCTTGTATTGATTATTGTAAGGAGGGTATGGATCCATCTCATAAATAAAATTATTTATATTTGGGTCTTCAACAAAGTCCTCCTCACAAGCCTCTTCATACCAATCAAGGTCTCGAGTTGGATCATAATATGGTTCTTGATTGTGTTCCATGTATTAATCATTATAAGGAGGGTATGGATCCATCTCCTAAACAATATTATCATTGTAGAGGTCTGTACCCAATTCTACCTTACCAACTATATCATCCCAATTGAGGTCTTGACTTTGGTCCCTAATTTTATTTTTGCAAGGTGGATAAAATTTTGTCCCACAGCTTATGTTATCATCAAAGGGGTATTTAGTAAAGCCATAAAAATCAAAGCCATTTTATGTAGTTGTTTTATCATAATTTAGATTTTACGTGACTTTACCATAAGTGTATATAGACATATTCACATCAATGATGAAATCTCCAAAAATAAAAAGGCTTAGAGTTCTAAAAACTCTAAAAAACTATGTCAAAAAGATAAATGGTTCAAACTTAGTCTAACTTGGTCAAAGGTGGAGTTGTATCTCTAAAATAGTTTATGTTAAGACTTGGCATAAAATAGGCTAATGTTAAATGTCTAACATCAAATGTCATACACAAAAAAGGTCAAGTAATGAATAAAAATTGGTCTATCAAAGTCAAGGCCAAAGTGTTCCAAACAGGGTATAAACTAGGAAAGAGAAAAGTTGACTTGTTAGGGCTTTTGTTCAAATGTGGAGTCAAAAACTAGGCTTAAACAAACATGATCTGCTAGGACTTTTGGCTAAATGGTGTCAAAAGATAGACTTTTAAACAAATGTTGATGTGATTTGATTTAATTTAATGAGGTTGGAACAACTTTGACATAGACCCGATACATGGAATCAAACATAAACATGATCAATTGGTATAAACCATAAGGCAAAAGACACCTAGAGAAAATATTATTTTTTCCCAAATAAAGGTACAAAAATGATGAAGATAGGCTGACTGAATAAACAAGTGATAATTTTAAAATTTAGGTAATTGATTAACCTAAGTTATGCAACCCAAAATATAAATATCTATGTATCGGATCTTGTGAAGTGAGTGTTAAACATAAATCAATTAATGTTTGAATTTGAACTTGGAAAGGTTAATTGAAAACTCAATGGTTGAAAACTATGATTGGACTAAACAAGCTAGACAAGATTGGATATCATGCTAACACATGAAAAAGGTACAAATGAGATATGTGACATGGTTTAGTTAGTTTGAAATAATGGTGTTTGATATAAGGTCAAAAAAGTCTTGAAACAAAATGAGCAACCTAATGGTATAAACATGTTTTAATGATGTGATCAATGTTATGTTTCAAAGACTCAAATTCTCAAACTTAATAATGATGTGGGAAACATAATAGTACCCATCTCAAAAAAATAACACGCACATAAACATGTTTATAAAAAATTTCAAGGCACCACTATGGTGTAAAATGGCTAGCATAACGCATCTTTAAACAAAAAAATGGCATATAAACAAATTGGTTTGGATATGGGTATAAATAAACAAAAAAAATTTAGTCTCAAAACACTAAGAAAGAAAAACATAAATGACCGAAATACAACTAAGTATAATCATCTAAATCTTAGCAAGGGTATGGAAATGTGGGGTTGACTAAAACTAATTAGTTTTTTATCATTCTAGATGGATCCTAGGTCTACCAAAATTCACGTCACCAAACAAGAGAAAAAACACATCAATTAGGTCTATATTATATGGCTTGTTGTAATAAAGTTTTACCCTTTTTATAACCACTACACCCATCACTTTCTCAATGTAGTGCGATGTCGAACATGCTCAAACATCTTGATCTTAGCGTTTACTAATAGAGATGGTTTAACCACTCAAACTATCATCCCAATGAGTGGAACCCAATTTATATACCCCATATAGAGAGGGGTTGAAGATGATGTTAGGAGATGAAACCTTGGGTCAAAGCTTCCCTAAATAACTCGTGGGAGGTAATGAAGTCCCCCTCACAAGCCAAGATGCATGAAATAAATGACATAATAGAAAGACTTTATGGTCACCGCAAGATCACCCAATACTATTGCTATTTTTTGGGGAGGGTTTAAATGATGTTATATTTATGCCTTGGACTAGGCTTAAATTCTGATGAGATGGAACTTTTGATCTCAAAAGTTACCTAAGGGGAATGGATGAGAGAGCATACATGCATGTCTCTTTTTGTTAAAACACACAATGAACATGCAAGTTTACAAATAATTAAAGTGAGTTTAATTTATTTTCACAAAATTAAATTTTTTTAATTAGATTAATTGCTAGCCCCTTGGCTTTAAAATGCACAAATGAAAATAATTTCAAACCACCCAAAGAGAAGTTGATGCTTTTAATCCCAAAAGTTCCCTAAAGGGGATGGATGGGAGAGAATACATGCACACATCCCTATTTACTTAAAAAAAGTCTAAAATAAAAAAATAATGAAAAAAACTTGAAAAAACTATGAATTTTATTTAATTTTATATCACTAAATAAAATATGTCATGTTCTTTTAGCCCTTTGGCTTTAAGTTGTGAACTTTGAGAGAATAATCAAAATATTTAACACAAACATGAAAAAACTTATTTTTAAACCCAAAGTAGATTGCCTAATTAATTTTAAAAAATCCCAAAATAATTTTTAAATAAATAATTAATCTTGTTTTGAGGATTTTTCAAATGGGCCCTACAAGAAAAAGGTCAGCATTTTGTTTAGCCTTGAAGCTTATTTATCAAATGAGACAAGCAACTTTGGAGGGTAAAATCTGTCGACCTAAAAGCAAAACCACAAAATATAAACATGTTAATTTAGAAAAATATTATTAAAAATATAAATAAAAAACTAAATAAATATTTAAAAAAATAAACCTATGAAAAATGTAAACAACAAGTTAGAAGGTTAAATCAAAGAAAACCGAATGCATAAATCATAAAAACCTGTAGTTAGTATTTTAACCATAAAATTTTAAATATTTACTATTTTGTCACAAAATTTTTAAATATTGTCAAAAAATATATTTTTAACATCTACGAAAATTTTTATATCAAAATATTCAATAATAAAAAAGTTATTAGCTCTGTATTAGCCATTTTTACCAAAAACTTAGAAAATAAAAAGTGATAGTTACTAAAAGAGTCATAACTTATAAAATATAAATCATATTTTAATGAAATTTTGAGATAATTAGGAATAAAAAATTAATAATAACATATAAAAAATTTATAAAAAAATAGTAAATTTATTAAAAATAAAATATATTTTAACATCTATTTTTATTCAAAGATGTGGGGTGTGCAATCGTGTCCCACCGAGCGTGTCATTTGTGATCAAATAATTAGACAAAGAGAAGAGGTTAGATAAAGTATTAGTATATAAAACCATGAAATAAAAACACTAAAATTATAATATATTTAATCCTATATCTTAGAGGGAGCTTAATGAACAAACAACAATTAAAACCCCAACTAAAATGCAAAGAACAACAATCTTTACCTTCCTTCAGAGCTCCAAATGATTTATTCATTTGGATTGATAGATTTATGCATAGTAAGTATTAATAAATGACATATGGATAACATCATATAATATATGAAACATTGGTGAATGTTTGTCTTGATTGATATGGCTTGGCTCAATTTCAATATTATAACACTAGGCTTTTAATGCCATGAATCTATTCCTGCATTATAACTCTACTTTGATTTAGCTCTCTAAATGAAGAGATCTATGATTGATTTTATAGGATTTGAAATCCCTTGGAATGGGTTAAATATAAAAATGGTTTATTTTATTAAATTTTGTTGAGTTTGACATATTCTTAGGATATTTTTTTAGATATTTTCCAAAAGTGACAACTCACAAAGGTAATGAGTGTGTTTTAGGATGTTCTAAGATGCTCTTGAAATTCTATTTTAGTAATTAATTTAATTGATTTATTATATCATGGATGAAATCAATTAGGATTTTAAATTTATTTAACTTTATAATTGATTGTTATTAGGGTGTGCAAGTTAATTAATTATTTTAAGGCATTTGGTCATATGTTTGATTTTGATTAATTCAATGTGTGTATTTGCATTATTTAATTGATTTAATAGACCAAATTGATTTAATGAAAGTTTATAAAGACAAATTAAAGAATAATATAAACTATTAGGTTAAATTTTTTATTATTTGTAATAATTGTTCTAAAGTCAGGTATGAAGCCATTAGTGGCCAATTTTAGGTGTCTACACCTACAACAGGGATCAAACTCCTACATAGTCCATATGGAGACTTAAACATGAGAATATCAATTGGAAAATGTAAAATTAATTAAAAAAAATTAATGAATATCTAAAGGATAATTTTATATATTTAATTATGTAATTCACACCTACAAGTATTCATTCAAGTGATAATGTACACTTGTAGCCACTAAGAAATACTATGAAAATAGTGAATAGAGGCAGTGTTTTAGGTGTGAAGATGGAATGAACATGGGATAAACTGATACAAGTAATTTAAAAATGATATTTTAATGTTTTAAGGAAACCCATGCACTATTACCAATGCCTAATTTAAGCACAGACACCTACAGGATTTACTAAATTATGGTCAGATAGTGAACAAGTTTGAAATCCTAGGAGATAGCCTTGACCTAAATTTGAGATGAATGAATTATAATTTTTTATATATGACAATATAGGAATAAAAATTGGTTTATTAAATTTATTTAAATCATAAAATTATAGGAACACCTAAAAGAGTTACATTTGATGGAGGAAAATAGCAGAACACAGTCAAGTTGGACACAAAGCCTTGAGAATCCAAGGATGGGAGAGGGTTTAGTAAGGTAAAGTGGTGAATATGTTTTAAAAATATATAAAATGATTATTAAACCTTTAATTCACTATAATTATTTAAAATAAATCAAATTAAGGGCTTAAAAATATGCAAAACATAGTTCACTTTGGAATTTCTTGCACACAGTCCTTTTGCCTAGAAACTAATCTTGGAATTTGAAGCTTAGAAGGGTCAAATGACCTAAAAAGGTGCTAGGATTTTGTGTATATGGTATTTAATACTTTAATAATATCCTAATATAATCATATTACTTTAGATAATAGGGTAATTACCCCCTATTTTGTCTCAGATAAGGGGTACTTTCCCTCATGCATAAATTGGCAGTTTTGGGGAGAAGGAATGAAATGATGGACTAGGATTGATATAAAAATTTCAAGAAGGTGTGATAAGTGTAATTAAACCTATTAAAAACTAGGAAACCAAGTAAATAATGGTTATTTTGAAAAGAGGGGTCTAAACCTCATAAGGTTGTAAGCAATCCTAAAGGTAGGGTTTGGGCCTAAAACCCAAACAAGAGATCACAGTTATTTATAGACTTAAAAGTATGTTTCCAAATAAATTGGAACATGTTTTGGAACCATATAATTTTTTTTAAATCATATATTTTATATTTGAATCCATGAGGAGCCATTTTGGGCTTCAAGGACAACTATAGCCTATGGAGCATAACTAGGCCTAAAGTTCAAATGAGGAGCCAACTTCCTTTCTAACGTTGGAATAACATTAAAATGAATTTGATAATATTTTTATGGTATTAATATAGGTAATAAATATTTTTGAATTCATAGAAACCATCAAGAATCAAGTTTTGAACTCAAAACTCTCTCAGGCATGTAGGAAAAAAGGAAAATAAGCTTGATAGGAGAGTTTTAGATGTTCATATATTTCATGAGGCCTTGAATGGATGACCAAGGAGTTTAGATGTGTTATCAGGGTCATTTAAAATAATTCTCATGGAATTTTTTTGCAATTTAGATGTTAGAGCTTTATGAATAAAGCTTAAGAATTAAAATAGGCATAAAACCTATACAAACCCTTAGGCAAGACCTGATTGGAGAAATGAAGATGGAGATGCATTATAATTTAATATTTATCTCATGAAAGCTATTGGAAATTTTATATGACTCACTCAGGCTCCCTCCCATACTTTTTAACTATGTGGACTTGTATAGATAGCATACAAAACAAGCTTTTCTTGACCATTTTATGCATTATGTAGGGTATAGGAAGAGTCTGAAGATGAAATAAAGTTTGGAAGGAATATTAGGTATTTTAATAAATAAATATTTTCATTTAATTCCTTAAATAAACTTATAATATTTCAAATAATAGCTCTCATTTTAGCCAGTCAAAACTGACATATTGGATAAGCTAGTGAAAAGGGTGGAGATATTTAAGTGAGGCGATTTTAAGGTGTGTTTGATAATTATAAGTAAATGTAGGGTATTTAAATTTTTTTTACACTCCCTTGCATATATTTTAATGGTAAATTGAATAAAATTTGAAGGACAAGTTTGAAGGGTGCATGAAGGAGGAGTTTTTAAGACTACAGATGATGATGGCTCACTTCCAAGTGATTACAGATGACCAAACCTAAAACCAATGCATGGAGAGACATGAATAAAAAAATTACAATTATTTAAAATTATAATAAATATACCTAATCAGTTTTTGGATTTTCAAATAGGTCCAAATCATAAAGGCAAGTTTTTGAGCCAGAATGAGGAGTTTTATGCCAGTTTGCAAGAGTTTGATGACTTGGATGGACACTTGTACTTCTTGAACTTACATGGTTCATCCAAAATACTATTTTAATTATTATTTTTTTTTTAATTTTTAAAAGTGTCCATATGACCCTTGGACTTCTCTCTTCTTCTCTTTCTCTCAAGTTCTATAAGAACTAGCTATTTTGGCCATTGTAACTTATGCTCCACTTGAGTATGGCAAAGCCCTATTTATTTACATACCATTTGATCAATAAGAATAATAATTTTTACCTTTTAATGACTATTTATAAGTTTTTTTTAATTGGATGATGAATCTTTCTTAGTGAAGACTATGGATTCCTTAGCATATTGTCTCATTATTTCACCCTATTTGTAGCTGAAAAGCTTCTTCTTGTAGGGCATGTGAAGTGTTCGAAGAAGTTTCAAGGATTGAGTGATTTATTATTTTCATTATTTCCATTAATTTATTTTTGTCTATTCCTCCTATCTTTTCACATTCATCCATAACCTCATAATGTAACATTGATGTGAGAAGATACAGATTGAAGGAATGTATATTTGGTTAGTCCTTTATTATCATGTGTAACATGTTGTTGGTTAGAAGTCATCATATTATTTGGTGTATCACCTTACTTATAATATTTTACTTTAAATTATATCTCTCCCTTTCCCCCCAAATTTTAGGTGTATTTTCAATCCAAAGTGGTATGTCAAGGGAGCTAGCCCTATCTAGAGATTCACCTTGTTCTTAGGCTATTGACAAGCCTAGAGGTGTTTCCATTATGCCACATGGATGAGGAGAGATTTTTTATCTCTTAAAAGGGTTAAAATACAAGTTATCATAGTTTTTGGCATGCCCAGTGGGAATCTTGGTCTAAGAAGTTAAGATATTTTTGGTGTTATCTCTAAACAATTAGCTTTTAGAGGCATCTATCAAAACATCAATGGTGAGTCCGAAGATATATGAGCTAGTCAAACAACCTAGGTTATCCTTTAAAAATTATTGGTAAAATTTTAATTTATGTTCTTTATTTCAATGAAGTTTCATGGCTGACCTTGGTGTTGAGTAAAATTTTACATAAGTTAGTGAGACATTTTAGGCTTGTGCCATACCCTATCAATAAGAGCAAGTTCTTAATCAACCCTTTCATGAAGTGTACCAACCTTAATATGGTTATTTTTATCCCCAATGTTATCATTTTTAACCTTATCATGAAGTTTATCAGCCTTATATCCAACCTTCTCAATATATTACTTCTCCTAGTCAACCTAGATACTTCTCAAGTCAACCCATTTCCACCTTCAAACAAACACTTTTAGGTTATGAGAGGTACATGTTCGAGCTTGATACTCTAAGGGGATGTGGTATATATGTTCCTATTCATATTATTTATAATGTGAGAGATGCATTATATTAGGTTAAAATAGAGTGGGTACCTATTGAGAGAGCCAATTGGCAAAGGCTCACAAGTGAGATGCGTGATGTGAGCGGCTTAGTTTTTTCCTTAGAGGATAGTCTAGGAATTCATAAAAGGCAACCTCATAAAACCTATCAGCCTTCATATACACTTCCCCAATTTTTTTATCATCCATATTTGATCCCTACTCATGAGCCCAATTAAGGATATCAAAGTCATCATTCTCCCAATCAGTTGGAAGAGAGATTTGAAAGGAGAAACCTTGTTTTTGAAGCTAATCATGATAGGAAAATTAAGTTAGATAATATTCATATGAAATAGTCCATGTTTTAAACAAAAGAAGTGGAGTTCAATACCTCATTTACCTATCACATTGCATTCCCACCACCTCAAAAATAAATTTCTAATACTAACATCCTAAGTTATAGTAAGATAATGGAATAATGGGGAAAGAAAGAAGATATAATCATTTTTAAGTAGTGTGAAGTTGAGAATGAAGTTGATCCTTTGAAAGTCTCTCCCACCCTTCCTCAAGAATATTTTTGTGTTCCATGTTATCCCTAGTGTATTTATCATACTCATGATGATTCTTATGAGCTTCAAGAAATAATTTTCCAATAAAACATAGCCAAGCAAAATGAAGAGTTAGAGGCAAAAGGCAAGGTGTGATGGAAGGTTTAGACCCAAAAGAAGATCCTATGCCTACAAACACCCTATCCACCCTTCCTTAAGAGAGTCCTAAAGATAAATTAGATGTGAATAAAGTGTTTTTAAACTGGAAATAAAATAATCAATTTTGTTTTATCCCAAGTTTTTCCTCCCCTTCTTGAAAAGCTTCCAAAATAATCTTCTACATTTCACTCTCATTCTGATTTTGAGTTATATGTGCCGCCTCCACCAACTAATTCATATTTTCCTCACCCCATCACCATTTTAATTGATGAAATTATGGTATGGGAATATTAGAAGGATAATTTGGTTGATAAAAACTCAGAACTCTTGCTTGAATAAATTCTAGCTCCTTGATAGCCTCATTGGACTAAGTCACATGACTTCAAAATGCCTAGTCTTGAAATCACAAAAAAGGAGATGGAAGATATTGCAGCCCTTAAGAATAAAATTAATGTTGTGGTATCTGAGATGAAACTTGATATCCATAAATAGGTCCTATTTTATTAAGAATATGTGACTTCTTTTTAATAATCTTTAGATTGGGTTGATGAGAAAGAATGTCTTCTTTTTGCCAAAGAGGAAGAAATGATCATTAGCTCTTCCATCACTTTGCAAGATACCATGGATTAACTTTTTTTTTATTAATCATAACTTATATGACTTGTTTTAATAGTTTAATTGGTTTATAATCCTCTTAAAGGAGGCTATTATCTAATCACAAATGAAGAAGGTGGCCTTGGCACTCAACTAAGTATGCAAAGGAAAAATAACCTTTCAAATCTGTCCTTTAAAGAAGCATATACATTTAATGATGACATGTTTTAAGTCATCCATATGGGATATCATAATCTTAATAATTTTGGAGAAACACATCAGATCTTGAAGGATGTGCCAAGCTCTTATTGGCTTCAATCTTGTAAGGAACAAGAAACTAGTCCTCTTCAAGCCATGCCTAAAAAGAAGATGCAAGTTGACCATGAGATGACAAGTGGGAAGAAGTATGATGTATGTTAATAATTTAAAGAGGAGTATATCTACATTGGAGAGATATTTAATTATGATCTACTTGAGATTAGATCAAGTGAAGTGCCAAGGAATAGGTATGATCTATAAAGCATTCAATCCAAGGAGAAACATGCTTGGTACTTTATTTCACCTCACCATGAATATGATTCAAGAAAATTTCCTTTTGATCCTAGAAAGGAGGTATGATTAGTTCCTATTTTTGCATAATATTTTGTTTCCTATTTTACCCTAAGTGCTTTGAGCATGTGTGTGTGTGTGTGTGTGTGTGTGTGTGTGTGTGTGTGTGTGTGTGTGTGTGTGTGTGTGCACATGTGTGTGTGTGTCTTGTTAGTGTGTTTGCTTTGCTTTTGTGTACTTTATTTTATGTGGTTGAGGTAATTAGTTATCTTATCTTGATAAAATACTATGGTAAAAGTCCTCTTGTTGTGTCTTAGAATTTAAATGACTTCCTAACCTGAATGGACTGATAAGGCTACTGGTATAGTTAGTATAGTAGGCATACTACCCATAGGAGTCACCAATTTGTTGGCCAAATTTAGCTTTTATGCTAAATCAGGGCACCCCTAGGTAAAAAACTTGAATTTTACGTGTTATAAGGGTCTAATACATATGTCAAAGGGTGTTTTATAGGTTAATTAATATCATTTAATGTTATACTAGCCTTGTTCTTTATTCATTTTAGTCCTTTAGTCATTTTGGGTCCTTTTAAGGTCAAAAAGGTGCATTTTATGACTTGTATGGATTTCTTGGGAAGTGTGAAGATTTAAAAAGATTATTTAATGTCTCATGTTTCCCAAGAGGTCTTAATCAACTGAAAACTAAAATGTGGTAGGATATATAGAATAAAAGTTAGTTTTCTTAAAAAAGGAGGAGAGTTTGGCACTTGTATGACTCATTGGGAATTGCACCACATAGGAAAAGATCATGGTATGTATCTTCAGATTCCTAAAGCTCAGTTCCACATTTAAAGTTCTTTGGAAGTTCCATTTTTATCCCAAAACTATTTTTCTCCTTTTTCACCCTTTTTGGCAAGCAAAATTAATTTTCAAGTTTGTACTTAGTATGGCCATTAATATTTTCATAACATCTTTCTTGGACCAAATTATTCAGTCTTGCCTTTCTCATACTCTACTCCTTGCTCATTCCTACTTGCAACCATGTTGGTCATGTGTGTAGAAAATGTTTAGTGTGTTCATGGAGATATTTTGGATGTATAAATAGTTTTATATGTGTTTATAATCATGAACCAACAATATAAACCTAAGTGACACCATAGAAAACATAATAAGATAGTCAATACAACACTTCTACAATCATCTACCATTAATGCACCTATAGGTGCCTTTATGGGAATAAATCATGTTGAAATGGGAGTATCTAAGTTAACCAATATTTTTATGGAATTATAAGTCTAATTTAAACCTCTTTTAAGTTATCAAAATTCATTAAATCTCATAAACCTTGTATACTACTGTAAGTTGCCTCATTGCCTGTATAGTGAAATTTACACCTACAGGTGACATTAGTAGAGATATGAGGGTCTTTGAATAGAGAGGATTGGAAATGTTTGAAAATTAATAAGGTCATGGTATGGATGGAGAATCATGTAAGACTTATTTTAATTGATAATTTTATAGACAAAGTTGAGAATCAACCTCAAACACAAATGACCATGTACAGGGACCTTTTTCATAAAAATAGAAAACAAAGATCCTAAAGTGTTTTGAGAATAACATATGACATGGATACATGATATTTTTGGGCATAAAAATGTATTTTTTTAAACCTATATCATTTAAAATAAACTTTAAAATTTGGAAGGGTAGATGATAAATGGAAGGTGGTTTTTGAGAAGCCTAAAAGTGCACCTTCATACACTGATTTTGGAAAGTGAACCTACAAGAATTTTGAGTTTTGAACAACCCTTATTTCAAAAGTTGACACTAGACCATGATAATAAATATATATAGTTAAAAATAGTTAAAATGGTACTTATTATATAAAAAAATATTAATCAAAGGTTGATACATATTGTTTAGGGTCCTAAAGTAACCTACAGGTGTCCTTTCCTCTCACAATGTGCACCTACAATAGGGATTAAACTCCTACATAGTCCATATTGAATCTTAAGCATGAAAAGATCAATTTTAAGATGTAAAATGAATTAAAAAAACCTTAAGGTATATCCAAATGATATTGGTATATATTTAAGTGTGTAATTCACACCTATATGTGTTCATTCAATTGGCAATGCACACTTATAACCAGTAAGGATGACTATTAAAATAGTGAATAGAGGCAGTGTTTTGGGTGTGAAGATGGAATGAACATGGGATAAAATAATCCAAGTAATTTACAAAATATATTTTAAGGTTTTAAGTAAACCTATGAACTATTCCCAATTCCTAATTTAAGCATGACACCTATAATATTTACTAAAGCATAGTCAGGTAGTGAATAAATTTGAAATCCTAGCAAATAGCCTTGACCTAAATTTGAGATGAATGAATTATATATATATGTGTGTGTGTGTGTGTGTGTGTGTGTGTGTGTGTGTGTGTGTGTGTGTGTGTGTGTGTGTGTGTGTGTATATATATGACCATGGAAGAATTAAAATTTGTTTTTTAAATGTATTTAAAGCTTAAAATTACAATAACATGTACATGAGTCATATTTGAAGGAAGAAAATAATAGAACATAGTTAGGTTTGACATAAAGCCTTGAGAATCCAAGGATGGGAGAGGGTTTATAGTAAAGTAGAGTGGTGAAAGGGTTTTTAAAATATATAAAATTATGATTAAAACTTTAATTAACTCTCATTATTTAAAATCAAGCAAAGGAAGGGCTCAAAAAGATGCAAAACATAGTCCACTTAGGAATTTCCTGCACACAGTCCTTTTGCCTAGAAACCAGTCTTAGAATTTGAAGATTTGGAGGGTCATATGACCTAAATAGGGGATATATTTTTGTGTATATGGTATATAAGACTTGAATAATATCATAATATACTGATATTTCTTGAGATAATAGTGAAATTACCCCTTGTTTTGTCTTAGATAGGGGGTACTTCCCCTCTTGCATAAATTGGTAGTTTTGGGGAGAAGGGATGAAATGATGGACTGGGGGTGATATGAAAATTTAAATAAGGTTTTATAAGTGGAATTAAACCTATTAAAAACTATTAAACTAATTAAATAAGGGTTATTTTGAATAGAGGGGTTTAAACCTCTTAAGGTTACAAGTAAGCCTAAAGGCAGGGTTTGGGCCTAGAACCCAAACAAGAGATCACCTTCATTTATAGTCTTAATTATTATTCCCAATATATTTTAACATGTTTTTATAATAATAAAAAAAATTAAAGAATATATTTTATAGGGGAATCCATGAGGAGCCATTTTGGGCTTCAAGGACAACTCAGGCCTACTAAGCATAACTACCCCTAAAGTTCAAATGAGGGGCCAACTTCCTTTCTAACCCTGCCAAAGCATTAAAATGAATTTTATAATTTTATAATTTTATTAATAAAGGTAATAAATATTTTTTAAGTTAGATAAAATATCAAGAATCCACTTTTAAAATCAAAACCCTCTCAAGCATGCAGGAAAAGAGGAAAACAAGCTTAATAGGAGAGTTTCAAATGCTCGTATCTTTCATGAGGACTTATATGGATTACCAAAAAGTTTATAGGTGTTATATGGGTCCTTGAAAATAATCCTTGTGTAATTTTTTTTCAATTTAGGTGTCATATCTTTATGAACAAAGTTTAAGAGTCAAAATAGGATTAAAACCCTTATAAACCCTCAATCAAGAACTGATTCAAGAAATGAATATGGATATGCATTATAATGGAATATTTTTCTCATGAAATTTATTTTAAATTATATATGACTCACTTAGTATCCCTCCCATACTTTTTAGATGTATGGACTTATATGAACATGGTACAAAAATGGCTTTTATTGATAATGTTATGCATTATGAAGGATATAAGAGGATTCTAAAGATCAAATCAAGTTTTAATGGAATATTATGACTTTTAATAAATAAATATGGTAATTTCATACCTTTAATAAACTTATAAGTGTTTAAAAAAATATCTCTCATTTTAGCCATTCAAAATTGGCATATTAGACAAGCTAGTGAGAAGGGTGGAGATCTTCAAGTGAGGTGATTTTAATTTATGATTGATTATTATAATGAAATTAGGGTCTTGAAACTTGTAATAAAATCCCTACCATATATTTTCATGAGAAATTGAAGCCAAATTTGAGGACAAGTGTGTAGGGTGCATGAAGGAGCATTTTTTTGAACACAGATGATGATGACTCACTTTTAGGTCATTCCAGATGACCAATCCTATAACCAATGCATGGATAGGAATGAATGAAACCATTACCATTATTTAAAATAATCATACCTATCCCTAATAATTTTTGAGATGTTTAAATAGGTCTAAAAAATGAAGGTAGTTTTTTGAGCCAAAATAAGGAGTTTTATGCCACTTTGCAAGAGTTTGATGACTTGGATGGACACTTGTGATTCATAATCTTTCATGTTTCATACCATATACTCTTCTCATTCAAAATTAAATAATTTTATCATCTTGAAATGTGTCCTTGTGACCCTTGGATTTATCTCTTCTTCTCGCTCTCATGTTCTATAAGAACTAGCTATTTTGTCCATTGTAACTTATGCTCCACCTGAGTATGGTGAAGCCCTAATCATTTTCATAACATTTGATAAATTATAATATTGGTTTTTAAATCTTAATTAATTTTAATATTTTTTTTTAATTGGATGATGAATCTTGCTTAGTAAGACTATGGATTCCTTAGGATGTTATCTCATTCTTTCACCCTATTTGCAGTTAGAAATCTTCTTCTTGTAGGGCATATGAAGTGTTATAGGAAATGTAAATGATTTAGTGAGTTATTATTTTCATTAGTGACATTCAAGGCCTCTTTTCTAGTCTTCCTATCTTTGCACATTCATCCATAACCTCATAATGTAACATTGATGTGAGAAGATGCAGATTGAAGGAGTGTATGTTTGGTTAGTCCTTTGTTCTCATGTGTAACATGATGTTGGTTTTAAGTCATCATCTTAGTTGGTGTATCACCTCCCTTAGAATATTTTTATTTTATTTATCTCTCTCCCATCCACCCCCAAATTTTAGGTGTAGTTTCAATCCAAAGTGGTACATCAAGGGAGATAGCCCTATCTAGAGATTCACCTCATCCTTAGGCTACCCACAAGAATACAAGTGTTTCCATGTTTACATTATGATACTTCGATGAGGAAAGATTTTCCATATCTTAAAAGGGTGAAAATATAATTTATAATACCTAGTTCATGAAATAATTATAAAATTAGCTAATTTATGAGATTATGTGAGCTAACATTGTGTTATGCTTCTTTAGTTTATGTTTCATTCTTATGTGAGTTCTCATTTAAATTTGGTCCATCACCATTTTATATTTCTTAGCAACCCTATTTCTCACTTTTTAACCCTTTTCTTAGTAGAATTTTTAGTTTAGGTGATCTATCAAAAAGAATCCAGCCTTCTCTAGAGGTTCAACCCCAATATAGGATACCCACAACCTAGACTTGTTCCCATTAAGTAGTTTAGTTGGGTAGATCCTAAAGAACCCTCCCCAAGGGTGAAAACTAATGTTACAATAGTTTTTGGCATATGTGATGGGACCTAACTTCAAATAATATTAGTCAAGTTTGATGATAGTTTAACCAATTTATAGTAATTATATATACTATGCAATAATATCTAATTTCAAATAACACTCATCGTTCTGGTGTAGAGTAGTAGATATTTTTCATGCCAAAGGTGGCTACAAGATCAACTGCTAGAGGTATTCCTTTTGATTTTTTTGAATTACCTTTAAATTTAGTAAAAATGTTAAGATTTGATAATACACACCCATATAAAGGCAACTTACCTCCTAAATCAATTTCAAAATCTACCTCTATAAGATCTATGTTAGCCCCTGTCATTGCCATGGTAGCCCCTAGAGTTTTCCCTTTTATGGATTTCAATGGACAGAGTCCTTTATACCTCTAGTATTATGATTCTATTTTGGTATTAACTCTTAAAAGTGTCCCTTATTTCACTAGAGACCAATATACAACCCATTTTGAGAACCTTAGAGATATAGCCAACTTCTATAGTACTTATGACATAATAGAGGAAAATGTGGCTATTAGGTTATTGGTCATCTCTTTCAAGGGTAAAACCTTAGATTGGTATAAAAACCTTACTACCAACTCTATAACATCATGGGATCAGTTGGGAAATGTATTGTGTAAATTATTTGAAGACAAAAGTGGCCACTTGTCACTTACAGAGTAGTTAACCACAATTAAGAGGGCTTCTCATGAGGTCATGCAAGACTTCAATACCAAATTTTAGAAGACATGAGGTGAAATTCCAATCTCTATTATGCCTACTCCTAAATTTTTTTCCTTTACTATTTTAAAGCCCTCAATAGTGATATTGCAGTAATGATTTAGTCTATGGTAGAAAACACACTGCCAAATGATTATGAGGTGGCAATCAAAGTATAAAACTATCTAGTCCCAGATGGAAAGGATACACTTAGACCATTAATGCATTTATTTCTTGAGATTGAACCACATCTTATTTTTATTCCTCTCATTTATTCCATTCCTCTTATGTCAACATTTTTTGCTATACCTATGTCAAAGAAAGAAAGAGATTTCACTAGTCAATCTAGTGATTCCCAAGAGAGAAAGAATTTACAAGAGCTTAAGATCATGTTTCAATCCTCTTAAAATTAGTTAGTTAATGTGAAGAGGTATCATGCCCAATTCAATAGACCTTATCAAGCTCTGTATCAGCCTCAACAATAGTCATATTAAGAAAATAGACCACCCTGTAAAGGAAATATCCAAGGTCAAGGCCAAGGACAAGGGTAACCTAACTATGTTAGGAAAAATAACTATAAACCAAATAATACCACTATCTTAATACTTTGGTACCTAATCAAAACAATATTTCTTAATAATTTAAGGGCACCATGCCTTGGAATCAGTCTTTTGGTCAATTTATTGTCCCAAAAATTGATTTTAATCAGGCCTTTAATGATTAATGTTATCAAGTTGCTAGTTATGGATACAATCAAGCTCTTATGGCTCAAAACATAGAGGTACCCTTGATGACAAAGACAAAATAGTCTAAGTAGGTTTAAGGGCCTAATGAGGGACCAAACTAGTTGGATGCTAAAATGGTTAATTATGAACAAGAAGAGTTTTATGCATCCAATCAGTAGGCTAGTTCTAGCCAAACATACATTTTAGTGGAAACTAATACAAGATTCAAAAGAAGGAATATTGATTGTAACTAGGAATCAATCAAAGATATTCCTACCATTAATCATTTACTATCAAATCCAAAGGAACCTATTAATTCTCTAAAGGTTTCAATAGCTCTAAATAATTTGAATCAAGGAACACCTTTGTGCCCCAAAACTCACAAGTTCAAAGTAAAATTGTGGCTCTAAAAACATAACCAAAATTTAGTGGTTTACCCATTAATATTGTGGATAAAATGAGAAATTCCAATGTGAGTGTTCTAATGTGGGACATGTTGTCTATACTTAGTCAAGTGGATATCCTTCAAGAAGGATTGTAAAAGATCAATGTTTCAGAGAAGCCAGTAAGCAAAGAAAATATGGTTCTCACTAATGAAACCAAAGGACAAAATAAATAATAATAAAATAAGGTGGTCAAGCCTCATCCCTTCTACATTTATGTAATCATTGGTGACTCCTTGGTACAAAATTTCATGGTAGATAGTGGAACAAGTACTTCACTGATGCCAAAGTTAATAGCAGATCAACTTGGTTTGAAATATGAACCCCAATATAAGGGAGTTCTAAAACTTGATGAATCTTCCACTAAACCATTTGGTATTATCAAAGGTCTAAAATTGAACCTACATGCTTGTCTTAGTGTTTTAGTGGCTCAAGATGTGTTGACCCTAGATGTGCCTCCTTTTTTTACTTTATGATTATCTAGAGACTTTACAAAGAAAATTGAGGGCTATCTAGCAGCAAATTGGTCCTACATGGATTTCAAAATAAGGTATTGGACCAAGGTATCCATCAAAGTTGAGCCTATTACATAATTTCACATAGAACCCTATGGGCCCAATATATCAAACATTAATTACAGCATCCTAGATGAAGATGACCACTTGATTGGTTAAGAACTAAATACTCATCCTGAGGAGATACCTGATATTTTCTTGGATGAGTTATGGAGTGAAATTTAGTTTATTGACCCTTTAAAAGGTGTTGAAGAAAGAGACACAAGTTTATATTGATTACATGAGGAGATTGAGTCCATACCATCCCTCACTAGGCAACAAGAAGATGCTATTGGTTTGTGGAATTTGTTCTTTAATGGCTTAAGAAGCAAACATGGAGTAGGTGTAGGTGCCATATTAGTATCTCCCTTGAATGATAGGTATTTCTCTTATAGATTTTAATTCAATTTTCTCTTGTAATGTAGTAGAGTATGATGGCCTTATCCATGGCCTTCTATGAGATAATAAGAGAGGAATCAATAAATTAAAAGTGTATGGGGATATTGAACTAGTAGTACATTAGGTTAAAGGCCAAAATGTCACAAAGAATCTCCTAATGAAGTCCTACAAACATAGAGTGTGAGACATTCTTGAAGACTTTAAGGCCTTTAACATCCAAGTAGTGTTGAGAAACCAAAATATCATGCTAATAGGTTGGCAGCTATGGGAGCTCAATTTAACCTCCCAAATGAATTGAAAAAGTCCAAAGTGTAGCCAAATGTCAAAGTGGTAGTAAGACCATTAGTGCTAGACAATGAATTTCATTGGCAGGTCTTTGACAATGACAAGTAGATTATTTATTTCTTTTAGTAGGAAATAGAGTTTTCTTCATTAAACCATGAAAAGTTTCAACATTACTATGAGGAATAAATTTTTCAGCTGAGAACTAACAAGTTTCATAAAGGGTTAGTCACCCTTGAAGGTCTTTTTCATCAAGTAGATCATATAAGGAGAGATAATGCAGTAATGTCAACCAATAAATAAAACTATGAAAGAGTCCTTATCCTTAAATACAAGCTTCTCAAGATTGGAAAGGTAAGAACTAGGGATGAAAATCATGCTTTCATTGAGATTTGTAAAGAATACACAGACATATTTACTTAGGAATATAATGACCTTAGAGGTTTTGATCCCAAACTAGCCCAACACACTATAGAATTGGAGGCTAATGCCAAAGTTGTTAGGCAGTAGAGGAGGCCTATCAACCTTAGAATTGAAGAGATTATGAGGAAATAATTTACCAAATTGATTAAGTCCAAGATTATCTCTCCCATTAAGCACTCCTCATGGGTAGCCAACTTGGTGCTTGTGAGGAAGAAGAATGGGGAGATCTGATTGTGTTTTGACTTTAGGTATTTGAATAGGGTCTCCCAAAAATATTATCACCCCTTACCATCCATGAAATAAACTTTTTAAAATAGTTTCTAGTTAAAAATTCTTCTCCCTTTTGGATGGGTATTCAAGATACAACCAGGTGATGGTAAGAGAAGAAGATCAATATAAGACTACCTTCACCACAAAGTGGGTCACATATGATTAGCATAAGATGCCTTTTAGATTGTTAAATGTTATAGCTACCTTTAAAATATAAATGGACATGGATTTCCAAGGATTGATAAATAATATGGTGTTGGTATACTTAGATGACATCATAATTTTCTCAATGAAGGCTAGTGAGCACCTAGACCACCTAAGATTAATTTTTGAGAGATGTAGAGAGTATGGGATGTCTTTAAATCCCAAGAAACGTGTGTTTACTATTCATGAAGGAAAATTATTGGGACATATTATCTTCAAGCAAGGATTGGCCATAGACCTTGATAGAATAAGTGTCATCTTGGCATTATCTTTACCCAAGCATAAGAAAGGAATTCAAAGCTTCCTTGGGAAAATAAACTTTATGAGAAGGTTTGTACTAGTTTTGCAAACTTGGTCAAACCCATCACTACCATGCTAAATAATAACCAAATATTCACTTGGTCAAATTAAAGTAAAGCAACATTTGAGTCTATCAAGCAATCCATCACCCAAGCACCCTCACTCATGAATCCTATCTTCTCAAGGGATTTCATGCTATACACCTTTGTCAATGTTGATAATATATCAGCTATGTTGATGTAGAATAATGGTGAAGGACTTGAGTACCCAATTGATTTTTTTAGTCAAGGGCTTGAAATATATGAGGTAAGGTACACCTTTATAAAAAAAATAAGTTCTTACATTTTTGAGAAGTATCAAAAAGTTCATACCAATGCTCTCTAATAGCAGAATCTATCTAATGGTGTCTCATTTTGGAGTGAAGGACTTCCTACTTAATAAAAACTTAAATGAGAAGAGGAATGGTTGGATTATAAATGTCATGGATTATGATGTGGATATTAAGGTCACTAAGATAATAAGAGGCAAAGGATTATATGATCATATGGTTAATGACCTTTATGAAGATAAATAATTTATCTTTGTGACACAAGATAACTTAGAAATAGATGTACCTTCACCTCGTACTAGTTGGTTCCAAGATATGACACATTTATTGCTAATATGTGAGTACCCATAAGGTATGGATAGAGAAACAATAAGGTATTTTAGGTTTCAGTCTATACCCTATGCATTTTTTGATGGGGTTTTATCAAAAAGGACCTTAATGGAGTACTTCTTAGATGCATTGATGATAATCAAGTGACAAAAATCTTGGAGCAATTTCATGATGGGCCTACAAGAGGCCATTTTGTTCTAAGTAATATAGTAGTAAAAGTTATGAGAGCTAATTATTATTTTCCTAGCCTTTTAAAAGATACATATGCATGGGTCATAAAATGTAAAAAATGTGCTCTCTTTATAGGTAAACCAATATTTACATTCCTTCCTCTCAACCCAATTCAGGTGGAGCAAACCTTCATGAAGTGGGGTTTGGACTTCATAATAATGATCAATTCACCTTCTAGTGTAGGACATAAATGGGTACTTACTACTATTGACTACTTCACCAAGTGGGTGGAAGAAATTTTCATCAAAGAAGCTAATGAAATAATAGTGTTAGACATCTATGATATCATAGTGACCATATTTGGTGCACCAGTAACAATAATTTCAAATAATGCCTTAGAATTTGTTGGGATGAGGACAAATGAATGGGTACATTAGCTAGGTAGCTACCTTAGTACATCCTCAAATTAGTACCTCCATGGCAATGGGCTGGTAGAGTCATCTAACAAAAACTTGATAAGGATTATCAAGAGGAATATGGAAGAGAACCAGAGAGTATGGCACATGAATCTAAGGATAGACTTATGGGCTGATAGAGTGACTCCAAAATTTTCCATTAGAAACTTATCATCTATCTTGGTATATGAGAGGGAAGCCAAATTTCCCATATCTCTCGAGTTACGTACCTTAGAATTATCCCATCAGCTTGAGTTGATGGAAAGTGAACCTATGAACATGAGGATGGTATAACTCATGGATCTTAAAGAAACTAGGGAGCTTGTAATGAATAAAATAGAGTCATATCGAGCTCAGGTCAATCAAACATTTGACAAGAGATCCATAACAAGGGATTTCAAATAAGGGGATCTAGTCCTCAAGTGGGATTCAAATAATGCTAAGCTAGGAAACCATACTAAGTTTGATAGCTTATGGAGTGGTCCTTATTTGATACATAGTTACAAATAATAATGGTTTTTAAATTTCCCAATTAGATGGAGAGGTATTACACATCCCAGTCAATGACATTCATTTAAATCCTTGTTATTAAAATATTTTTTAGCCATTGTATAATATTGTACATAATAAAGCAGATTTCATGTTTTCCTCTAAGTGTTTTGTGTACATTTCTTTTAGTTGTGTGTTTCCATTCCATAAGTGTTTTTGGGAAAAATGTTTGTTTAATTCTTATTGTCCATTTTTATTCAATAGAAGTTTTTTGAAAGGGACATCCTTTTATCATTTTCATGATCAGCTGGGCAGGAAAGATTTGAGACTCCATGCCCAATAGACAAGATAAGGCTACTAGTCTCTTATATAATAGGAATGTAATCATATGATATTACCAAAAATGTTGGCTAATTTTTGCCTACATACAAAACTATGCGTAGATGGATTAGTTTCTAGAAGTCTTGGTGAAGAGTGAGAAGCTGAGTAGAGTTCTTGTTGAGTGAATGAGCAAATGGTTTGGAAATAGATCTAGAATTGTAAGTGTAAGGATCTAATAGGTTCCCATGGTATTCATGATACTTTAAGGGGCATGAATCATGATTTATAAAAATATCAAAGGTTTTTCAGGGCCTCAATGGGTCCAAATATCATTATGACAAGCCTAGAGAACTAGAACATCATAGCATGTCATGTAAGAATGGATAGGTCAATCAAGTTATACATTTGATAAATGTAATTAGTAGGTTGATCAATGTTGAAAAATTACATGAACATGATTTTTTTCATGCCAAAAATATCCCCTAAAAATTTGGTATCTTGATGAGTTATTTATGTCAAGATATAATCCTTCAAAGTTGAACTATCAAAGTGAAACGTACATGGGGACATCAAGTTAAAACCATAGGAAATAGTTGTTTGAATTTAAATATTTCAAAATATCCTTAGGTTGAATATGGATCTAAAAATTATCATAATCTAACTTGATCAGATCACATATCAATGGCATGTAAATAAAATCTTGAGTTGGTGGGACCACCAAGATCAACATCATGAGTTGAATCATGCAATCGAAGATCAATGGTGAGCTCGAGGTCAACAAGTCATAGGATCCTAAGATCAGACATAGGGTTGATAAGTGGCATGATAATAGTGAATCAAAATATCAATGATGTATATTTGATCAAGTTGATAAATATTGATGACATGCATTCAACCTTACAAAAAATATCGATGATGCATATGAAGTCAAGAAGTCAAAGAGCTAGATTGTATAAGAGGTTGCCACATGTAACCAACACATTAATTAAATAAATATTGATTTAAAAATACATAGAAGGAATGGAAAGATGACAAGTGTCACAATATGGAAACCCAAATCAAGATCAATAACTAATGAAGAAGGTCAAAATAAGGAGACTTCAAATGGAGATCAAATATGATCCAGGTAAAGCTAGAACATGTATTTCAAAAGGGCTATCATACAACTCAGTTAAGACCTTTGGTCAAATATTTATAACATACAAGGTCTATTATCTATGGTTTTAGCATTGCTTCACAACTTTGGCCATTATTCTTTAAATAAGATCTGTGCATATAATGAGTTCTCAGCTTCCAAAATGTTCAAAAGTAGAATAGGTTTATTTAAAGCTAATATAGTTCAAGAACAAGGCTATGGAGCCTATATGCTTTTCATTGACTCGATGACCATATGAAAACCAATAAATGGATTAGTTTTCAATCTATAGTAAACCTATATTAAATTTTTGAGTATGGGTAGTTAAAAACAAGATATGGAGGAGTGTCTCATCTTTCAACATAGTCATATCCTTGACAAGCAAGTACCTATAGCCACTCAAAATAGACATATTCATGGCTTTGTGAGATCTATAGATATAAGTATTTTTTCCTTGTAATGAATCTAAGTAGATGTTGACGGTGAAGATTGCACCCTTGGTAGGATGCTGAGCTCCTGCCTTCTCCTCGCAACTATGGAAACTCCTTTCTCGCCTATGGGACTGGCGAAGCTAGAGGGGAGAGTCTCTAGATAAGGGCTAGCTCCTTTTGATGCATCATGTTCATTCCAGTAAGTGAAAACACATACATACATACATACATACATACATACATACATACATATATATATATATATATATATATATATATATATATATATAATGGGGGGGGAATGAAAAGGGAGAAAGATTGCAGGAAAACAAACTACTCTAAAAGAGGTGATGCACAAAAATAAGTCAACCTTATCACATCCACACTTGAAAACTAGACAAATGCATACATACACTTCAGACTTGGTAGAAGGACCAAGCTGCAACACTTGACAAGTAGGTTTAAATGAAAATATAGAGAATAGAGGTTCACCAAAGGTGCTATGAGAGGCAATCTGTAAGGTAATTCCTTCTATTTTTTCACCCTAAATAGAACTCTCCTTTCCAACTGTAGAAAAGGGCACTTTGTAGACAATAGATACATTGGTGTTGAACCTATGAAAGCATTAAGAAACAATGGCTAAACACAAATTAACACTCAGAACATACACAGAAATGTCTATCCAAGATAGAGGTAAAAAATGCATTTATTGATTCAGGTGGAAATTTTTCCAGGGATATGCCTACAAATGTGAAAGATGATTCTTAAAATGACAAGTCTTCCATATATAGGAGAAGGAAAAGGAGGCCTTTTGGCATCCCTTTTTTACAAGTGGCTCATTCGCATCCCCTCATTGGGAAGAGCAAGCTGGTCAAAACATTAATGAGTTACACCCTTTGCTATCTATAAGGCCACTTCTTCAAGGTGATTTACACAATTTGTCCACTCATTAATGAAAAATGGAGAAAACCGGTTGCACTGCTAGCTGTTTGCATCTCTAATGGTCAATTCATAGGCACTGTTTCACCTGCCAGAGTCACTTCTCAAATCAGTGCTTCCTTTCACCACTTGGACCATCTACTTGCTCATTCCATGCTTGTCACTTTGTCCTTTCTCTATTTTTTCTCTTCTTGCTCCTTCAACCCTTGAGGGTGAACTTTTGGCAGCTCGCTACATTATGGGCTCTCATGGTTAGCGCTCTCTCACTTTGAAAGCAAACGGCTATTTCATTGTGCTAATTTTGATGCTCACACGATTGTCATTGGTTTGAAAACCAATGGCTAATTCTCTTTATTAATTTTGATGGCCTCTAATATGTCCTCATCTTGGTCAAAATGTCATCGGGTCCTTCACTGGCTTTTCCATGGCTTTGTCTTCCTCGACCTTCTCTACGGGCACTCTTTTGCCTTTGTATCTCCCTAGCACCTTCCCTAAGGGAAGGTGACCCTTCAACCCTCAAAAGTGTCCTTTGTATTTGGATGAGAGTTCCCTATAAGGGCACCTACCCTTTAGGGTCCTTTGATGGGTCCTTTGCTTTGTCCGAATGCCTCCTGAGTTCCCGCAGACTTTGTCCGCAGACAATTTCCCTAGGTCTATCTTTGCCTTGTGTATTTTCTACATGCTTTTGTCTACAGACATTTCCCACAGAAAAAAATTCTACAAAAATTCTCCCTAGGCCTGAATTTGAACTTGAACTATGCCCAAATTCCTTTGGACTTTTTGTCTAAAGGAATTCCTTTGGGCAAAAAGTCTGAAGGAATTTAGGACTTAAACAAATTCAAACTTAAACAATTTTGAACCTACCCAGTCCTTTTCCTTTGAAGTGCCTGCCATCCACAAGGGCATTTAAACTTGAAGACTACCCTTTAACCAACTGGGCATACCCTTGAACCAAGCTGTTGAACCAAAAATAGTTCAATGGTTTAAGTGGTTCAACCATTACGCACTGATGAACTTGAACTGAGCTGACTGATTGAACTAGGCTGATGAACCAATTGTTGAACCAAGCCATTGAACCAAAATTGGTTCAATAGTTTAATGGTTCAACCATTGCACACTGATGAACCAAGTGTTAAATAATAAACCACTCGCTTTGAACCAAGCTCATTGAACCAAACCATTGAACCAAAATTGGTTCAATGATTCAATGGTTCAACGCTATTGAATTGAGACATTTGAACTTGAAGATGGATGAACCAAGTGTCAACTGAATTAAGGATTGAACCAGGAGTGATGGTCTTTAAGATTGAAATGAGGCTTAAACTGAGCTGAAGAACCATGTCTTTGAACTTGTGCAACGCGAAATTGACTGGCTTTGAAAAGCAAGGGAATAAGGGGACCAAAATTTTCCCTGTTAGGCAAAATTGGTCAACAGTAGAATATAGCATAGAATTCCAAGATGAGTAGCTGGTGTTTGGAGATTAAAATTGGATCATTTAATAGATTTTTAGGGTCTTTTCCCTTCATAGTAAGATCATGACTCATCGTCCTCAAGAATTTCTTGTCTTATAGTTTGTTTCTCAACCAATGAGAAAGTTTGAAAGCCTTTAGAATAAATGAAAGGTTAATTTGTCTATAATGGATTAGTCTTGATTGGATAAAAATTTGGTTGAGCATTCATGAAAGGTGGCATCAACTCATTTATTATTTTATGATGACATGCTCCTCCTCTCTCTTCACCCTTTATTTATATCTCCCATTTTCTTCCCCATTGTAAGGCTCTCTCTCTTTAATTTTAGAAAGATTCTTTGATTTTGAAAATAAGAGCAAGATAATCTAATTTGATAAGGATAAACCCTATCAATAATTTGTATGAAAGACCTATTGAAGTAATAAAGACTTTTTTAACCTAGCTCTTGCCTCTGAATTATGTTTAGCAAATATTGTGCATGATGGCATTGTGAAGGAGAATCTTTCATATCTATTGTCCTTCTTTCTTGCCTATTTTAGGTGTTTTCAAGTTAGTTTCAAGTCTCGACTTGTGTTCTTTCTTCCATTAATGTATGCTAGGTGTGAATCTTATAATTCCTCCTTATTTCATTCATTACTTCATGAGCCTAGTTCATGAAATACTTATGCAATTAGAAAGTTCATGAGATTGTGTGAGATAACATTATCTTATGCTTCTTTAGTGTATGTTTCATGCTTACGTGAGTTATAATTTAAATTTGGTGCATCACCTTTTTAACTTTATTATCAACCCTATTTCTCCCTTTCTACACACTTTACCAATAGAATATTTTATTTAGGTGATCTATCAAAAAGGAAATCGGCCTTTTCCAAAGGTTCAACCCCAATATAAGATACCCATAGCTTGGGGTTGTTCCCATTATGTATCTTAGTTTTGGAGATCCTAAATAACCCTCCCCAAGGGTGAAAACTAATGTTAAAATAAAATCACTTATATGAGGGGGATGAATACTATCTTGGAGATGTCTTACCAAGTCTTGAAACTAACTAGAAGGTGAGGTACGATCAACTACAACCTCCTCATCATTTTATACCAAAACCACCTCATTAGTCTATTTCAAGTCTTGGGATATATGCTCAAAAATTCCTTTACCTCTAATTAGATTTTTGATCTTTATTTCCACATCATACTCCATTACCTTTGTTATCTAACCAGCTCTTTTCTCATTTATGTCTTTGTTCAAGAGAAACTCCTTAATACTTGGATGGGAAACCATTAGGTGTATTTATTGTTAGAAAAAAAGTATCTAAATTTATTGAGATACCTTATAACTAAAATTACATGTTTTCAACAAAATATTAGCTTGTTTCATACTCTTTCAATCCTTGACTAAAGAAGGCTATTGGCTACTATGAATCCTCATGATTTTGTTACATAAGAATACCTGAAATGGTGTTTATGTTAGCATAAGTGTAAAAAATGAAATCCTTTGTGAAATTTGGGTTTATGAGTGTAGGATAACTATATATGGCCTTATTTATCTCTTCAAAACCATTTAATCCTTCCTTGGACCAAACAAAAATTTGATTCTTATTTAGCATGGATATTAGTGACTTAGCTAAAGTGGCAAAATCTAAAATATATATTATTATAAAATTGATTTTCCATAAGAAGATTTGCAAAGACTTCTTATTATTGGGAAAGGAAAGTGAAATAATTGAATCTATCCTTTTAGGATCTATACTTAAACCATGTTTTGAAATCACATGCCCAAGGAGCTTACCTTCATGAACTCAGAAGACACACTTTTTGGGATTTAGGGATACCCCAAATTGCCTACACCTTTAAAACACTTACTTGAGGTGAATCATGTTCTCACTTTCACTCTTTGATAACACTTTTATGTCATCTAAATCAACAAGAAAAAACCTGTTAAGAAGGCCCTAGAATGCCATATCCATGACTCTCTGAAAGGTTGCTCCATCATTGGGTAAACAAAAAGTCATCTTTCTATATGTAAATGTCCCTGTGAAGGTTGGCTTGAATTGGTCATATTATTTGACCAAAACATGATTATAACCACCATATCCATCCAACAAAAAAAACCTTGCTGAACCTATAACCAACTATAAAATTTGTTCCATAGTGATCTTTAAGGAAAGCCTTGTTCAAATCATGGAAGTCAACACATAGTCTAATATCACCATTATTTTTTCATATTATAACAAGGTTTACCACCCAATTTAAGTGTTTGATTGGAAATACAATAGTTGACTCTATGAGCTTATGAAGCTCAACTCTCATCAAAGGCTCAAGCTTTGGATTGATAGGCCTTTATTTTTATCTTACTAGTTTAGTTTTAGCTTCTAACTCAATGGTGTGTTGAGTTAGACTTGGATATAATCCCTTGAGATCACTATAATTCCATAAAAACACATCAACAAAACTTGTACATAATTTAATGAAATCTTTCTTTTGTGAAGGAGTGCATACCTTACCCAACTTCAAGTTCTTACTAGTTGCAATCTCCACATTGGCATAGTGTTCTTCCTTTGTTGAAAAAGATGAATTTTACTTTTTCAGCTCATCATAACCATCGAATATTTTCTAAAGTGTGACAAATAGCTTGCACAACTTATTTTTTTTTAGTTACACAATATGATCACCATACTACTGTAATAACTTTGATTAATTTTTTTAGGAAAACTTAGCGTCTTCTTATAAGAACATGACTATTTGATTTTTCATCTTCAAACACTTTCTAGTTATCATGGTTATCTAGAATAGAAGGCCTTAAAACCAATTTAATGTGTGACTTATTTTTTTCACTTTTTATATTAGTTGGGATACTAAACTATGCCCCAATGGTAGCTAACCTATCTACATGTTTGTTCTCTTCTCTTGGTATTGCTTGAATGTTGAAAGCCTAAAAATACTCGAGTAAGTCCCACACCCTATGATTATATAATATAATTAATAAATTTTTACATACATTAAGACCTCTTACTTGGTGAACTACAATTTCACTATCACCAAAAAATTGTAAGGTGTTGACTTTCATCTTCTTAGCCCACTGCAAAACATGAACTAGTGCCTCATACTCTGCAACATTGTTTGAATAACCAAATTGAAATTTAATAGAATAAAAATACCTTTAATTTGTGAGATAAATAAACATAATTCTATCCCTAGTACCATTCTTATTCTTTCATCCATCAAAGTATAATTTCCATAGACCATCACTGACTCATCATCTTTCATCATGGTTAGAATTGGTGCATCATTCTCATGGAGGCAATAAACACCAAATACATCTTATTAAATTGGATTATAAGTATCATGATAATTAAATTTAGAATCCCAATCATAGAGGAAAAATTTGGAATTCCATCCAAAGGTGATGTAGTTTCCACTCCATTAGTTTCAAGCACCTCATCTAAGATGACACAATTAGTGTTCACAACACTTGGCATATATTGATCAAAATGGAAACATGTAATAAGTTTAAAATATATTTTTACCTCGTTACCATACCTGGTCTTGAACATCAAATATGTCTAATCAGCTGATAAGTATCCTCAAATATTTGAGTTGAAATCCCTTAAAAGACACATGGCAAAGTAGGGAGGCAAGTCCACCACAACTACATCATGTCGAATGGTAACATTGTTAAAAGAATATAGTGTTAAATTTAGATATTTAATAATTCAAATTGTCTTTTTTGATGATCCATCTAGTTGAAATAATCTTTTAGTATTTGGTTCATAAACAAGACCAATATTATCTACAATTTGCTTAGGCATAATAACGCTACTGGCTCCACTATCCACCTTACAATTATGAACCAAAGTGTCATAAAATATCAAAGAGAAGTAAAAAGGATGAGTTTTACTTTATTTATCCTTATTTTTATCCATATTTACCATCTTATGTACCTACTATGATTGTTTCTTAGTTGGCTGGTCTGAATTAATTAGGATAACACCTTCTTTCTCAACTAGTTTTGGAGACAATCTGAGAGCTGACTAGAAGTGGTTACAACTTGATATTTAGGAGATGAAATAGGAGTTAAATGTGGTATTTGAGGAACTCTATAAACTTAAATTATAGGAATATAGGCATTAGAGGCCTTAGAGAGATTTTACCAGTTTGTATCAAGTTTTTATCTACTCTTATTTCAACCTCATAAGCATCTAGCAAAGCAATACCACTCATTAACTGTATCATAATAATAATATCAAATTTAAGCTATTTTAAATAGTATAAAAAGACATAGTTTGGTGATGGTGTAATTAATGTAAGTATCCTAGTCTATTTATTTTAGAATTTGAGGCTAAAATCAAACATGAACTCATAAGGAGCTCTCTTTATGGTAGTCAGTTGTTCAACTAAGGATAGGTGATCAGATTTGTCCTCTAATTATCTGACCAAGGTTTTACCTAATTCATCTTAGATAACAATGGAATTCATTGGAAGGTTTCTATACCTCTACATTGCTTTTCCTTTGAATGAAGCAATAAGAATTCTAATATCTACATTTCTTAAACAACATTATGAATTGAACAAAGTTTTGTAATATGTTGGATGTGTTTGATATGATTAATTTGATCTTCTCCTAAGAATAATGGAATAATATTAAGATAAGACACACGAATGCCAACAAACTAGGCTAAATTCAATGGACTACCTCTATTGAATGGAATAAACACTTGGTTTCTGATGGCCATATGGATAGTGAGAATTGTAGTGCTTAGGATAACAGGATGACTAGGAGATGAATATTTATTTTGAGGATATGGTTTTGTCCTACTAAACCTTGATCTTTTATATGAAGTAGAAGGTAACTCAATGAATTCAATAGGAATAGCTTAACTAGCTAAACTTGTGGTAACCTTTGGCATGATAGTATTGCTTGGATGATACTATGAACTTTGTAACTTGAAGAATATTTAACTTTTGATGATTATGGATGTCTTCCTTTATTTCAAATACTTCTCAAATTTAAAATTTAGTTATGCTAAGGAAAATGGGCCCCATTAGGTATGCCAAAAACTATTGTCAATCTAAAGAGCACCCTAATCAAAGAAATGCAATAAAACCTTCTCTTCATATAATACAATGCAATCCTCTTAGAGTGTGCATGGCCCTAAAGTGAGTGGAACCTTTAGAGAGGGTTGGTTCCCTTGGATCTATCACCTAAACTAATGTTTTTCTTAGAAAAGGGAGAGAAATTGATAAATAACTCATGAAAACATGTAAAATAAGGTGATGCACCAATGTTTTGGATACTTATAATTACATATGACACACTATCAAACACTTTCAAACCTTAAAATATCACTTTAGTCACTCTTTAATTAGCTTTCACATAAGTATTTCATAAAAAAAGACTAACTAGCAACCAATCTAGCATGAGAGAGTAATTGTCCACTTCCAAACCAATCAATAAATTATCTATGGTACTTAGAATGACTTGTGAGAGATACAAAACACATCATGAAGGTGAGAAAACTCAAACAGAGGCAAAAGAAAGCATACATTCACTTAAACACATTAATGAATTCATAGGACACACTTTAATTCCACTTGTAAATGGCGGAATTTAGTATTTTATTGCATCGAATAGGTGTTGCAGTATAAATCTTGGAATATATTGGGCATGCTAAAAGAATAAGTGTCTCTTTTACTTGGGAAGAAATGGGATATATATAAGAAAGGGGAAGAAAGAGGGAAGCGAGTAAACATAAATCAATAAATGAGTCCCAACCACTTTTTGATCAATTAACATTAATAATGCCTCTACAAATTAATTTTCATTAGCTCCATATATCTTTCAAACCCTATCATTGGCTTATAAATTCCCTATAAGACAATATCTATGCTAAGGATGATGAGTCATGATCCATTCAAAAGGAATAGTATCTAAAGACTTCTAAAATTTCATTAAATGCTCCACTTGTCCTTCTCAACCTATGAACTCTCCATATTCTTAATGGGCTTACAATACCATGATTTATCTTGATATGATCTTTAAGTTATTATAAAATCACTTAAACTCATTCATCAATGTCCCTTTTGACATTCCTTTCATAGTCACAACTTTGCCTTTATTCTAAACCTTGAGTGTAGGTCTATCATAGATTAAAACCAATCCCCTTATTGGTTTTCATATAACCATAATTTTAAATGAAGATCCATAGGCTACCTAGTCTCTTGATCATGAATAATATGTAGAATTCATGTCTAAGGGTTTTTAAGAGGTCTATCTGAGATTTAATGGTGGTATATGAATCTATGAGGTTTACTTCTGGTAAGATAGATCACATTTATACATTTACCTACTTATGTGGAAAAATACTTCAATCTGACATGTTCACCTCTATGGAATTTATTTGAGTTGATTATTTCATTTTAAAACTTGACCATTGTTGCCTTGGACACATGTCTTTGTCCTATACCATATTAGAACTTGATCAAATTTGTTTTGTCAATCTACTTGGGTGTCTCTTGGATTTGACCTTCATCATCAATTTTTAATCAATGATTTTATTTATAAATTGTGTTACTTAGAATCCTCACATTGATATTTGATTTGGCTTTCAAGATCATGCCACCTGGCATTCTTGCATTCTTTCTATGAACCTTGTTGTCAGTCTCTATCTAGTATCTATGCCATGTGGTATCTTTTTGTGTAATTTGGCCTTATTGACCTCTTGACCTCATGTGCACCATCGATATCCTTAACACAATTGAATGCATTCCATTGATATTTTATCTTCTAGATCAAATTCACATCATTGATCTTTATCTAAACAATATGATAAAATATGATCCATTGATCTGCTATTTATTCACCACAATTAAGATACTTAGCATCTTCACATTCATCCTCAAGATCTTCTGACTTGTTAAATTCAACATTGCTATTGATATTTCATTATGCAATTTAATGCATGTTATAGATCTAATTTTCAATTATTGACTTGATTGATTACCTGTGTGTCATTGATCTATTGATCTGATTGAGCAAGTTTTTAACACTTGATAGCCCCACATTCAATTTTAGCTAGTTTAAAAGATTAGTTGAATCCAAATGTCTATTTCCTGTGGCCTTAATTTGACATTTCAAAACACATCCACACTTATAAATCATCTTTGAAGGCTTATATCTTGAGATAGAAAATACATCAAGACACCAAACTTTATAAGGGATATAATGGCACAAAATATATCATTTTCATGTAATACTTTAACTTTGGTTGGCTTCTCAAGTAAACTTATTAAATTCAAAACCAAACTAACCTATTCATTCTTTCATGATGTGATAAGATAGTTTGGTTCCTAATAATAACATTAAGAATTTTTTAAAACCAACTCATTGACTAACAAGACAAACTGGCATGACATTCAAAGTTTTGAATGGTAAGGATGACAATTTGACCTATGAGGTCAAAATTATCAATAGTGACTCCTTCCAAAATCTATTTATATTTTTAATCTTCTCATTTTAAAAATAATGAGGCTGATTGGAAAATTTTATCAATAAAATCTAAAATCATTTTGATTATCAAGCAACTATGTTGATGTCTTTCTATTTCAATTATGTGTAATTAGTTGTGTTTATTTTCCTGGTTGGTTGATACAATAATTCAAAGAGTGTAAAGGCTTCTTAAAATTCCTGGTTTTTCTTAGTGGTGTATGTTGGTATAATATGTGTGATATTTATTAGACTATTAGTGGACATCATTTATTTTATGCAACTATTTCAAAGGATGCCATGGAATCTCAATCAAGACCTCTATTGGAGGATCTAAAGCATGTAGACTCAGTTTTCTTGTGTTTTCTATGTTGTGTACAATAAGTCATTAGATTCCACAAGTTTTAGAGGTATAATAGGTATATTTTGACCTAATATAGTTTAGGAAAGAATCTATGTAGTTTGTAAGCTATTCATTGACATATTATCTATAGGAAAACCAGTAATTGGATTGGTTTTCAATCTATAGTAAAGAGATATGTTCAGATTTTTGAAATGGGGTGGATATGTGATTAATTAATAAGTGTCTTATTTCCCAAAATAGTCATTTATTTAATAATCAAGTACCTTATAGCCACTTAATCAGACTTAGGAATTGCTTCTATCTAATCCATGGATATAAAGACTTTGTCCTCATAATGAAAGAAAATGGAGATGGTGTAGAAGATCAAAGCAAATGGATTTAAGGATTGGAGAGTAAAATGGATCATTTATTTATTCTCAAAGACTTTTAGTCATAATTAAATCAAATATGGTTCAAAAATAAAAAAATATGGTAGCTCAATTAATGATCTCAAATGGCATGTTCCCCCTTCTCTCCCCTTTCTCCTATATCTCTTATTATTTTCCATTTGTAAAAAAATCTCTCTCACTTTTGATAAGAAATTATCTCTCAATCATAGAAGAGTAGAGACTTTCATTTGATAATACTAAACCATTTCAAATTTTGTATGGAAGACCTCTTGAAGTAATAAATCCTTTCTTTACCCATCTCTCCCCTCTGAATTATGCGTAGCAAAGCTTGTGCATGATGGCATTATGAAGGAAAATATTCCATGCCTATTGTCCTTTTTATTTATTTATTTCTAAGTTTTTTCAAGTTAGTTGTAGGTATAAGTTAGTTTTATTTATGTCATTGATGCAATCTCTCAATGAATCTTAGAACTCCTCTTTGCCTTCATTCATTGTTTCCTAAACCTAGTTTATGAAACACTTATGCAACTAGCTAGTTTTGTGAGATTGTGTGAGCTAGAATTGTCTTATGCTTCCTTATTTTTTACTTCATGCTTATGTGACTTCTCATTTAAATTTGGTGCATCACCTAGTTAAATTTCTTAGGATCCATTTCCCCCTTTCCAACCCTTTTTCCTACATTATAATAAGTTTAGGTGATCCATCAAGTGGAAGCTGTCCTTCTTCGAAGGTACAACCCCACCATAGGTGACCCACAACTTAGGGTTATTCCCATAGTTTATCTCAATTGGGGAGAGCCTAAATAACCCTCTCCAAGGATGAAAATTGATGCTATGATAGTTTTTTTCATGCCTAGTGGGACATAGTTCAAATAATATTGGTCAAAGTTTGATGTTGGTTTGATCAATTTCTAGTAATTATAGCTTCCAAGAAACATATGGCAACTCCAAAAGAATATACAACATTCTGGTAGCAGAGAAGTGACTACATCTCATGCCAAAGGTAACTACAAAGTCTATTTCTAGAGGTATTCCTTTTGAATTCATTAAATTACCTTTAAACTCGGTAAAGAGATTAAGATTTACTAACACATACCCTTATAAAGGCAACTTTGTTCCTTAGTCAATTTCAAGGACTACCCCTACAACAAAATCTTTGTTAAACCCTTTCATTACCATGGCAACCCCTAGAGATTTCCCCTTTGTGGATTTTAATGGCTAAAGTATTTTAGACCTCCTTCATTATGACCTTATTCCATTAGCAATACTTAAAAGTGTCCCTTATTTTAGTGAAGACCAATCTATAACACCTTCTAAACACCTCATGGATATATCCAAATTATGTAACATTCATGATATCAATAAGGAAAATGTGTCAATTAGGTTATGAGCCATCTCTTTCAAAGGTAAAGCCTTAGATTGATATAAAATCCTTGATGATAATTATATTAAATCATGGGACCAATTAGGAAATGCATTGTGTAAAATATTTGAAGATAAAAGTGACCATTTATCACTTGTAGAGTAGTTGACCACAATAAAAATATCCCCTCATGAAGTTATACAGGACTTCAACACAAAGTTTTAAAAGACTTGGGATAGAATCCTAGTCTCTATTAGGCCTATCCCTAACTCTGAATTTTTTAACTATTTTAAGGCCCTATATAATGACATTGTAGTAATGATCTAGTCTATGGGAGGGAATATATTGGCAAATGCATATTAGGTAGCAATCAAAGAATACAATTGTCTAGTGTAGGATAGAAAGCCTACACCTAGACCACCAATGTTTGTTCCCTAAGATCAAACCACCCCTATTTATATTCTTCCTCTTGTTATCATTCTTCTTGTGCCCAAAATTGTTTTTATAACCTCACCAAAGAAAGAAAAGGCTTCACTAGTCAATCTAGTGATTATAAATAATATAAGAACTTCCAAGATCTTAAGAGCATGTTCTAATCTTTAAGAAATGAACTAGTGAATGTTAAGAGGAAACAAGATTTCAATAGGTCTTATCAATCCTTATATCAACCTAAACAATAATCTTATCAAGAAAATAGGCCACCCTACAAAGGACACTTCCAAGGCCAAAACCAAGGTCAAATCCAAGGACAAGTTCAACCTAATTATGTTAGGAAAAATAACTTTAATCCAAATGTTTCAAGTACTTCCAACACTTTGGTCCCCTTGCTTAAGAAGCTGAGGGTTTCATGCCTTAGAATTAGTATTTTGGGAAATCCATTATTCCAACCATTGATTTCAATTAACCTTTCAATGATTAATGGTAGTAGGCTACCAATTATGGTTACAATCAAACTTTTATGGATTAAAACATAGAGGTACCCATGATGAAAAAACAAGAAGAGCCTCAAAAAGATCAAAGCCCTAATCAAGGACTAAACTAGTTGGGTGTTATAATTGTGAATTATGAGCAAGAAGAGAGTTATGCACTCAATTAGTAAGCTAGTTCTAAATAGGAATACATCCGAGTAGAAACAAATATGAGGTTCAAAATAAGGAACATGGATGGTAACTAGGAAGCAATCAAGGAGCCTTTTCCTATTACTCCTTCAATATCAAAGTGAAATAGACCTATTAATTTTCCAAAGGTTCCATTAGCTCCAATGAATCAAAATTAGGGAAATGTATTTGTCCCTCAAAACTCACAAAATTAAGGTGCAATTATGACCCCAAAAGTACAACCAAAGGTTGGTGGTTGACCCATAAACATTATGGAACAAATGAAAAGGTCCAGTGTGAGGATGCGAATGTGGTATATGCTCTCCATGCCTAGTCAGGTAGACATCCTCTAAGAGGGGTTGTCAAGAATCAATGTTTCTGAGAAACCACCAGTCAAAGAGAATATGGTTCTCACTAATATAGCTAAAGGACCTAGTGAAGGGCAGTCAAGTAAGTTGGTCAAATCTCCTCCCTTCTACATTTTAGTAATCATTGGTGACTCTTTAGTACACAATTTCCTAGTAGATAGTGGGCCTAACACCTTAGTAATGCTAAAGTCCATAGATGATTAGCTTGGTTCAAAATATGAGATTGATTCTAAAGGAGTTTTCTAACTTGATGGTTCTTCTACCAAGCCATCTAGCATAATCATAGATCACAACTTGACCCTGCATGCTTGTCTTACTGACTCATTGGATCAAGATGTGTTGATATTAAATATACCTCCTTATTTTTCCATATGCCTATCAAGAGAATTCACTAAAAATATTGGAGGTTATCTTTCAATAAATTGGTCATATATGGCATTCTGAAATAGATATGAGACCAAATTATCAATCAAAGTTGAGCCCATTGCATAATTCCACATGATTCCTTATGAGCCAAATCACACAAACATCAGCTTCATTATCTTAAATGAAGATGAACATCTAGTTTGTCAAAAATTAAACACTCACCCTGAGGAGATACTAGACATGTTCTTAGATGAACTATGAAATGACAATCATTTGGTTGATCCCTTAGGAGGAGTTGAAGAGAGGAACATGGGTGCCTACTACTTACATGAAGAGAATCAGTCTATGTCATCCCTCATTGGAACTCAAGATCATAGTGGCTTATGAAAATCATCCTTTGATGGTTCAAGGAGAAAACATGGAGTGGGTGAAGGTGCAATGTTAGTATCCCCCTCTAATGACAAGTATTTCTCTTCTTATAGGTTCCAATTCAGTTGCTCTTTCACTGTATTAGAATATGAGAGTCTTATCCATGGCCTTCAATGGGATAGTAAGAGAAGGATCAAATAATTAAAATTTTATGGGGATAGTGAGATGATAGTGCACTAGGTTAAAGGCTTAAATATCACCAAGAATCCCTTGATGAAGTCCTACAAACATAGAGTGTGGGACCTAATTGAGAATTTTAAGGCCTTTAAAATATAATTAGTACCAAGGAAGCAAAATGGACATGTTGATAGGTTGGCAGTTGTGGGAGCTCAATTTGATATCCCAAACGAGTTAAAAAATACTAAAGTGTAGCCACATGTCAAAGTGGTGGTAAGACCATTAGTGCTAGACAATAAATCTCATTGGTAAGTCTTTAAGAATGACAAGCAAATTGCTTGTTTCTTGCAGTAGGAAGTAGAATTCTCCTCAATAAACTAGGAAAAGTTTCAACATCAATATGAGAAATAGATTGGTTAGTTGAGATCTAAAAAGCTTCCTAAAGGGTTATAACCCTTGACGGTATTTTTCATGATGGATATCATATGAGAAAAGAGAAAGCAGTGATGTCAAAAAGTGAAGAGAACTATGAAAGAGTGTTTATCTTCAAAGACAAGCTCCTCAAGCTTAGAAAGGTAAGCACTAAAAATAAAAGGCATGATTTCATAGAACTTTGTAAAGAATATGTAGATATCTTTGCTTGGGAATATAGTGACCTAAGAGGCTTTGATCCTAAGCTAGCCCAAAACACTTTAGACCTATAGGTTAATGCTAATCCTATTAGGTATAAGTAGAGGCCTATAAAACCCAAAATTAAAGAGCTTATGAGGAAATAATTAACCAAATTAATTGAATCCAAGACCATCTTTCCCATTAAGCACTCCTCATGGGTAGCCAATTTGGTTCCTATTAGGAAGAAGAGTGGGGAAATTAGATTATGTGTTAACTTAAGGGATTTGAATAGGGTCTCTTTGAAATATCACTACCCCTTACCATCCATGGAGCAAATCCTTTAGATAGTTTCTAGTTCAAAACATTTTCCCCTTTTGAATGGGTATTCAGGTTATAACCAAGTGTTGGTAAGACAGGAAGATTAGTATAAGATTGCCTTCACCACAAAGAAGGGCACATATGCTTACCAAAATATTCCTTTTAGATTTTTAAATGTTGGGGTAACTTCCTAAAGATCCATGGACATGGATTTCTAAGGGTTACTAAATCAGATGGTACTACTCTACTTGGATGACATCACATTTTTTTGTAAAAAATCTAGTGAACACTTATATCACCTAAGGTTGATCTTTCAAAGATGTAGAGAGTATGGGATCTCTTTAAATCCCAATAAATGTGATTTTTTTGCTCATTAAGGTATACCTTTAGGTCACATTGTTTCAAATGAAATATTATCCATTGACCCTGATAGAATGAGTGTCATATTAGACTTATCTTTACCCAAGCACAAGAAAGGAATCCAAAGCTTCTTCAAGAAAATAAACTTTGTGAGAAGTTGTATACCTAGTTTTGTAAACTTGGTCAAACCTATTATTATCATGATAAATAAGATCTAAGTGTTTTATTGGTCAAATGAAGGTAAAGCAACATTTGAGGCCATCAATCAAGCCATTTCCCAAGCACCCTCTCTCATGAATCCTTATTTCTCAAAGGATTTCATGTTGTACACCTTTGCCAAGGTTGACAACATATCAACTATGCTGATTTAGAAGAATGGTAAAAGACTAGAAAAACCAATTGCCTTTTTTAGTCAATGACTGGAGGATATGAGGTGAGCTACACTTTTATAAAAAAATTAGGTTCTTTTAGCTTTGAAAATCCTCAAAAATTTCAAGACAATTCTTTCCAATAGAAAGATTCATCGTATGGTGTCCCATCCTAAGGTAAGGGAATTTCTCCTTAATAAGGATTTGAATGAAAGAAGAGTTGGTTGGATTACCATAGTCATGGAGTATGATGTGGAGATCAAAGTCACCAAGTTGGTAAGAGGAAAAGGCTTGTGTGATCATATGGTAGATGATCTTAAAGAAGACAAAGAAGTTTTTTTGGTGACATAAGATAACTCATAGATAGATGTACCTCTACCTCATAATAATTGGCTCTAGGACATGACACATTTCTTGATGAAAAGAGAATACCCTCAAGATTTAGATAGAGAAAAAAGGTATTTTAGGCTTCAGTCCATACCTTATTCATAAGTTGATGGTGTTATTTTAAGGATGGACCTTAATAGGGTACTTTTTAGGTGAATTGATGATAATCAAGTGATAAATATCTTATAGTTTCATGATGGACCTGTAAGAAGCCATTTTGCTCCAAGAACAACAATAACAATGGTAATGAGAGTTGGTTATTACTGGCCTAGCCTCTTCAAATATGCCTATGCATGGGTGAGGAAATGTCAAAAATGTTATCTATTTTTAGGAAAACAAAGATTAACAACTCTTCCACTCAACCCAATTCAGGTGGAGAGAACCTTCATATAATGGGGGTTGGACTTTATAGGAATGATACATCTACCTTTTAGTGTAGGACATAAATGGGTGCTCACTACAACTGACTACTTCACTAGGTGGGTGGAAGCAATTACCTTAAAAGAAGCCAATGAAACAATGGTATTGGAATTTTATGACAACATAGTAACTAGGTTTGGTGTCCCATCTACTATAATTTTATATAATACCTTAGCATTTGTTAAAATTAAGACAAGTAAATGGGAACTTAAGTTATGCATCTACCTCAATACATCCTCAAATTGCTACCCCCAAGGCAATGGATTAAAAAAATCCACAAACAAGAAATTGATAAGGATTATCAAGAGGGCCATGGAAGAGCATCAAAGAGTGTGGCATACAAAGCTAAGGATAACCTCATGGGCTGACAAAGTGACTCCCAAATATACCATTAGAAATTATCCATAAGTCCTTGTATATAGAAGGGAATCCAAATTGCCTATTTCTCTTCAACTACATATCTTGGAGTTATCCCATTAGCTTGAGTTGATGGAGAATGAGCCTATGAATGTGAGGATGATAGAGCTCATGGAGCTTGAAGAAACTAGGGACCTTGTAATGAAGACATTAGAGTCACACCAAGCTTAGGTCAAACAACCTTTGATAAGAGAGCCACATCAAGGAGTTTCAAGGAAGGGGATGCAATCCTCAAATGGGACTCAAATAAGGCCAAGATAAGAAACCATACCAAGTTTGACATCTTGTGGAGTGGTCCTTATTTGATCCATAGATGGAAATAGCATAATGCTTTTCAGCTTACCCAACTAGATGGAGAGGTACTACCCATCCCATTCAATGTCATTTATGTTTGGGATCAACCAACAATTTGATTACACTTATGAAAGCAATAAAATGTGGAATTAACCAGAATGATAAGTAACTAGAATGATAAATAGCAAAGAACAAGAGATACAAGAAACCACCCTGAAAACTTGTATTAAACTCTTTACAGAAGGAATACAATTGAAGAAACTTCTTTTCTTCCACACCTCTCTTAGATGTACAGATCTCTCTCTAGATCTCTTTCCCTCAAGATCTCTCTCTCTCAAGTACAATCAACTCCAACAACCTGGATTGATTCACATAAACAATACTGTACTATTCTTTCAACATTACACTACTCATACATTACAATAAGCTAGGAAGATCTAATCCTACATATAGAATTAGGAAACTTGCGCATGTATTTACAACCAACAGTTGTGCCACTTAAACAAAGGCTCTAAAATAGTCTTACTAATAATAGAGACACGGACTTAAGACTATGAATTAATCTCATTATGCAAACACTCAGTTCTGTCCATGGAAATAGGTTTTTAGATGCACAGGTAACCGACATCAATTCCTGCCTGTTTGCCTGTGACCGACGTCAGCCGATTCCTATCGACGCTGGCATCTCTTGAACTACTCCTGACTGACGTCAATCACTCTTGACCGACACCGGTGACTGTGTAAACCTGCAAACTACAAAACACTCATTTGGTGAAGCTTTTAGGCTCCACACCTTAACAATCTCCCACTTGGAGATAAACTGCTGCACCAGTACCTATACAGCAACATCTTCTAGCTCCTCTATCTTCAACTCAATCATGAATACCAACAGAAGTTTAATGAAGATTCAACTTCTCCTTTGTTACCAGCTTGGTTAACATATCAATAGGATTCTTATCTGTATGGATCTTCTCTAGCTTCAACTCACCATCCTCCAATACTTGTCTTATGAAGTGGTACCTAAGCTGTATATGCTTTGTTCTTGAATGAAAGGCTGAATTCTTAGCCAAATGAATTTCACTCTGACTGTCACTATATAATATGCAACTCTCTTACTCCTTTCCAAGATCTTCCATGAATGGTGTCATCCATATAATCTCTTTGCTAGCCTCTGTGACTGCAATATACTCTGCTTCTGTAGTTGACAAGGTAACAACCTTTTGCAACTTTGATATCCAGCTAACCGCCGTTCCACCAATAGTGAAAACATATCCTGTGGTGCTCCTCCTGCCATCCAAATCACCTACCATATCTAAATCTACATAACCATGTAGAGAATTATCTGAACCTCCATAACACAAATGCCTACTGTTGGTTCCTCTTAGATATCTAAGGATCCACTGAACTGCTTTCCAATGTTCCTTACCTAGATTGGCCATATACTTACTTACAACTCCCACTGCTTGGGCAATATCTGGTCTAGTACACACCATTACATACATTAAACTCCCTACTCCAGAAGAATATGGAACTCTACTCATGTACTCTACCTCATCATGTGAATTAGGACATTGTTCTTTACTCAACTTAAAATGTCCAGCCAAAGGTGTGCTTACCGGTTTTGCATCCTGCATATTGAACCGTTTCAACACCTTGTTCACATGATCCTCTTGAGACAAAATCAACCTGTGATTTTTTCTGTCTCTCTTGATGCTCATGCCAAGGATTTTATTTGTTGCTGCCAAATCCTTCATGGTAAATGTTTGAGCTAATTTCACCTTAAGCTCAGAGATATCCTGCATGTGTGATCCTGCAACTAGCATATCATCTACATACAACAAAAAAATAATATATCTACCATTATCCAATCTCTTAAAATACACACAATGGTCAGATTGACACCTACTATATCCATGCTCAGTCATAAACCTATCAAATCTCAAATACCACTGTCTAGGAGCTTGCTTGAGGCTATACAAGCTTTTCTTCAATCTGCACACTAACTTCTCCTTACCTTTGACCTTAAAACCTTCCGGCTGATCCATATATATTTCCTCATCCAAATCTCCATGAAGAAATGCTATCTTAACATCAAGCTGCTCAAGATGCAAATCCTCAATAGCAACTAAAGACAATACAACCCGTATAGAAGTCATTTTAACAACAGGAGAAAAAATCTCACCAAAATCAATACCTAGTTTTTGTGCAAATCCTTTCACTACCAACCTGGCCTTATATCTCATCTATCCATTCTCACCTTCTTTCAATCTGTAGGTCCATCTATTCTTCAGTGTCCTCTTACCTGCTGGCAACTCAACCAAATCCCATGTTTGGTTCTCTTTCAAGGACTCCATTTTCTCAAGCACGCCATGCTCCCACTGACTCTTGGACTCCACCTGTAATGCTTCTTCAAAACTCTCTGGTTCTCCACCATCAGTTAGCAATAAATAGGATAATGAAGGGGAATATCAAATTGGAGGTTTACTTACCCTTTCTGACCTCCTGATGGGCGTCTGAGACTCATCCACAACACACTGTCCACCCAAATTCTCTGATAGTGACCGACCTCGGTCACTTCCAGGTCTGTAATTGGCCGACGTCAATTTTGCCTGACTGACATTGGTTCCTACCTATCAACATCGGTCACTATCTGATCGACATCAGTTTTTATTCTGTCGATGTTAGTTCCTGCCTAGCTAATGTCGGTCTTTGTGTTTTCCTTTCTATGATTAATTTTTCCCATGAGCTCATTTTGGACCGTCACCTCGTCCAATTCTCCATTGCTCTGCCCAGATTGATTCAGCTTCTTCAGCTGATCACTATACATCACTTTTTCATTGAAAACAACATCATGGCTCCTGATTATCTTGTTAGTTCCTAGATTCCAAAATCTGAAACCAAGATCATCAGAGCCATAACCAATAAATGTGCACCTCATAGACTTAGCATCCAGCTTCTTTCTATTTTCTTTATCAATGTGCACAAAGGCTTCACAACCAAAAACTTTGAGAAATGATAGATCTACCTTTTTACCTGTCCATGCCTCTTCTAGAATTCCACCATCCAAAGCTGTAGAGGGTCCTTTGTTAATTAGGTACACTGCAGTATCAACAGCTTCTACCCAAAACTCTAAGGGCAAACCATCATGCAATCTCATACACCTTGCATGCTCCATGATTGTTTTGTTCATCCTTTCAACAATTCCATTTTTTTGAGATGTCTTTGGATCCATCCTTTGCCTACAAATTCCATGCATATAACAATACCAGTTGAACCTATAGCTACAGAACTCACCACCATTGTCAGATCTCAGGCACTTCAATCTTCTCCCTGTTTCATTCTCAACCATAGCTTTCCAAATCTTAAAAGTCTCAAATACATCAGATTTCTTCTTAATATAATAGATCCATACCTTTCTTGTAGCATCATCTATGAATGTAACATAGTACTATGATTCTTCAATAGAAGCAACCTGAGCCGGTCCCCACACGTCTGTGTGAACAAGCTGCAACTTATGCTTCTTCTTTGTTGACCCAGTCTTGAGAAAACTTACTCTCTTTTGTTTCCCAAAAACACAGAGCTCACAAAAATCTAGATCTATGCTTTTCAAATCTGAAAGCTTACCTTTAGACTTAAGAATAGACATTCCCTTCTCACTCATGTGGCCAAGCCTTGAGTGCCACAATTTTGCATCCACATCTGAAGTAGATAATACAGAAGGAGAATTGTTAGTAACACAATTACATAAATAGAGAGTACCTACTCTCTTACCTCTGGCCAATACAAGTGCACCCTTGGTCACCTTCTAAGATTTAGCTGTGAGAGTTACTGTACAACCCTCATCCCCTAACTTTCCTATAGAAATCAAATTCCTCTTCAAGCTAGGAACATGCATAACATCTCTCAACACCCATGTGTTGCCATTCTACATTTTCAGCTGCACTTTACCTTTGCCAATAATTTTACAAGGCTCATCATCCCCTAAATACACTATTCCAAAATATCCATGGATATAGTCACTAAAATATTCTCTATTAGGGGTAGCATGAAAAGATGCACCAGAATCTAAAACCCAAGATTCTATATTATTATGCAAAGAGAATATTAAAGCATCTTGTGCAATACCTGAAACCTTTGCTTCTTCCTTTCCTTCGTGCTGATTGTCCTCCTTAGGCTTTGACCAGCAATCTCTACTTATGTGCCCAATCTTTCCACAATTTCAACATTGTGGCTTCCTACCATTTCTGGATTTGGATCTACCTCTCACCTTAGACTTAGATCTTGATCTCCCTTTTTTGCTCTTCTCTTTTTGCCTTCCCCTACTCTCAAAACTTAAAGCACTCCCTGATGTTTCCTCTGTACTTTTCCTGTGAATTTCCTCATTCAAGATAACACTAACAACATCCTCTACTTTTAAAATATTTAAAGCAGATGCAGTATTACTAACTGCCATTACTAAGCTATGCCAGTGTTCAGGCAAAGAACATAATATTAAAAGAGCTTTAATTTCATCATCAAACACTATATTGACTAAACTTAATTAATTTAAAATTCCATGGAAATCATTCAGATGATTAGATACATACCCACCTTCCTGCATATGCAAATTAAATAACTACTTCATAAGATATACCTTATTAGGAACTGAGGGTTTTTCATACAAATTTGCTAAAGTAGTCATTAACTCTACCGTAGACTTTGCCTATGATAAATTAGATATCACAGTAGATGCTAGACTCAGTCTTATAGACCCCAAAGCCTTTCTATCAAGAACTTCCCATTCTTCATCATCCATGTCTATGGGCTTCTTTACAATCCCACCTAACGGTAAGTATATATCTTTCTGATACAGATAATCCTCTATCTGCATTCTCCAATGTTGATAATTTTTGCCATTAAACTTCTCCATTCTTAGTTTACTTTCTTCTGCCATTGCTTCTCCCACTCAAACAAAAATCTCTGTAAAACCCCCTATGAGTACCGTGTAATCAATACACACTACACAAATTTGAACCACCTTTTAGTGAACTTGAGCTATGATACCACTTGTTGGATATCAAGCTCTGAACCTACAACCAAGGCTCTAATACCACTTGTTGGTATCAAGCTCTAAAACTTGCAACCAGGCTCTAATACCACTTGTTGGGGATCAACCAACAATTTGATTACACTTATGAAAGCAATAAAATGTGGAATTAACTAGAATGATAAGTAACTAGAATGATAAATAGCAAAGAACAAGAGATACAAGAAACCACCTTGAAAACTTGTATTAAACTCTTTACAGAAGGAATATAATTGAAGAAACTTCTTTTCTTCCACACCTCTCTCAGATGTATAGATCTCTCTCTAGATCTCTTTCCCTCAAGATCTCTCTCTCTCTCAAGTAAAATCAACTCCAAAAACTTGGATTGATTCACATATACAATTCTGTACTATTCTTTCAACATTACACTACTCATACATTACAATAATCTAAGAAGATCTAATCCTACATATAGAATTAGGAAACTTGAGCATGCATTTACAACCAACAGTTGTGCCACTTAAACAAGGGCTCTAAAATAGTCTTACTAATAATAGAGATGTGGACTTAAGACTATGACTTAATCTCATCATGCAAACACTCGGTTCTGTCCATGGAAATAGGTTTCTAGACACACAAGTAACCGACATCGGTTCCTACCTACTTACCTATGACCGACGTCAATTGATTCCTGTCGACGCCAGCATCTCTTGAACTGCTCCTGATCGACGTTGGTCGCTCCTGAACGATGCCGGTGACTGTGTAAACCTGCAAACTACAAAACGCTCCTTTGGTGAAGCTTTTAGTCTCCACACCTTAACAATTTATTTAAAGCCTTATTATTATAATAGTTTGTAGCTACTATATGATATTATAACATATTAAGAGTAGTTTTATATGCTTTCCTCTAAGTGCCTTGTGCACATTTCCCTTCAGTTGTGTGCTTCCCTTTCAATCAGGTCCTAAGGCACAGTTGTTTTGTTTCTTTTTTGGTCCTTATTATTTTAAGAGGAGGTTTTATAGAAAATGGGTAGCCTTATATCATTTTCATGATCATCTAATAGAAAATAATTGATATTCTATACACCCAATAGATTAATTTAAGTCCACTAGTCTTTACATAACAGGCATGCAATCCCAAGATGTTACCATAAAGGTTGGCCAATTTTGGCCCACATATAGAAAATCACCTAGATCAATCAGTTATGAAAGTCCTAACATGGTTTAATTGATATAAATAGTGTTATTGATGAAGTGGATGATAAAAAAATGACTTGCACAAGTATAGAGAGACTAGACCATCATGGCACATCATGCAGAAATGAACATGTCAGCTTGATTATGTATTTAATAAGTTCACTTAGGAGGCATCTCAGAGCCAAAAAATAGCATGAACATGATGTTTTTCATGTTGAGAAGGTCCCCTAAATATATTTTTTATCTTGATGATTTCTCTAGCTCAAGATATAAGATTCTAAAGTTAAACTTGTAGAGTGGGACCTATGCACAAACATCAAGTTTAAGCCTCATGAAATAGCCATTTGGATTTAAAAGAGTGAACACAAAGCTAAAAAGTGTTTAAATCATGGAATCTTAGAGTATATCTAATGGAAAATGGAAATATAATGATGTCAGTGTGTCCTAAAGATCCAATGGAGTGCATTCTATCTTGCATCAAAGATTAATGGCAAGATCAAAGTTAATAGGTTAGTGTATTGTAAGGAAGAACATGTAGCTAACAAGTGTCAAGATCTCAAGTGCCCATATGAAGATATAATGGTGTATGATAACTTAAAAATATAATGGGTCTAATTTGATCAATGGTGTGTGATCCATTGTACCAAAGTAGATCAATAGCAAGTGAGAGGTTAAAGAGTCAACATATAAAATGTCATAATATGAAAGTACCAATTCAAGATCAATGGTCAAAATTAAAATTTGAAAGCTAAGGGACTTCAATGGAAAGCAAATGTGACCTAAGGTCAAACCAGGGCAAATATTTCAAAGGACACCATAGAAGCTTAGTTGAGACCTTTGTTGGAGGATCTAGAGCATGTAGACTTAGTTTTCTTATGTTTTCAATGTTGTGTATTGTTGGTTGAATATTTTGTCTATCAGCGTACTAGTAAATAAAATAGGTCTTATCAGCCAAAGTAAGAAGATTAGTCATCCAAATGTGTAAGTTTATTAAATCAGAAAGAGACTGCTCTCTCCTCTCATCAAGGGGAGGTTCCCTGTGGATATGCTATGTATATTTATAAATAGAAAATAATACTCAAGGGTAGGACAAGTCATCAATCTCTCTTTCTTTAGAGATGATGTATACAAAATAAAGGAAAAACTCAAGGGAATGACAAACAACACTCTTCTTCTTTCAGAAGAACCATTCAGCCAGCCACAAGAATACTCCTGGAAATAAAAGTAGACTGTAACTAAGAGTATGGTAACTAGCAAATCGAGATAGAGCACAAAGTCTCTACCTGGAATGCTCAAGAGTAATATATGAAGGACAATGAGAGCACAAAGTCTCTTCAAAGTCCTTTACACAACAATGAAAATAAAACATATTAAAGGCAGCTATGGGGGCACAAAGTCTCTCCACAGTTGATTCTTTAAGACACCTTCTTGACTAATTTTACTAATTCTACTTGTTAAATCAATGGAACAAAAAATAAATCAAGGAAATAGAAATAAGAATAGTTTCCTCAACAACAAAGATATCATAGCACAAAGTCTAAAAAAGTTCCTTGCTTTCTTATTCCAGTAATAAAATATGATCAACAGACTGAGAACAAAGTCTCAATGATGCCTCTCAATTTGGGTAGAGTTTCATTCAGATTGTCAAAAAAGAGATATTTTATAATAAGAGAGGGTCCCTTAAATAGTCACTACAAGAAGGACTCAGTAACAATAATACATCATGATGCATTGGGAACTGTTACGAAGACAAGCTAGAACTTTGGGGCCTTTTACCCATTTGATCTTCTTAATGTAGATAAACAAGCCACATAATTGAAATATTGTAACTTTCAATGTCCACCTGGTAGTCTAATCTTGTCTTCATTGTTCCTACTTTTCTAGTTAATTAAATCGAGCCTTGGATTCATTCATTGTTCTGTCTTTCCTTGATTTTAGCTTGTTTTGGTCTTGAATTTTTGAAATGCATTTGGGTCTACAAATCCAAAGGATCAATGGCTATTTCATGGACTTTAAAATTGATGTTTACATGCTTGTCAATGTGCTCTCAACAGCTAGTTCACTGTCTTGAATTTGATGTCTTCGGGGATGTCACCCTTTGGTCTTATTTTAGCTTTTAGCTTTGCCCTTTCAGGCCTTAAGAAGTGATCCTTGAATGGGTCAGAAAGGGCCCTTTACTTTGGCTGCTGAGAGTCCCCCGCAAGGGCACCTACCCTTCAGGGTCCTTCAGCAGCCCTTTGCCTTGGCAGTTCCTGCGAAAAAATCCCTGGGCTTTCTATTTGAGGCTTCCTTCAGGAAAATGTTCCCTATGAACATTTCCCCAGGGAAAATTCCCACAGATAAATCCCTAGGAAAAATTCCCATGGACATTTGTCCTGCAGATAATTTGCCTGGGGAAAATTCCTATGGACAAAAGCCTGCAAAAATTTGTTCCATGAAATCTTTGACTGGTCTTCAAACTTTGCCTGCATTTACTACTTAGAATTCTTTCAGACTTTTTGCCCGAAGGAATTCCTTCAGACAGAAGTCTGAAAGAATTAAGTGTTAGCCAATTTTTGAATGCCTTAAACAAATCTGAAAGAATTACCTTTCGAATTCCTTGTGCTTTTATTGATTAAGTGTTCTCCGCAAGGGCACTTGTCCTTCAAGAAGTCTCTTCCTACATTGAACTACCCCTTTAAAATTTGACGTTGAACCAATCAGTTGAACCAAAAATGGTTCAAGCTAATGGTTCAATGAATTAAACAAGCTGATGGACTAAGTAGACCAAGACATTATGAACTTGTCTTTGAACCAACAGTTAAACCATTTCATTGAACCAAATGATTGAACCAATCCGTTGAACCGATTCAATGGTTTAATAAAGCGCACTGAGTCCCTTTGAACCAAAATCCGATGAACCATCCAATGAGTCAAGTGGTTGAATCAATCATTGAACGAAGATGTTGAACCAAGTTTTGGTTCAATGGTTCAAACAAAGATTTGAAAAGTGTCTTCGAACCTGCTATTAAACCTATAGACATTGAACCAAAGGATGAACTAAAATAATGAACCAACTGTGTGAAATAAAGAGTTAAACCACTTGGTTGAACCAAGCCATCAAACTATTCCTTTGGTTGAACCTGCCATTGAACCTTGAACCTGTTGAACCTTTGAACCAAAATGGTTCAATGGTTCAATGGTTTAATGGTTCAAGTCTCTTTTTGCACTCAGATGCTTGCCAATGAAGATTTTCAACTGAACCAAAGCACTAAACCAATTCTAAAAAATGACTAAGTGTTGAAAACCATCTTTTGACTAAAACCACCTGCAGAAGCCTTTGAACCTGTATAAATGAACATGCCTGTAGAATCTGAAGATACAAAGTCCATAGAAATTAACATGTAAAATCCATTGAAATTGACTTACAAAGTCTGTAAATTTTTTGAGAAGCTTGGAAAATGAGGAATCTGAATGTCTATGATAATTTTTAAAAATGGAAGAGACAATTTTGGTTTGTAAGACCAAAATAATTCAAATGTTATCCCAAAAATGAATGCTACTTTTGGGGGACAACAACTAGCTCCAGTTGGGGAACTTCTGTCAATTGTAAAATCAATTGAAAGGAGTAGTATCCAGAATCTCTAGTGTCTTCAAGTGTACCATTGGGCTTTGGAGTCATGCTACCCAAAAATGAAAGGCTCCAAAAATGGAAACAAACAAAACAAAATAGAATTAAAAACTATACAAATATACATATATATACAGATGGAATGATCTGATACTTCAAGATTTGAAGTATTTTAGATGCTGATTTTTGGGAGACAATGAAAATAATGTTCTATCCTGGTAGACTAGCAGGAAACCATTTTGTCCCCAGAAACGGTGATGGGCGAATGGAGCTCTCCAGGAGGAAACTAATTTTTTATATCTTCATATTGAATCTTTCTTCTTCTTGCCCCATGGTAGGATGTGTTATTCAAAATGGAAACAATAACTCCTTGATTTCTTGGTGACAGATTCCTTTGCCTGATTTTGATTTCTAGCAACATGATCCACCATCATAACTTGTTGTTCTGCTGGTTCAGTCTAGCACATGATTGGATCGTCCAAGTCAAACTCCTGACAAACTATCAGATTATCATCTCCTTTGATGTGAAGGAGTTTGACTTCTTCATCTTGAGTAATTTTCAATTTAGGAAATAGAGATTCACATCCAGATGTGTTGTTGGTGTTGCTGACTTGCAAATTGCATGAAGAAATAATATCTCTTTGAGGAGATATCAACATAGTCCCAACTCTATCATTGGTGGAATAATTATTGTCATCACAAGAAGCTGATCTCTTTCAGATTTATCTTCATTAGAGATGGAAGATCCTTCCTTGTTTATACTATTCTCTACCAATTCTCTTGAAGTCTTGTTTGGATCAATTCCTGGATTGCCAGCTACAGGACTTTCATCTGTAGGAACATGAGCATCCTCTATGGTAAAGAAATAATTACCCCTGCCTAAAGATTCAAACAAAATTTGTGCTACAGGGGATGATGTTTGGGTAACCATGTATTTTTCCTCCTTTTTAGGGAGCAATCTCTTCATCATGCCTTGTACAGGGATCCTTGCTTTAGATAAACCCATGTTCAGTTCTCCTCCTACATCCTTGCAAAAATTTCATCCAAGAAAAATGCCATAAGATGTTAGGACGTCAGCCACCAAGACAGTCATCTTAATCCTCTTGTCTGGAAAGGCTGCGAATGCAAATTGGGCATCTTTGATTTGCCCCAGCAATGGTACTTGCTTTTTCTCCATGGAAAAACATCTCCCAAATGTCTTGGTCAGTGTGAGACCAAGAGACTCAATGAATTTAGTAGGCATGACATTGTCAGATGCGCCTGAGTCTATTATATAGTTACTCAGCTTGTGACCATTGATTAATAGGGAAACATAGAAGGGTTCTATTTTTCTAGGAGCAGCTGGGGGAGTAATGATCATATTATTTAGAATAGGCGTATTCTTTGGAGAATCAAGAATTATTTTTTTAGCCTTTTGTCCTATAGGGATGGTTTGATTTTTAACATATTGAACTAGCTTATTCAGTTGATCTGGATTAGACTGCAAGTATTCAAATTTAAACATCTATATTTTTGTCTTTTTGACATGATCAATTATGTCAAATGGCTGAATCAAGCTAGGTACAGAGAAAGGTACTTCAACTTTCTAAATTTTAGGAGGGATGGGAGGTGGGCTAGTTTGCAAATTAGAAGTAGAATGGGAAGGTGTAACAGATGTATTTACCTTTTGAGTAATGACCAGATCTTTTGATTGAAAAGGCAAAGTTGTCCCATGCTTGACAATTGTGACTGCTGGCTGTGGTTTCTCTTCTATCTTCTCTTTATCAGCCTGTTGGACTGATTGGTTTTAAAACCTGGTAAACACTACATATGATCCATCTGAAGCTTCTCCTTTGCTTTTAAGTTCATCCTGGTAATTCAAGAAACCAATGTGGGAGTCGCTAGCTGATTCTTCTTGATTTTATTCAATGATATCATCATCATTTTCTTGATTCAATTCAGGATAGAAAGAAAATTCTGATTCTGCTTCAAGGTATCCCATTGTTGAATTGGTTGGAGGAGCTTCTAGGGCAAGTTTCCCTTGTGGGGGAAGAAGGTGATTTTGTTTCCCTTGGTTTCTGGCAACATTGCCCTGATATGACTGATTTGGGAATGTCCTTCATATGTAGGAGTAAAAGACATTCCTTGAGCCATTTGCTTTTTGAGAGCAAGCAACTCATTTGCTAATTTCTGTACCATTGGATCTATGGTGCTTGTGGATGCAAATTTAGAAGATGATGAAGTTATATTTCTATTTGGATCTCTTCTTATCTTCCCTGCTAAGATGAGATCATCTTCTACTTCAGTGACCAAAAGTTGAGCTACAACGAGATCTATTTGACCAGCACGTCTCAAGAGAAAACTGACTTTAGGTAGCTGAGAATTAATAAAAAAGCATTTGAGATTCTCAACTATAAGTCTAGCAATTACAGGGATTTTGTTTCTCAGTTTTTCAAATTTAGATATGAAGTCTCTCATAAACTCATGAGGCTCTTTCTTCATCTGTGTAAGTTGAGCTAGAAGTGTATGTGCATCTTCTACAGGTTTGAATCTAGCTTCAAACTTAGCTTTTAGAGTATTTCAATCAATCACAAATCGAGCCTGTAAATGGTAAAACCAATCTGCAACAGCACCTTGAAGTGTTTCAATAAAAAGCCTAACTGCTACATCTTCAAATTCTACTCTAATTACTCCACAAGCTATACTGAATGCTACAATGTGTTCATCAGGATGAACTTTGCCATCACCATATAATTTAGGGAAATTCTTCTTAGAATTGTGTGGAATTTCATGAAGAGGGGGAGTAAGATTGAGAGGACCAAAAGAATTACCCTAGGGGCCTTGAACTACCATTATAGGATAATGAAAAGGAGGGATAACAAATCTTAAAGGGGTAATTATAGGCACAGCTTTATCAACAGCAGAAGTAGATACTTCATCTGGTAATGGAGATCTGGCCTTAGTAGGAGGGAAGCTCTTGGTTTGTTGGAGATGAGATGGTGAAGGAATATGTCAAAATCACTTTGTTGTACCAGCTTGAACACAGGATCAATGACACCTTTAGCCCTTTGGCTTCATGTATACCTTGAATTTGCCAGATTGTAAAACAAAAGTGGAAAAGAATTGACCTTGCTTCAGTTAAAGCTTGAGGCTTTAAACTATGTGTTCTTTCCCCATGAGTGTGGAGGTGAATGAATAGGCTATAAATGGATAATGGGTATATCCCCAGTAGAGTCACCAAAAACTGTTGGTTGAATATTTTGTCTATCAACATACTGGTAAAAAAAATAGGTCTTATTAGCCAAAGTAAGAAGATTAGTCATCCAAATGTGTAAGTTTATTACATCAAAAAGAGACTGCTCTTTCCTCTCATCAAGGGGAGGTTCCCTATGGATATGCTATGTATATGTATAAATAGAAAATAATACTCAAGGGTAGGATAAGTCATCCATCTCTCTTTCTTCAGAGATGATGTATACAAAACAAAGAAAAAACTCAAGGGAATGATAGACATCACTCCTCTTCTTTCAGAAGAACTATTCAGCCAGCCACAAGAATACTCTTGGAAATAAAAGCATAGTGTAACTGAGAGTATGGTAACCAACAAATTGAGACAGAGCACAAAGTCTCTACTTGAAATGCTCAAGAGTAATATATGAAGGACAATGAGAGCACAAAGTCTCTTCAAAGTCCTTTACATAGCAATGAAAATAAAACATGCTGAAGGCAACTATGGGGGCACAAAGTCTCTCCATAGTTGATTCTTTAGGACACCTCCCTGACTAATTTTACTAATCTTGCTTGTTAAATCAATGGAATAGAAAATAAATCAAGGAAATAGACATAAGAATAGTTTCCTCAACAACAAAGATATCACAACCCAAAGTCTGAAAAAGTTCCTTGCTTTCTTATTCCAGTAATAAAATATGATCAACAAACTGAGCACAAAGTCTCAATGATGCCTCTCAATTTGGGAAGAGTTTCGTTCAGATTGTCAAAAAAGAGATATTTTACAATAAGAGAGGGTCCCTTAAATAGCCACTTCAATAAGGACTCGATAACAGTAATACATCATGATGCATTGGGAACTGTTAGGAAGACAAGTTGGAACTTTGGGGCCTTTTACCCATTTGATCTTCTCAATGTAGATAAACAAGCCATGCAATTAAAAGATTTCAACTTTTAATGTCCACCTGGCAGTCAGATCTTGTCTTCATCATTCCTCCTTTTCTAATTAATTGAATCAATCCCTGGATTCATTCATTGTTCTATCTTTCCTCACTTTTAGCTGGTTTTGGTCTTGAATTTTGGAAATGCATTCAGGTCTGTAAATCTAAAGGATCAATGTCTATTTCATGGACTTTAAAATTGACATTTACATGCCTATCAGTGTGCTCTCAATGGCTAGTTTACTATCCTAAATTTGACATCTTCAGGGGCATCACCCTTTGGTCTTCTTTTAGCTTTCAACTTTTCCCTTTCGGGCCTTAAGAATTAATCCTTGAATGGGTCAAAAAGGGCCCTTTACTTTGGCCGCTGAGAGTCCCCCGCAAGGGCACTATTTCTATTCAAATTTTGTTTAAGATTTCAAAGGAGAGAAACTTAAGAAGGAATGGTCAAGGCTTGATATGTACCTGGATAAATTCTGCACACCGTAATCCAGACGCTGTGAGTACTCCTCTTTGGCTATGGAGGAATGACACCTGCAAAGAGAAGAAGCTTGGACAAAAGAAGATGTTAAATGGACAGATGGTGGGTTGTCAAGCGAAAGCTTGATCCCAGAAGTATGAAAAATTTCTTAAGGGATATAAACCCACTAATCAACAGAAAGAAATGTCTGATAAATAGCTAAATAATGAAGAACTGAAAGTGATAAAAGATGGAAATGTAAAGGAGAAACTAAGACTTACTTGAAAGAAGCTGTCGGATTGATGGCAGTCACCGGCGTCGGTAATCCTACCGGCGTCGGTTGATCAAGGTGCCGACATCAGTTAATATGTCGATGTCAGTTGGGGTAGTGACCGGCGTCGGTTGGGGCAAAGGTCTTTGGATGAAATTTGGTTAAGTCTATGGTCTGTGGACAGAGTTTGGTCAGGGTCTGGGTTTATTTGAATAGTCTGTGGACAGAGTCTGATTAGGGTTTTGGTCTATGGACAAAGTTTTGGGCTTGGTTGAATGGTCTGGGGTCTGAGTCTGAGAGTCGAGTTAAATGGGCAAAATGTATGATCCGATAGAGGATGGAAGAAACAGGGAGGTGGATAAATCAAGATTCAGGTCTGGGTTGATTAACAGTCTGGTCTAGGGAGATATTGTTTGAAAGCAATAACTGAAAAGAGAATAAGAACACAGACAGTATACTTACCTGTGCCTTGTGGAAGGTGTGCTACCGATGATTCCCATACCTACTGTTGATATAGCTTGTATGGAGAACCTGTTGCTGATGGAGAACCTGAAACAGTTGCTGCACTTGAGAGAGAAAGTGAGAGGCTTGACTGAGAGATTTCGTAGATTGACGAATGGTTAAAGATTAGGATTCGTCAGTTGCTTCCACGGATTTGCTGATTTTTGATTTGGATCATCAAAGAGTTTGAAAAATTGGTTAAGTATAACCGACGTCGGCAATTTCGACGGCGTCGATCGACGCTTGGCCGACGTCGGCGGGGTTAGAACGGGCAAAAAGAGCCACCAAGCCCGTTTTTCATCCGCCAAGTGCCCTATCCATTGGAGAATGCCGAGGGTTGGGCTAAATACGCATGAGAGTTTGTTAGGCAGTTAGAAGAATTAGGAATAGATATTGAGTGAGTCATAGGAAGAGAATTAGTCCAAGGCGAGGTGTCCCAGGCGAGGTGTCATGGGTGATGTGTCCAAGGAGGGGGGTTAATTCAAAATAAGTTAATTATTTTAAATTAGTAAATGGGTTAGGAATGGGTTAGGAATGGACTAAGAGAGAAAGTGACCAAGGGTTAGACACTTTTTAGGTGTCTACATTTGCCCCTTTTTGTCTTGTTGGTTGCTCTAAACGAACTGCAAGACAAAAATAGGAGTCAGTTGCCCCAGGTATGGGATAAGGTTGATCAAGTGAACTGCAAGATGAAAATAGGCGAGAGTTGGTTGTCCCGATTATGGATGAGGTATCCCCCCTCAAAGCAGGAGTCGAGAGAAGGGAACTGGGAATTGGGTGCTGATTTGACAGAGAGTGGATGAAAAGGGTGCAAGATAGAGTGAGAATGCTGCAAAAGTTATGATTGCACGGACACCACTTCACAAAGATGGTCAGGTCAAATTGTCACAGGTCAAAGGTTGAGGAGTGCCAAAATTAAAAGAACTGGGCCCCAGCATTAGTCGTAGCTAATCAGGTTATTCAATCAAGGCTGAAGCTCCAATGGTCATCGTGTTCTAGGTATCCCAGGCTTAGGAAGTGCTCATGAAAACATAAAAAAGTCACAATTAGTGCGGATCACCTGGCTTGCGATCCTATACTTGTGAAGGTCAAAAGTGTGTGCACAATTTTGCTAACCAGTCGTGAGGTAGCATACATGCAAAAACAACCAAGGCAAAGTCGCTTTGGAAGTAGTTGTGGTTTAGGAGATGGGCATGATCTCCAATGTCTGGTGGTCGATGGATGGATGTAAAAGTGATCCAAGTGTGCCCCAAGGGGCCAAGATGACATGGTTTGGAGGATTCACTGATTGGGGCATGATTTTGGTCATTTTGAAGAGGGATGGAGTTTTCAAGTCCGCTGACGTCGGTTATATAACCGATGTCGGTGTCAAAAAGAGACCGACGTCGGTAGAAATTGATTGACATCGGTGGATTAGGGCACGTCGATGCCGACGTCGGCGGCCTACCAAATCCGACAAAACTAGATTAGTGGCCCACCAAAAGTCATTTGTGACATTTGAAAAAATGAAAAAGTGAGCTCTAGATTTGAGTTAGCGAAAGTGACTCAGAGTTGACCGAGGCACTGTGCGAGGTGGCAAAGAGACATTGGTGGAGAGAAGAAGTTGATTGGATGCCGCAGGGACGCGTTTGAGCCAGCAGGAGCATGCAGAGCCATTAGGATAGAAAAGATGGCAGAGGGGAGTAGAGGACCCGTGGGAGGTCCACCACTAGCGGCACCCATCGTGCCACCATGCCAGTGACGCCGGGACGAGGTAGGAGGATCTTGAACCTTCTTTTGATGCTTTTTGTTTTGAATTTAGTTTTTGAATTTTTTATTTATTTTAGGTAGAAATCGAGGGGGATGGTAGCTAGGAAGGTGGGTAGGTTATCTAGGATAGCTTAGGAGTCATTTAGGAGGTTTTTGGGGGGATAGGGGTAAAATGGGGAAGCCCTAAAAATTAGGGCTCACCCTGTTCGGCCCTAGGGCCGAACCAGTCACCGACGTCGGCGATCCCGCTGGCATCAGCCGACCAGTGACCAGCGTCAGTCACTAATCTATTGACATCAGTCACTAAGTGACCGACGTCGGTTAGGTGAGTGCCGTCACTGGCACTCTAAGCCAGGCATGTGGGCATAGGTCCAGGCAAAGGCTTGGCGATTGTCTAAGAGAAATGTGGTATAGTCGGCCTGCTCTTGAGTGTCTAAAGATTGACTGATCTTTAAGACTTGAGGAACATCAGAAAATGAAAGGTTAATGTCAATGGTTGATTCATTTAACATAACTTGTGTTTCAAAAGGTTGAAGCTACGCCAAGGGCTTTCTAGGTGTCGGTTTAGGTATAGATTGTCTGAATAGTTGATAGAATAGGAAAAGTAGGAACAATTGTAACATGAAATTATTGATGGATGCAGGCGAGGCAGACTCTGATGCTGCGGGATCGCCTCCCAACTCTGTTGACATGGATACACGGAGGTGTGTCAGTCGAGGAGTGGGCACAGATGAGCACAGTTAGGTTAGGCAGGTTGAGACGCTACTATTGAGTGGCGAGAGATGTGAGCCTTATGGTGGCTTTGATCGAGCAGTGGGACCATGCCACCAACACCTTCCACCTACCTATGGGTGAGATAACGGTCACGATTGAGGATGTGTACCAGATTTTGTGGCTACCGATGTATAGAGCAGACTTGTATGCGTGTTCGAGAGAGGCGCATGACATCCATATGGTTACGCTGTTTGGAGAGCACATCGTGGAGACGAGCTACCACTCAGCGAGTTTTGCATATGAGCCATTGTATGTGGCGAATGAGGACGCACATCGGCTGGCCATCCTAATGATGATCGGCATCACAGTGTATGCATTGTCAGATGTAGAGGGCGGCAGGTTTTTGGTTGCTATGACCGGAGTTTTGCTGGAGATGATAGAGCAGTGGACCATGTTTCCCTAGGCACCTGTGTTTTTGGCCCAGGTATACAGAGAGCTATGGGGTATCAGTCGACGGTGGTGATACAACCTATGTGTGGGCCACCTGCTACATTACTGGGCATACGAGCACATAGTGGTTACTCGTCCTCTTGGCCTCCCAGTGGCAATTCAGGCCAGCTTCAGAGTTGGATTCAGGCGATGGCACGAGGTCATGGCATAGACATGGGTGGATGGAGTGGTCAGGGACATTGACCACTATAGAGGGGTACTGGAGGCCCTGATTCTTGCAGACATCGTCTGGAGACCATACTTGGTCTATCCAGCATTCAGAGACTAGGGAGAGCAGCTGGTTAGTGTTCAGAGTAGGTGATGGATCAGAGGCAGACGAGCCGATGAGCTCGAGAGGATTCTAGCTGAGAGAGTGTGGCGGCAGTACGGGCTGCTATAGGATGTACCTCCCACCTTCCCACAGTACAGGCGGGATGACATAGAGGCACCGCTCCCACTGCCAGAGGAGACAGAGGAGCTCGATTTTGAGGAGTTGCTGACAGGACCTGGGATAGCTGACCCAAGGTGTATAGAGGCCTACACGCAATGGTGGGCAGGATAGTATAGAGGCATATAGGTGGGTCCCCAGCCAGATCTGTAGGCGGTCATGAGGGAGTGGGATACAGCCCGTGCAGAGAGGGACACTGCACAGTAGGAGAGAGATGCGGCTCAGGCCCAGGTCTCAGTTTTGCAGGGGCAGCTAGCCGATGTTACAGGGCAGCTGACTGAGATGACAAGTCAGGTAGTAGTGCTGACAGGGTAGATCGCTCTGCTACAAGGATAGCTGGTGGCAGCCCAGGCACAGGCAGTGGCAGGGTAGAGTTTTGGAGGGCAGGGCCCATGGCAGCAGCCATCTCAGCAACTAGCATTTTCACAGGAGGCTGGACCATCGATATCAGTGCACCGAGGTCAGGCACAGCCACAGGGGTCTAGATAGGCCATAGGAGTAGGGCAGATGGGTCCACTGCAGATTGTATCTATGGTTAGATACACTGATGCACTGGACAAGATTGCGTATTATGAGAGGGCTATCAGGGGGTTCCCTCAGATACAGTGATACTCAGAGATGTAGGTGGAGCAGAGCTGACAGAGATCGATGTCACAAGCAATGGCTTCAGGGTTGCACAGATGGTAGAGATCAGAGGGAGGAGAGGATACAGCCTCTTCTCGGCCACCGCCACCACCACCATAGCCACAGCCTTGAGGGCAGCCCTTGAGATGTATTATTTTGATGTATATACCGGCCTGCGAGCCGAAGACGAGAGATGTATGATGAGAGAGAGAGACAGACACAGATTGTGTCTTTTTGTATAAAATAATTTTTGATATATATATGATGAGATTTTAGCTATTGATGTGTTATGGAGATACTGTAGATGTTTAATGTTTGCAGTATTTTTCATGTGTTTCATGATGCATGTTTTGATATGATATTTATGATGATTATGATGATTATGTTATGATGATGCTAATGATTAATGCGATGATGTTTTATGATGAGGCTAATGTTGAGAATGATGTAAATGATTATGTTATGTTTAATGATTTATATGATGATGATGCTTGATGAAAATGAATGTGATAATGACAATGTTTATGAAATGGTTATATGATGATGACTTTAGATTATATGATGATAGATGTGATATGGAATGTTTAACTTGTGGATTATATGATGAGAATGTTTAATGAGTTATGATGGATGAAATTTATGACTAATGACTTATGTTGTGATAATGAATAATGAGAGTATACTAATGATTATGTGAATATGTGATTGACTATGCTGTGATTGACAAGTGACGAGAGAAGGAGATGGAAGAAAGTGACGAAGAAAATGGCCGAGCTAACCCCAGAAGACCCCATGTAAACTGAGTGCTGCCTACATAGCCCTTGTCATTAGGGCCTCAGGCCAATGTAGTTCTCCCAAGAAGGGAGGAAAAAGATTGAAGTGGTTGATATAGCATTTCCCATATGTCTAAGGGTACATGCTTGAGATGATAAGGAGAAGATGATGCTACAGCCTTTTCTAAATGGTGTATTCTGTAACATAGGTCGGGGTTTTTCATCCCTAGCAACTATCCATATTCGTGATGGATGTTTGCTAAAAATGAATTGAGGTCTATTTATGCTTCAGCAAGTATTGGTTTATGCTTGACATAAATTGTGTGGTTGATAGTTTCCATGTGTATTGTTGTCCATGGAAACTAGAATGATTAGGCTTATGTGAATGGTTTAAAAAGAGTCAGTTTAAGTTGTTTTGACAAATGATGGGGTTGAATGTGACCAAAGTATAGGCAGAAAGTAAAAAGGCATAAGTGCCCTTTTATTGACAAGGACCAAAAAGGCAACATAGACAGGGGTTGTTAGAGCCAAGAGCCCCATTTATGCGTTGTGTCATTGACCATAATTATGTTATAGCGGTAATCGAATCCCCTTTGACATTTAAAGTGAGCTCGAAGTCCCTTGAATAGGTGATATGATAGGAGGAAAAGGGTAACCCATTTTTAGAGTATGGATAACTTTGCCCCTTTTTATAGGAGACCCTGAGACAACTACAAGTCAAGTCCATGACCCGGTTTTGTTTTGTTTTTTTTGGAGAGGACTGATCAATGCGGGAAGTCCACATAAAGATGTCATTTGTTTGGTGGTCATTTGTGAAGCTGATCGATGCGAGAAGCTTCTAAGAAAGTGCTATTTGTAGCAAGATTTAGTCATAGCCATCCTTCAAGGGAGTGGTCTATACTTTGCTTTATAGATTTAAGGGCTTTTGAATAGCTATCCTTCGAGGGAGCAGTCTATTAGCTACAGCAATGATAGTGCAGCTGTCCTTCAAGGGAACAGTTTGCTTTTTGATTTGATTTTGTGACCTTGGATATTTTGACATCTTGATTTAATTTTGACAGAAGGTTGAGTCATGGACAAGACTTATAGAAGATCAAGGGCTCCCTTTTATTAGGACGAAGCATCCGTACATCATAAAAAAGGTTGTAGAGGATTTTGTTAAGGGAAAAAGGGTGAAATGAATTGAGGATTTAGAGGACAAGGATTGCTCAAGGGACGAGCTCAAGTTAAATGTCAAGTGGATGAGTACTCGACTAACAGTAGAATGGTCGTAGATGCAAAGCATTAAGAGGCTCAGGTTCTGGTCGGCCTTCAAGAGAAGACAGACGATAAGTCCCTGATCCATATTTGTGTGTAATGATATAAGGTCCGAGCCAATTAGGAGCAAATTTACCTTGTTTACTCCGTTCCATATTGGTCACATGTTGGTTCTTTTTGAGGATGAGGTCTCCGATATTGAAATCTCGTTCTCTCAGAGTTTTATTGTAGGCGCGCTTGATGCGATTTTGATAAACATGGAGATGATTGAGGGCAGCGAGACGACGCTCATCGAGTAACTCAAGTTGAGCTAATCGATCTTGACAAAAGTCATCATTAGAAAGAATGTCATGGAGTGAAATGTGAAGAGACGGGATTTGTACTTCGAGAGGTAGGACAGCCTCTGATCCGTACACTAGAGAAAAAGGAGTAGCACCCGTAGAGGTTTGGATGCTAGTGCGGTAGGCCCACAAAGTGAAGGGTATTTGAACATGCCAATCCCTTCCAGTGTCGTTGACCACCTTCATGAGAATTTTAGTTAGGATTTTGTTAGAAGCCTCAGCCTGCCCATTTGCTTGTGGGTAGTAAGGCGAAGAAAAGCTGAGTTTGATGCCGAAAGAGTCACAAAGTTTTTGAACGGTCTTGTTTTTAAAAGACTTACCATTGTTGGTGATGATGTTGTGAGGCACACCGAAACGACAGATGATGTGGGTGTTGATGAAGTCGACAATCTTGTCGACTTTTGTGGAGACGAGAGGGATAGCTTCCACCCACTTGGTGAAATACTCAGTGGCAGTGATGATGGATTGATGACGAAGAGATGAATGAGGGTTAATCTCGTCGATGAGATCTAAGCCCCATTTTGAAAAAGGCCAGAAATCTTGAGCAACTTGTAAGGCGTGACTAGGGAGATGAAGCAAGTTAGCATGCTGCTGACACTTGATGCAACACCGAACATAATCGCTACAGTCTTGATGAAGAGTGGGCCAATAATAACCCAGGCGAAGGATGCGCTTGGCAACTGAGTTACCACTGAAGTATCCAACACAAATCTCGTCATGGGCTTGTTTAACAGCATGAGAAGCTTCAGTGGAATTTAAACAGCGAAGAAGAAGGCCGTCAAAACCTCTTTTATAGAGAAGGCCCCCTAGCATGGTATAGCAAGCGGTGCACTTGATAAAATCCCATCGCGCATTGCTAGAGAGGTTGGGAGGAATGAGAGAATGAGTCAAGTAGTCCTCAAGTTGTTTATACCAAACATCTTGTGAACTAGAGTCTATGGTGTGGACGAGATTGATGTCAGTGGAAATGTATGAAGGCAATGGCACACGATGTACCATGACATAAATTCTTGATGAGGATGATGATGAAGAAGGAATATGAGAGGCAAGTGAAGCTATGGTGTCAGCAAACTTATTCATCGATCGAGGAACAGTCTGCAATAAGTGATGGTCGAAAGATGCTAGAAGAGTGTCAACACGGTGCTTGTATCTTTGTAAAATTTCATTTTTATAAAGATATGAACCATTGATTTGATTGACGACAAGTTGTGAGTCACCTAAGATGCTAATGGTCTTGATGTTTAAATAAAGGGCGGTTTGAAGTCCCAAAATTAAGGCTTCATATTCGGCCATATTATTGGTACATTCAAAGTCAAGTTTGAAAGACAGGGGCATGGGTTCACCTTCATATGGAATGAGGATGACCCCCACACCTCCACCGAGTTGACATTTAGAGCCATCAAAAAACATCATCATTTGATAGAATGTGTCATCAGTCGAGAGGGTGGCGATAGATTCATCGGGAAACTCGCATTGAGAAGGTTGATTGTCGGGAAGAGGGGCATCTGCTAGTTGGTCAGCGATTGTTTGCCCTTTGATAGATTTTTGCTAGACAAATTCTAAGTCAAATTCAGCAAGAAACATGAGCCAATGAGCCATACGCTGGTTTTGATATGGTTTGGAATGCATGTATTTGAGGGGATCAGTGTGGGTGACGACAAAGGTTTTGTGATTGAGAAGATAATGACGGAGCTTGGTAGTGGCAAAGACTAATGCCAAACAGAGTTTCTCGGTATGAGTATACCGAGTTTCATAGTCGACAAGTGTTCAGCTTATGTAATAGACTGCTTGCTCATGGTGTTGTTCGTCTCGATGCGTGATCATGGCACCTAACGAATGATTGGTTACGGAGATGTAGAGGTAGAAGGTTTGGTCATCTTTTGGTGGAATAAGGACTGGTGGAGAGACCAAATAGCGTTTAAGGGCTTCAAAAGCCTCTTGGCAATCTTTATCCCATTTAAAGGAGACATCCTTCTTGAGGAGATGATGAAAGGGTTGGCAATGGTCAGAAAGTTGCGAAATGAAGCGGCGGATGGATTGGAGTTTTCCTTGTAGGCTGTGGAGTTGCTTGAGATTAGATGGAGGTGGCATTTCAAAGATAGCACATATTTTGGTAGGATCTATCTCGATGCCATGAAAAGAGACAATGAATCCCAGGAGCTTTCCTGAGAGGACCCCAAAGACACATTTCTTGGGGTTAAGACAGACTTGGTAATGAAGAAGGTGAGAGAATATGATTTTGAGGATAGTCAAATGGTCGCGACGAAGCTTAGATTTACCAAGTAGGTCATCGACATAGTCCTCCATGATTTTGTGGAGGAGATCGTGAAAGATGTAAGTCATGGCACGCTGATATGTAGTGCCTACATTTTTCAGACCAAAAGGCATGACTCAATAGTAGAAAGTTCCCCATGGGGTAATGAAGGTGGTTTTGTGCTGATCTTCTGGTGTAATCAGGATTTGGTTGTATCCTAAAAATCCATACATGAGTGATAACATCTCATGGCCAGCCATAAGATCAACAAGTTGGTCAATGTTTGGAAGAGGAAAATCGTCTTTGGGACAAGCTAGGTTAAGGTCATGATAGTCCGTGCAGATTTGGATCCCCCCAGTCGCTTTGGTGACAGGAACGATGTTAGAGACCCACTGCGGATAATCGATGGGTTGGATGAAGGAGACTGAAAGAAGGCACTGAAGCTCTTCCTTGACAAGAAGTGCAACACGAGGATGCATTTTGCAAAGCTTTTGCCTAACAAGCTTAGCCTCTAGGTTTGTGACAATGTTATGAGTGGCAATGTTAGGGTCGATGCCACACATGTCAGCATAGGTCCAGGCAAAGGCTTGGCGATTGTCTGAGAGAAATGTGGTATAGTCGGCCTGCTCCTGAGTGTCTAAAGATTGACCGATCTTTAAGACTTGAGGAACATCAGAAGATGAAAGGTTAATGTCAATGGTTGATTCATTTAACATAACTTGTGTTTTAAAAGGGAGGGAACACTGAATGAAAGAATCGTCAACACCCATATAGGTAAGAATGGCATCGTCATCTATGCAGTGGACTATATTGATGGTTGTCGATTCATCGTCTATCATGCTAGGATAAATGAGAGGGAGAGACTTGGGAACCCCGTTGAGCTGATAGGTTAGGGGTTCCAAGCGGATGGTGTTTATGCAAAAAAAAACTAGGAGGGATGGAAACCACCGACTCCGTAGGTGAGGATGGAAGAATAGGCGAGTCTAGAAGAAATTGGTCGATGTTTAGTTCAGGGGAAAGGTTTGTGGAAGCCTCAGTGGGTTCTTGGAAACCCAGTCCATACCATTTCTTTGCATTATCGTCATTAGGTGTTTCGACAGGCTGATGGGAGCCTTGTTCGTAATGTCCAAAGCCAAAACCCTTCCATGCACACCTATAAAGATAGGTATGTGCAAAGGTGGGATTGCTAAGAAAGGAGAAATCGGATGTGAAGATTTGAGGCGAGGAGGAAGGATTTGATTCAGTAGGAGCTTGATCTAGCCCCCCATAGATGAGATTGGTGCAAAGGCTAGGAGGACCATAAGGAATGACCATTTTGATTTGATAGTCATAGTTTGGGTGTTGATGAAGTTGTCCATACTCTTGAGGAGTCTGGAACATGTCTAGAGTAAGGAGACGATATTCTCCTAGTGAAATTCTTTGGAAGATGTCGTCCATGGGGTCCTTGGTTGGTAATTGAGAAGATGATGTGGTGGCAACCACTATTTGCGTACTAGTTGATGCTTCTGCGGATGGAGATGATGTTTGGGTTGATGCCTTAAGTGGGATAAGAACGTCGTTTGGGCTATAGGTCGTGTTACAAGTCTTAAAAGGAGATGGGTCAGCGGGAATGACATGGATTTGTTTGTTGTGTTCAAATTTGACACAACGGTGAAGTGTTGAAGGGACGCAAGCCATGGCGTGGATCCAAGGTCACCCTAAGAGGATGTTGTATTGGAATTCTCCTTCAATGATGTAGAAGAGATCCGGGATTGTGCGTGGACCAACGCGGATATGAAGGACAACAGTGCTGATAGTGTTAGCGGTTGTGTCATTAAATGATCTAAGGATTGTGTCAGTTTTTGATACGCAATTCTTTGGAAGGGCCAATTGGTCAAAGGCATGGGAGGAAATGATATTAATGCTATTTCCCCCATCAATCATAACTTGTTTAATATGGGTTTGATCAACGTAGGCTGTGATGAAAAGGGCAGCATCCTGATCTTCCTCGGTAGAGGTAGGAATCTCAGAATTACTGAAAGTGATGGAGGCGACAGAGGATAAAGAATGGACTAAGGCAACAAGTGGTTGAGGGTCTTTAGGTTGAACCTCAGCTGCCTGTAGGGCTTTGATTAGAGCCTGACGATGTTGGGGGGAGCTTTGGATAAGGTCATATAGGGTCATCTTTACAGGCGTTTGATGAAGTTGTTTTATCATAGATTTTGTGATTGCCTCTGAAGAAGTGGGTTAGGACGCACCTAAGATGGAAATCTTGGGTTTCGGTGGTTGAGGTGCCTGGACAAAAGGATAGGTCCAAGGAATAGCGGCTTTTTCTTTTGCCTTGTCCTTCTGTGACCTAGTGGTTACATGAATGGCATTGATTTCGAAGATAGTAGGTGAAGAAGGGGTTATGGTCTATTTACAAGATGTTGATGTGGTTGATGAGGTTGGATGGGAAGGTGTCGAGGGTTGGTCAAGAGTGTCCTCAAGGAGAAGAGTGTCTTTCTCCATATAGCGGCGAACGACTGCCTTGAGGGCACAACAAGTCTCGGTATCGTGTCCTGGTGTGCGATGGTATAAACAAATCTTTGTATCATCGAACCAAGATGGTTTTGACCTGAGAGGTTGGAATGGCTTGATGGAAGGAAGGGTAATGCTAGAAGTTTGCAAAAGTTGGCGTAATATTAAAGCGTATGAACCTTCTAAGGGGTCCACGCTTGTTGATGCATGACGCGCTGGTGACTTCTGCTTTGGGGATGCTGAAGAAGGTTTTCGTACCACCTTTTGGGTTGGTGGTGCGATGATAGGTGAAGACGGCACTTTCTTTGTGAGTGGTGCCAAATTTTTGAGAGGGGGTTGGCTTGTTGTTGGCGAAGAAAGTAATGGAGGCAATTTGTGTTGGTTAAGAGTCGGAGTAGGAAGCATGCCAAGTAGGGTAGAAGGATGGGGACCTAAGATGGAGGGCAATGTTGAGGGTGGAGGAGGGGTTCATCTTTGTGGTTTGGCAGTCTTCTTCGACTTGGTTGGAAGACTACTTTTGGTTGAGGTTTGGTTCAAGTCCACCTTCACTTGCGGGTGAGTGAGGGTAGAAACAGGACGAATGCCAAGTGTCTTGATCGATTTGGATTGGGTAGATGCAGGTTTAGAAGTGGGGGTTTGGTCTTTGTTTGGAGTCTTGGGTGATTCTGCCTTGGGAGGATTGGCAGCATGAGACGAGAGGGCACGGGAATGTTGAAGAACTTTAAGATGTTCCCACAATCCCCGATGCTCCACATTCCTTGAAGGGAAAAGTTCTAATTTCTCCACTAGTCAGGAAAATGGTTGGGAGGATGTTGGATGAGGTTGGGATCCTTGAGAAGATGTGTTAGGTGTGGCAATAGTTTTGGACCCAAGGTGTATGGGAGTTATAACTAGATTGTCGTTGGTCAAAGAAGATGGAGAGTCAGGTTCTTCTCTTGGTGGAGAAGGAACAGGAGAGTGTGACTCCTCAAGTGGGTAAAGGGCAGGGATTATGGTGCCCTCCACTTGCAATCGAGGAGTAGGTAAGGTCAGGTCCTCCATAGGTAGAAGAAAGGAAGATGGTGAGACCAGTGGTGCTGGTAAGGTTGAGGCATCCTCCAGGATGAGAGAGGTTGATGGAGAACTGACCGGGGAAAGAGGTTCATCTATACGTGATGGACTGGTAGATGGGTTAACCTCTTGAGATTGGTTGGGGATGAAAGGTGAGACCATATTGACCGTTCGAATATCATGTTCATGCGTGTTGTCAATTAAGGTCTGGACATTATTTTGGGTCGGTGGATGGTTGGGGAATGGTTGTTTGAATATGTCGATGCCCTGGTTTGGAGGTGCATTGGGATTATTTAGAACGAGCTCTCCCTTTTCAAGCATATCCTGGACTATGTTTTTGAAAGTTTTACAGTTTCCTGTGTCATGACCTTTGACATGATGGAAATTGCAGAAGTCATTTTCCCTATACCACGTAGGGATGGCACGTGAGGGATCAAATTGTGGCGGTGGTCGAATCTGGGGAAGGTTGAGAATCCCCTGTTTAACAAGCTTTTCCAGTATAGACGCGTAAGATTTTCCAAGAGGAGTATATTGTCTTTGCACGTATCTTTGCTAGAATTGACGAGTGGTGCTCTGAGATGTGGATGGCTCAGGCTAATTAGATGAAGAGGATGACGGTCTAACAGCCACAGTGTTAGCTGAAGCTTTAGACTTAGGATTTGACGATGAAGGTTTAGAAGAAGAAGAATCATTAGTCTTGGAGTTGGGGTTCTTACTCTGCAACTTGACTTTGTTCTCCTCGATGGCACGTAATTCAAGTTTACGGGCCATCGTGAAGGCTTCGTCAAAGGTACGGAAGGTCTGAACCCTTAAAGTGGAAGAAATGTGTTTGGCGCAAGCTCGGGAGAATAGTTCAATAAGTTCAGGTTGAGGTAGGGAAAAGGAGAGTTGATTGATAAGGCCTCTCCAGCGAGCAACGAAGTCAGCGATTGATTCGTCCTCGAATTGGCGGATAGTGTAAAGGTCTGTGATCGAAACCTTTTTGGTGATATTAATGGAGAAGTGGTCAAGAAAAATCTGGGCTAGCTGTGTAAATGTAAAGAGAGAATGGCTGGCAATGGAGCTATACCAGTCGAGCGCAGTGCCAGAAAAAGACATAAGAAATGTGCACAAGAGCAATGCGTCATCATGGGAGATAAGGTAACAGGCATGTCTAAATGCCCATAAGTGTTGTTGTGGGTCTTCCTTGCTTTGAAAGCGAGAAAATTTGGGAAGCTCCCATTGGTTGGGGTATGGTCTAATTAAAACGAAAGGATGAATAGGCTCATTACAAATTTGCTCGTATGAGAGAGCATTGCATGAGCTGGAAACATAAGTCTCTAAGCTAGACATCTTATCCATCAGCATTTTGATGATATCTGCTGACGGATTGGTGGGTGGAGTGCCCCCTAGATTATAAGGTGCTTGAAAGATATTTGGAGGGGCGTATGACGTGGATGGTTGCATAGACGCAACATATGGATAGCTAGTTATGGGAGCAAAAGTTGGGGCCAATGGCACTTGTGTTATGGGGTTGGCTGGCATAAGTTGGATAGGAGCCGTCAAGGATGGTTGAGGCGTGGCTACGCTTGTTGACGGGTAAACGGTTACTCTTGTGTTTATAGGTGCAAGAGTAGGGGGAATAGAGACTAGTAGATTTTGGAAAGGTGTGGGGTTTGGTTGAGTGATTTGAGGTTGAGGGAGTATCGGAACCCCCATGGAGGTAGGTTTAGATGGAGAGGCTACGTTTTGGAGGTAAGACACGGTTGGGTTATTGGTGGAGTTGTTGTCTAATGGTTGAATTGTAGGGGCCGTTGATGTGATTCTTGTGTTAACTAAGGAAGTCGGCATCCCATAGATTGGGTTGCCTAGGAAGTCTCGCATTTGGCTATTCGAGAGATAGTGTTGTAAGGCTTTGACGTTAAGGTCCAAGAATCATGCAAAGTCTTGGTCCCCTTCTGGGACGATAGGAGTTTGAGGCGGGGTTGGGCGAGTAGGAGTTCTTTCAGTCTCTGAGTTGAACTCCATTATAGGACTGGTTATAGATGGTGAAGGTGGAAGCGGTTGTTGACTAGCGTGGTCAAGAAGGGCTTTGGTTTGACTGCGTGTCAAAACCATTCAAGGCAAGAAAGGGTCAGGTTTTAGAAAACTGTGTTCTGTCAGTCTTAGAAAACCAGAATGGATGTTTAAACAGTTAGCAAGTTGGATTTTAAGCTTGCTATTTTTTGGAAAAAAGAAAATAGACAGAGACTGACGTCGGTATAAAAACTGATGTCGGTGAAGAATACTGCCGATGTCAGTCAGATGACCGATGCCGGTACAGAAAAGTTGCCGACGTCGGTTACAGGACCGATGTCGGTTACTGTGTTTTTCAGAAACTCAAAAAAAAAGTTTTTGGAAATGGAGAAGACGTCCTTACCAGCTCAAAAAAGATAGATAAAAATAGAAAATATGATGATGACAGACAGAGCCTAGCGTTAAATCCCTAGAAACAATTTTATTAAGATTATGTGGCTTATGCCTTAATATGATGTTTGAGGAAGTTGGCTGTAAGAAGGGTCCTAGAATAGGCGATCTAAAGATGGTTTCAGGTATGTTAAGGCACTCAAAAATCTGTATTAGCTTCCGTACAGGCCTAGTGCTAAGGAGCAAGCTCCCCTCACTTCACGATTCCAGTGGTTAGCTGGTTTCGCTTAGCCAAAATATACTTTCACTATAGTTTTGACTCTGCCAGAGAACAGAGTTGGTTTTCCCCTTGGTGGTGAAATCCAAGTAGGATTGCCAGGTTGGGTAAGGTTGTCTGCTGGGTGATGAAATCCCAGTCGGGCCTTATCTCAAGTGAGTTTTATGTTTTATTGAGTGCACGTGGTCTGGTAGTGTAACATCAAGTGATCTACGATTTATTCAATATGCGTTTTACTAATTACTAAGTGTGGACTAGAAAGATACAAGCACAAGCAGAAATGTAATGCAATAAGTTTTAAAGCCCCAAAATCAAAATATTGAATTGGAATGAAGACAAGTTGGAGAAAGGGTTGAAGAAAACAATTTTCTTACTAGTCTAGAAAATGCAAGAAAAAGGAAGAAAGAGTTCTTTTTATTTCCTGCTTATGATGTTTTTTAGAAAAGAAGAAAGAGGTGAAGGTTAAGAAGCCTAATGCAACTAAATGAACGAAGAAGAAAGGGAACCCAAGGAAGGCCCTAAAGGGGTCCCACCGGGCGTGCCAGAATGTTTCTATTCAAATTTTGTTTAAGAATTCAAAGGAGAGAAACTTAAGAAGGAATGGTCAAGGCTTGATATGTACCTGGATAAAGTCTGTGCACCGTAATCCAGACACTGTGAGTACTCCTCTTTGGCTATGGAGGAATGACACCTGCAAAGAGAAGAAGCTTGGACAAAAGAAGATGTTAAATGGATAGATGGTGGGTTGTCAAGCGAAAGCTTGATCCCAGAAGTATGAAAACTTCCTTAAGGGATATAAACCCACTAATCAACAGAAAGAAATGTCTGATAAAAAGCTGAATAATGAAGAACTGAAAGTGATAAAAGATGGAAATGTAAAGGAGAAAATAAGACTTACTTGAAAGAAGCTATCGGATTGATGACAGTCACCGGCGTCGGTAATCCTACCGGCGTCGGTTGATCAAGGTGCCGACGTCGGTTAATATGCCGATGTCGGTTGGGGTAGTGACCGGCGTCGGTCGGGGAAAAGGTCTTTGGACGAAGTTTGGTTAAGTCTGTGGTCTATGGACAGAGTTTGGTCAGGGTCTGGGTTTATTTGAATAGTCTGTGGATAGAGTCTGATCAGGGTTTTGGTCTGTGGACAAAGTTTTGGGCTTGGTTGAATGGTCTGGGGTCTGAGTCTGAGAGTCAGGTTAAATGGGCAGAATGTATGATCCGATAGAGGACAGAAGAAATAAGGAGGTGGATAAATCAAGATTCAAGTCTGGGTTGATTAACAGTCTGGTCTAGGGAGATATTGTTTGAAAGCAATAACTGAAAAGAGAATAAGAACACAGACAATATACTTACCTGTGCCTTGTGGAAGGTGTGTTACCGATGATTCCCGTACCTGCTGTTGATGTAGCTTGTATGGAGAACCTGTTGCTGATGGAGAACCTGAAACAGTTGCTGCACCTGAGAGAGAAAGTGAGAGGCTTGACTGAGAGATTTTATAGATTGACGAATGGTCAAAGATTAGGATTCGTCAGTTGCTTCCATGGATTTGCTGATTTCTGATTCAGATCATCAAAGAGTTTGAAAAATTGGTTAAGTATAACCGATGTCAGTGATTCCGCCGGCGTCGATCGACACTTGGCCGACGTCGGCGGGGTTAGAATGGGCAAAAAGAGCCACCAAGCCCATTTTTCATCCGCCAAGTGCCCTATCCGTTGGAGAATGCTGAGGGTTGGGCTAAATACGCACGAGAGTTTGTTAGGTGGTTAGAAGAATTAGGAATAGATCTTGAGTGAGTCATAGGAGGAGAATTAGTCCAAGGTGAGGTGTCCCAGGTGAGGTGTCATGGGTGATGTGTCCAAGGAGGGCGGTTAATTCAAAATAAGTTAATTATTTTAAATTAGTAAATGGGTTAGGAATGGGTTAGGAATGGACTAAGAGAGAAAGTGACCAAGGGTTAGACACTTTTTAGGTGTCTACAGGCACCTGCCCTTTAGGGTGCTTTGGCAGCCCTTTGCCTTGATAGTTCCTGCAGATAAATCCCTGGCCTTTCTATTTAAGGCTTCCTTTGGTCAAATGTTCCCCATGGACATTTCCCTAGGGAAAATTCCCGCGGACAAATCCATAGGGAATATTCCTGTAGACATTTGTCCCGTGGACAATTTGCCTGGGGAAAATTCCCGTGGACAAAAGTCCACAAAAATTTGTTTCGCAAATCTTTGACTGGTCTTCAAACTTTGCCTACATTTTATACTTAGAATTCTTTTAGACCTTTTTCCTAAATGAATTCCTTCAGACAGAAGTTTGAAAGAATTAAGTGTTAGCCAATTTTTGAATGCCTTAAACAAATATGAAAGAATTACCTTTCAGCTTCCTTGTGCTTTTATTGATTAAGTGTCCTCTACAAGGGTACTTGTCCTTCGAGAATTCTCTTCCTACATTGAACTACCCCTTTGAACTTTGACATTGAACCAATCGATTGAACCAAAAATGGTTCAAGCCGATGGTTCAATGAATTAAAAAAGCTGATAAACTAAGTATTGAACCAAGACGTTATGAACTTGTCTTTGAACCAACATTTAAACCATTTCATTAAACCAAATGATTGAACCAATTCAATGGTTCAATGAAGTGCACTGAGTCCCTTTGAACCAAAAGCCGATGAACTGTCTAATGACTCAAGTGGTTGAATCAATCATTGAACCAAGACATTGAACCAAGTTTTGGTTCAACAGTTCAAACAAAGCTTTGAAAAGTGTCTTCGAACCTACTATTGAACCTGTAGACATTGAACCAAAGGATGAACTAAAATAATGAACCAACTATGTGAAATAAAGAGTTGAACCACTTGGTTGGACCGAGCCATTGAACTGTTCCTTTGGTTAAACCTGCCATTAAACCTTTGAACCAAGATGGTTCAGTGGTTCAATAGTTTAAGTCTCTTTTTTCACTTAGATGCTTGCCGATGAAGATTTTAAACTGAACCAAAGCTCTAAACCATTTCTGGAAAATGACTAAGTGTTGAAAACCATCTTTTGACTGAAACCACCTGCAGAAGCCTTTGAACCTATATAAATGAACCTGCCTGTAGTATCTAAAGATACAAAGTCCATAGAAATCAACATGTAAAATCCATTTAACTTGACTTGCAAAGTCTATAAATTTTTTGAGAAGCTTGGAAAATGAGGAATCTGAATGTGTAGGACAATTTTAGAAATGGAAGAGACAATTTTGGTCTGTAAGACCAAAATAATTCAAATGTTGTCCCAAAAATGAATGCTACTTTTGGGGGACAACATGTATAATAATTAGACCTAATATGGTTCAAGAAAGAATCTATTCAGTCTATAAGCTATTCATTAACATATTGACTATAGGAAAACCAATAATTGCATTTATTTTCAATCTATAGTAAATAAATATGTTCAACTATAGAAATGGAGAAGATATGTTATTAATGAATAAGTGTCTTATCTCTCAAAATATTCATTTCCTTGACAAGTAAGTACCTTATAGCCACTTAAGCAGACTTAGGCATGGATCTATCAAGTCCATGGATATGAGGACTTTATCCTCACAATGAAAGCAAGTAGAGTTCGTGTAGAATATCAAAGCAAAGGGATTTAGGGATTAGAGAGTACAATGGAGCATTTATTTCTTCTCAAATCCTTTTAGTCCTAATTTAATCAAATATTATTCAAAAATCAAGAAGGATAGAAGATCAATTAATGATCTCAAATGGTGTGTTCCCCCTCTCTCTCCCCTTTCTCCTATATCTCTTATTTTATTTCATTTGTAAAAAAATCTCTCTCACTTTTGATAATAAATTATCTCTCAATTTTTGAAGAGAAGAGACTCTTATTTGATAAGGTTATACCTATCAAATTTTGTATGAAACACTTTTTGAAGCAATAAATACTTTCTTTACCTATTTCTCCCCTATAAATTGTGTGTATGAAATATTGTGCATGATGGCATTGTGAAGGAGAATCTTTCATGCCCTTTGTCCTTTTTTTTCTCATTTATAGGTGTTTTCAAGTTAGTTATAGGTCTAAGTTAGTGTTCTATCATTTATGAAAGCTCTCAGTGAGTCTTAGAACTCCTCTTTGCATTCATTCATTGCTTCTTAAACCTAGTTTATGAAACACTTATGCAACTAGTTAGTTTTGTAAGATTGTGTGAGCTAGCATTGTCTTATGCTTCCTTAGTATTTACTTCATGCTTATGTGATTTCCCATTTAAAGTTGGTGCATCACCTTGTTAACTTTATTAGGATCCCTTTTCCCCCTTTATAACCCTTTTCCCTGTAATATCATTAGTTTAGGTGATCCATCAATAGGAAGCCAACCTTCTCCAGAGATCCAATCCCACCATAGGTGACCCACAGTGTGGGGTTGTTCCCATAGTGTAGATTAATTGGAGAGAGCTTTAATAACCCTGTCCAAGGGAAAAAATTGATGCTATAATAGTTACCACCTTGGCATTGGCCTATGAAGAAGCCATCCACATAAATAGACAACTTAATCCCTAGGTGATTGGTATACCTAGCATCAACAAATGGCTTCCTAGCATTGAATCCAATCCCAAATGTGAATTAGAATGTCCTTGCATTCAAATAAAACTAGTTATACATGTTACTTCCTTTAATACATACAACACATCCAAATTATAGTTTTTTGAACAAACATGAACAAGGCAATGGTTACTATTAGAATCAATAGTTGGATACATCTTCTACTATTGTACTCTAGGGCACTGACTCTATAAAAACAAAGCTAGATGGTATTCAAAAGATGGTTCAAAAACTAAGTAATGACTTCTTTGGCATGCAAATAAAGATAGGAAATGTCAATGGCCCAAATGGTAATTAGAATTCTAGATCTAGAGGTATAATAGACCATTCAATAGTACTAAAAATAATATAGAGTAGCCCAACAAGCTTCTAGAGATCAACATGGTAGAGATAGCTCTACCTAATTAGTACATAATCCATAATACTTCTCAACATGGTAAGCTTGATTGTGTTGAATTTTTTTTAGCATTTGAAATCTTTCAAAAAGAAGTAGTAAGGTAGGATCAAATGCATAATCCATCAAAATCCCACCAGGATCCAAGATTTTCAAGCACTACCATGTTCTTTGATACTCATAAATTTCCTTTTCAAAATGAAGATGATAAGGTACTAGAGAATAACATTGATAAGATTCATGCTTTCCAACAATTCTAGAAAGGTGGTTATAATCTAAGGAACAGGTAGCCCTTCACAACTTCTATTCCTCCAAATAGCACAACCATTCCACCAAATCAAAAAGCTGATAACAATACACCTCCCTTGAAAGGGAATGATTAGCCTCAAAATAAGGAAGAATAGAACAAATGAGGATACAACATGATTAAAGACATGAATAAAAATAAATAAAATATTACCCTTTATGAATTAGCTTAGATCACTAAAAAAAAGGAGCTACTATGGAAGTCTATCATAGGAAAAGCCCTTGTGGAAAGGACAAAAACACCTATATAAAAAGTAAAGGTTACTAACACCAATGTCATTTATAAGATCAAGCCAAAGGTTCTACCTATTTTACTAATTATTAGGGCATTTGGTAAGAATATTCGTAATTATTTCATTGATTTTAGAGCTTTAGAAACTATGATTCCTACTTATGTATGTCAAAATCTTGGTCTAACTCCAAGCCCTTCTAAGAGAAAAATTTCACAATTGGATAAAATGGTGGTGCCAATGGTTGGAGAACTGACTAATGTACATATTCAAGTGGCATATGAGCCATGAGTTTAGATGAATATTGACATATATATGGTGGACATACCTAAAGGTTATAGAATGTTATTGAGTAGGGATTGGTCTAAAATGCTCAATGGATTTCTCTCGCATTTGGCTATCATGGAGAGGCATTGCAAATAAAATTTGGATCAATAAGGAACCAAGGATAAAGTATCCTATCATAGAGTACAATTTCAAGAATGAAGAGGTAAAGTATAAATCCCCTAGCCTTTGTATTTATACTTTTACTACACAAAATTAAATATAAGAGCCAGAATTTGAGGGTTCTAATCAACTATAAATTCTCCACTTTGATAACATTAAATACAAAAAAGGATCAATCATAGGAATTGAACTAATTGATCGATAGGGGAATAAGTTTTTGGCAACATATAGGTTATAAAACCCTTGCACTAACAATAGGATATAATATGAAGCCTTAATTTTGGGATTGAAATTTACACTCAAGAATAATGTCAAATAGTTACTAGTATTTGGGGATTCAGAGCTGGTAGTCAATCAAGTTATAAAAAAATACCAGTGAAATCTATCTTATTTGAAAATATATAAACATAGAGCATGGGATTTGATTGAGAGCTTTGAGACTTTCAACATAGTAGTGGTTCCTAGAAATTAAAATCAAGTTGTAGATTCCTTAGCTACTATTGATACCAATTTGGATCCTCTCCAAGTATCCAAGGTAAAGAGATTATCCATTGATCTAGTACCTTATCCTTCTATTCTTGAAAACATAAAAAAATTCCAAGTCTTTGGTGATGACCAACATATCATTTAGTTTCTAACCAATTCAGGACAATTTGAGTCCCAAATAATTGATGATAAATAAGTTAGTCATCTCTACCAAGATGAGTCAAATAAGGAAGGTATATTTCAACTTAAAGAGAATCATTTCCCAACTAGTTTGGTCTCCTTAGAAATACCATTTAATATAGATCCTCAAGCTCAATATCTAAGGCAACCCAAAGTCAAAGAGTCTAACTTCAAAAGGGATAATTTAGGTGATGAACATAGCCCATAGCATGTCAACATTGGCCTCAACTACACTCTAGAAGAAAGACAACAAGTGAAGTATTTAATCACCCTATATAGAGATGTGATTGTGTGGAAATATGAAGACTTAAAGGTTTATGAACAAAAAGGTCATTACTCATACAATTCCATTGAAACTAGACCATAAGCTATTCAAACAGAGATAGAGACCAATGAATCCCATCTTGGAGCCTCTTATTCAAATAAAAGTGGAAAAGTTGTTAAGTGTGAGAATATTCTTCCCAATCAAACATTCTACCTAGGTGGCCAATTTGATTGTAGACAGAAAAAGAGTGGAGAGATCTAGTTATGTGTTGATTTCAAAAACTTGAAAAACACTTCTAAGAAGGATAAATATCTACTACCTTCCTTAGATGAAGTGATATATATATATATATATATAGTTAGTTAGTGTCTCTAAAATGATGTTCTTCTTGGATGGATTTTTAGGCTATAATCAAGTATTGGTACAATCAAAGGATAAAATGAAGACTATGTTTACTATGAAGTGGGGTACGTATACATATAACATGATGCCTTTTGAAACAACAAACATAGGATCCACCTTTAAGTGAGTCATGTATCATGCATTCAAAGGATTAAAAGGTAAATGTGTAATCATTTATATGGATGATCTTACTATGTTCTCCAAGAATAGTAATGATCATGTAAGCCATCTATAGTCAATCTTCAAAAGATGCAGGAGGTTCAACATCTTATTGAGCCTAAAGAAGAAAATATTTAGAGTTACTAAGGGCAATATGTTATGACACATCATTACCAAAGAAGGAATCACCATTGATCCAAATAGAATCCAAGAAATTTCAAAGATTGCACCACCAAACAAAAAGAAAGATCTCAAGTCATTCTTTGGGAAGATTAATTTTATGAGAAATTTTATCTTAGGATTTACAAAAATTGTGAGACCCCTAAATGCAATCCTTAAACTAGATGCTAAAATAGAATAGAAAACTAAGGCCTATAAGTCTTTTTAATACATTAAAGATGTTATATCTTATGCCCTAGTATTGATTAGTCTAGATTTTACAAAGGATTTTTACTTGTACTCATTTTATTTAGAGCATATAATTGATGTTATCATAAAATATAAAAAATATGAGAATGAGCATCTAATTCCATTATTGAGCATGAATTTTAAGGATACAAAACTTAGGTACTCCATACTTGATAAATAGATCTTCACTCTAGTTAAAGTAGTGAAGAAATTTTGACACTATATCTTGAGGAATAAAACTATTACTATCATAATTTATCCTTCTATCAAGCTAACTTTTTCATAGAAGGAATTAGGATAATGTAGAGGTAAATAAATGGAAAATCTATAATAATTTGACATAGAAATCAAGCCTACTAAGATCGTTCAAGGTCAAGGAATTATCTAACTCATAACTGAACCCAATCAATGTATTAATTTAGAAGAGGTATGTGAATCTAAGGTATCCATATGGGAATGATATATTGACATAATCTAATATCTACTTATATGTACTTGTTCCTTAAAACTCAATAGAAAATGAAGGAGAGATTTGAGGCTCAAAGTTTCTAACTACATGATTAAGAAAGGAGCTCTCTATAGAAGAAACTATGAAGACATCTATCTTAGATGTGTATCTATAGAAGAAGCTAAAGATATTCTAGAAAACATGCACCAAAATATAGGCAAGGGTCATCTATCTGGGAATACCACAACTCACGATATCTTAATAATGGCTACTATTGGCCAATAGTTTTCAAGGATGCTCTTGCTCATGTAAGGACATGCTATGAGTGTCAAGCTTTATCAAAGAGAGAAGTACATGAAACAATGCCATTATAACCTATTATTGAAGGAAGGCCATTTTTATAATGTGGTTTAGACCATTTTTATCAATAGGTCATAAGTTTATATTCACTACCACAAACTACTGCACCCAATGGAATCATGTAGTGGCCAAAAAGAATTATAGAGCACAAGATATGATTCACTTCTTGGAGTAACACATAATAATTATATTTGGAACTCTCATTTCTCTAGTTTATGATAATGGTCCATCATTCATATCAATTTAATTTATTGAATGGGCTTATGACAACCAGATCACTATCAGGTCATCTTCTAACCATTACCCTTAGGGAAATGGATTAGCTAAATCAACAAATAAAAACTTGATAGATGCAATTAAGAAAGCATCTAGGGATAAGCCTAGGTACTAGTACAATATAATAAGTTACACCCTTTGGGTAGAGCAAATAAGATATAAGCATGCCCTTAAATCTTCACACTATCTGTTGGTGCATGGACACAGGCTAGTGTTCCCAATCATTCTAAAATTACTGACTTATTAATTAATGCAAGAATACATGGAACTATTTTGGCATAAATTTTCACCCTTGTAGAGGGTTATGTAGGCTCTCTCCAATTGAGCTACACTATGGGAATAACCCTAGGTTGTGGGTCACCTATGGTGGGGTTGAACCTCTAGAGAAGGTTGGCTTCCTATTGATGGATCACCTATACTAATGTTACTATTGAGAAAAGGGTTATAACGGGGGAAATAGGGATCTTAGTAAGGATAAAACGTGATGCACCAAATTTAAATAATAACTCACATAATCTTGAAGTAAACATTGAGGAAGAACAAGATAATGCTAGATCATATAATCTCACAAAACTAGCTAGTTTCATAAGTGTTTCATAAACTAGGTTTAGAAAATAATGAATGAAGGAAAAGAGGAGTTCTAAGACTCACTGAGAGCTTGCATAAATAATAGAAAGAACACTAACTTATACCTACAACTAACTTGAAGACACCTTATAAATGATAAATAAAAAAGAACAATGGGCATGAAAGACTCTCCTTCATAATGCCATCATGCACAAGCTTTGCTACACACAATTTAGAGGGGAGAGATAGGTAAAGAAAGTTTTTATTTATTCAAGAGGTATTTCATATAAATTTTTATAATTTATAGCCTTATCAATTAAGATTCTCTTATCTTCCATAATTGAGAGAGAAAATCTTCTCAAAAGTGAGTCTTTCTTCTAAAAAACCTGAGAGAGTTACAATGTGTCATAAAATGAAAGATATAGAGAAAGGGTAAGGAGAGAGTGAGCACACCATCCTATATCATTAAATGAGATACCACCTTTTATGTATGCTCCACCATATTTTGATTAAATTAGTGCTAATTTTCTATTTTGGGACTTCATGTTATCTTCCACTTGCTTCATTATAAGGGCAAGGTCCTTATATCCATAGACTTGACAAAGCCATATCTAAGTCTAATTTTAATGGATACAAGTATCTATTTGTGAAATATAAGAGAATGTATAAGGATGAAACATTTATCTATAATCACATATCTTCCCCTAATTCAAACCTTGAACATATGTCCACTATAGATGAAAACCAATCCAGTTTATTGGTTTTATTATAGTCATCAAATCGATCAATATTAATAGGTTACACAGACTCATTCTTGAATTATATTACATATAAACAAACCTATTCTGCCTCTGGTCTTTATAGAAGCTGAGAAGTTACTACACATGAGGATAATCCTTCTAAAATAGAAATGAACATAGACACAAAATAATCCTACAACTTTTAGAGAATGGGGTCGATAGGTTCTAAATCACCGACTAGAGGTCCCATCAAACTTTAATGATGATAAAGCTTTATAATTTAGCCATCTTGACTATATGACTACATCTTTTGCTTAGTAGTGCTCAACTGAATTCTAATGGTGGCATATCCATTTGAGATATTTGCTCTAGTTTGAACTCAACCATGTTTGACCTATACTCAAAGCTTCATGTCTTTGACTTTTAATATTAACCATCGATCAACTTTCTTGTGTACCATTAGATCTACTTATCTTAGCTAACATGTACACCATTAATTATCTTCTATAAAAATGGGTATGGACCATAGATATTTTTCTAGTTTAACATGGTTGAGATACTTTTCACCCATGTATTTGTATTTGAGATTCACTGACCTTTTGACCCATCGCTCATTGTTAGATATACTTTGTATGGTGGATCATGCACCATTTATCATCTTGGACCCATTGGCTTTATCAGTTTCCATGTGCCATTATATCTACTTTTGGGAACCCAAGGTATTTCCACTTGTTAGCCATGCATTCATCTTAGGATATTATGACCTTTTGACTTGATGCTTACCATTGATCTTAGGTGCATCATCAAATGTGCTCCATTATATATTTGGGACCCACTGAAACTATATGGTTGCCACTAGCCATTGGATCTTTGGTATGATTGAATGATGATAATTGATCTTAGAATATTTTAATTTAAATGGATATTTTATGAGGCTCAAATTTGACATCTATGAGCATGTCTCACTTAATAAGGATTTTTAAATCCAAATGGTTAATTGTTAAAACTTTAACTTGATGTCCCCGTGCATGTTTCATTTTGATTATTCAACTTTAAGACTTAGATCTTGAGATAGACAACTCATCCAAACATGAATTTTTTAGAGAATATTAAAGGCATAAAAAAACCATGTCCATGTAACTCTTTGACCTATGTTGAATTTTCAAGTGCATATATCAAATGTGTAACCAAATTGATTTGTTCATCTCTATGTGATGTGCTTGTGATGGTTTGGTTCTTCTAGAATTATGAAATAAATTGTTGTCTCTTTAGAAGTATTTAATGTACTTATAAGACTTTGTGTAACCTGATTCATGCCCCTGAATGCTTGAAACACCATGAGAACCTATTGGTATTTTGACTTTATAATCCTAGACCTGTTTCCAATCTTACTTCCCAAGGATCAACAAATTGCACTTCAAGTTTTCTTAAAGTGTTTCAAAATCTTTGTAAGTGACATTTTATCTTATTCTTAATTATTTAGTCACCCACTCAATCAAGAACTCTATTTAGCTGATCACTCCATACCAAGATCTCTAGAAACTTATCCATCTAGGCAAATTTCCATATGTAGGCCAAATTGGCCAATATTTTGGGTGACATCCTAGGATTGCATGCCTAATATGCAAATACTAGTGGCCTTAAAATAATCTATTGGGAATATAGAGTATCAAGTCTTTTCTCTTAGCTGATCATGAAAATGATACAATGCTACCCCTTTTTAAAAAAACTTCCTCTTCAAACAATAGGGAACAAAAAAGAAACAAAACAACTGTGCCCAAAGTACTTATTGAAAGGGAAACACACAAAAGTGAAAGGAAAAGTGCATAAGGAACTTAGAGGAAAGCATAAAAAAATTACTCTAATATGTAAAGTATCATACAATAGCTAAAAAATCTTCTAATAATAAGGCTTTAAATGAATGCCAATAACTAGGATGAGTAATACCTCTCCATCCAATTGAGCAAGCTAAAAAGCATTATGCTATTTATATCCATAGATCAAATATGTACCACTCCACAAGATATAAAACTTGTATGGTTTCCTTTATTCATCTTATTTGTATCTGATTTGAGGACCAAGTTCACTTCCTTGAAGTCCCTTACTATGACTCTCTTGTCAAAGGCCTTTTTAACCTGAGCTTAGTGTAACTCTAATGTATTCATTACAAGGTCTTTAGTTTTTGTAAGCTCTATGAGATCTACCATCCTTACGCTCATAGGCTCACTTCCATTAGCTCAAGCTAATGTGAAAAACCCAAGATAAGCAGTTCAAGAGAAATGGGAAACTTGGCTTCCCTTTTATATATAAGGACATATAGAGAATTTCCAATGGCAATTTTGGTAGTCACTCTGTCAGTCCATAAGGTTGTCTTTAGATATGTATGCCACATTCTTTGATTCTCTTCCATGGTCCTCTTGATAATACTTATCAAGTTCTTATTTATGGACTCTGTCAGTCCATTACCTTTGGTGTAGTAATTGGAGGATGTACTAAGATAGATGCCCATCTTGAATTCCCATTCACTTGAATTTATACCAATAAATGCTAATGCATTATTTGAAATTATAGTAGTCGGGACACCAAACCTAGTTACTATGTTGTCATAGAAGTCCAACACTGCTATTTCATTGGCTTCTCTCAATGTAATTACCTCCACCCACCTAGTGAGGTAGTCATTAGCAGTAAACACCCATTTATTCTCTACACTTGAACATGGATTTATCATCCCTATGAATTCTAGACCCTATTGCACAAATTTTTGCTCCACCTGAATTGGGTTTAGGGGATGGGCTACAAATATTTGTTTTCATACAAATAGAGTGCATTTTTGACATTTCTTGACCCATGCATAAGCATCCTTGAAGAGTCTAGGCTAGTAATTACCAACTCTCATTACCTTTGCTACTATTGTTCTTGGGTAAAATGACCTCATATAGGTCCATCATGGGACTGATCCAAAATATTTGTTACTTGATTATCATCAATGCACCTAAGAAGTACTCCATCGAGGTCCTTTATAAATAAAACCCTATTAAACAATGCATAAGGTATGGATTAAAGTTTGAAATACCTTCTTTTTTCTCTATCCAAATCTTGAGGGCATTCTCCTATCATCAATAAATGTGTCATCTCTTGGAGCCAACTATTATGAATTGGAGGTGCATCTATTTATGAGTTATCTTGTGTCACCAAAACAATTTTTTTATCTTCTTGAAGGTCATCCACCATATACTCACACAATCCTTTACCTCTTATCATCTTGGTGACTTTGATTTCCACATCATACTTCATGACCTTGGTAATCCAACCTTCTCTTTTCTCATTCAAATCCTTGTTAAGGAGAAAGTACCTCACTCCAGGATGAGACACCATAAGATGGAGCTTACCATTGGAGAGCATTGGTCTAAATTTTTTGAGTTTCCTTAAAGTTACAAGAACCTACTTTTATATAAAAGTGACCTCACCTCATATCCTTCCATCCCTTGACTAAAGAAGAAAATTATTTGCTCAAGCCCTTCACCATTCTTCTGCATCAACATAGTTAATATGTTGTCAACATTGGAAAAGGTTTAAAATATGAAATCCTTAGAGAAATTGGGATTCATGAGTGAGGGTGCTTGAGCAATGGCTTACTTGATGGCCTCAAATGTTCCTTTACCTTCATTTAACCAAGAAAACACTTGGATTTTATTTAACATGGTAGTGATGGGTTTAATTAGGTTTGACAAAGTAGGTATAAACCATCTACAAATTTAATATTCCCAAGGAAGCTCTATATTCCTTTCTTGTGATTAGGTAGAGATAGTGCTAAGATAACACTTATTCTATCAGGGTCAATGGATAATCCTTCCTTTGAAATAATGTGACCTAAAAGTTTGCCTTCATGAATAGAAAACACATAATTCTTGGGATTTAAAGATATCCCATACTCTCTACATATTTAGAAGATCAACCTTAGATGGTTCATGCGATCACTGGCCTTCTTGGATAAAAATGTGATGTCATCCAAGTAAACTAGTACCATTTGATTCAGCAACCCTTGGAAAGCCATGTCCATGGATCTTTGGAAAGTGGCCTCAACATTTTAAAATCAAAAGGCATCTTCTAGTAAGAATATGTGCCCACTTTGTGGTGAAGGTAGTCTTATACTAATTTTCTTCCCTTACCAACACTTGGTTGTATCATGAATATCCATCCAAAATGGAGAAACATTTTGAACCAATAACTATCTAAATAAATTGCTCTATGGATGGAAAAGGATAAAAATCCTTCAAAAAATCCCTATTCACATCCATAGATTCAACACATAATCTGATTTCCCCACTCTTCTTCCTCACTGGTACCAAATTGGCTACCCATGAGGAGTGCTTAATGGGAAAGATGATCTTGTATTCAGTTCATTTGGTCAATTCTTTCCTCATAATCTATATAATTTTAGGGTGTATAGGCCACTTCTTTTGCTTGATAGGCTTAGCATTAACCTCTAATTTTATAGTGTGTTGGGCTAGCTTGGGATTAAAGCCTCTTAGGTCACTATATTCCCAAGCAAAGATGTCTACATATTATTTACATAGCTTTATGAAAGCATGCCTTTTAGCTTTATTGCTTACCTTTCCAAGCTTGAGGAGCTTGTATTTGAATATAAGGACTCTGTCATAGTTCTATTCACTTGTTGACATCATTACCTTATTTTTTCTCATATGATCTCCCTCATGGAAAATATGTTCAAGGGTGACAAGCCCTTTAGGAAGCTTGTTAGATCTCAACTAAACAATTTGATCCTCATACTAATGTTGTAACTTTTCCTAGTGTATGGAGGAGAACTATGCTTCTTGTTATAATAAAAAAGTAATTTGCTTATCATTTTCAAAGAACTACCAATGAGATTCATCATTTTACACTAATGGTCTCACCACCACTTTGACATATGGCTACACCCTAGTCATTTTAAACTCAATTAGGATATCAAATTGAGCTCTCATTGCTACCAACCTATCAACATGTCCATTTTTGTTCCTTGTCACTACTTCGATGTTAAAATTTTCAAAATCCTCAATTAGGTCCCACACTCTATGTTTGTAAGACTTCATCAAGGGATTCCTAGTGATATTCTAGCCTCTCACCTGGTGCACTATCAGCTCATTGTCTCCATAAACTTGTAAATACTTGATCCCTCTCTTACTATCTTATTGAAGGCCATGGATAAGACCCTCATACTATAATGCATTATAAGAGAAACTAAATTGAAACTTGTAAGAAGAGAAACACTTATCATTTGAGGGAGATATTAGCATTACACCTACACCCACTCCATGTTTTCTCCTTGAACCATTAAATAATAATTTTCATAAGTTAGTAGGATATTGTTAAGGTCAAATGAGGGATGACATGGATTGATTCTCTTCATGTAATTAGTAAACACCCATGTCCATCTCTTCAACTCATTCCAAGGGATCAACCAAATGATTGTCATTCCATAGTTCAACCAAGAACATGTTTGGTATCTCCTCAAGATGAGTGTTTAGTTCTTGACCAAATGTAAATTAATCCTCATCAAGGATGGTGTAATTGAGTTTTATGCTACTTGGCCCAAAAGGTTTAATGTGGATTTGTGTAATGGGCTTAACCTTGATAGACACTTTGGTCACATATCTTATTTTGAATGCCATGTATGACCAATCTACTGTAACATAACCTCTAATCTTTGCAATGAATTCCTTAGATAGGCATAGGACAAAATGAGGAGGTACATCTAGGATCAACACATATTGAACCACTTAGAAACTATGACAAGCATATAGGACCATGTTGAGATCTCTAAGGATACCAGATGGCTTTATGGAAGATCCATCTAGCTACAACACTCCTTTAGATTGGGGCTCATACTTTAGACCAAGATGGTATACTATAGACTTTAGAATTATTGAGGTTTTATCCCCACTATCTATGAATAAATTATGCACTAAAGAGTCACCAATGATTATTGAAATGTATAAGAGAGGAGATTTGACCAACTTACCTAACTGCCCTTCACTAGGTCCTTTGGTTTCATTAGTGAGCCACATTCTCTTTGACTAGTGGTTTCTTAGAAACATTGATTCTTGATAACCCTTCTTAGAGGATGTCTACTTGACTAAGCATGGAGAGCATATCCCACATTGTCATACTCACATTGTACCTTTTCATTTATTCCAAATTGTTGATGGGTTAACAACTAACTTTTGGTTGTGCTTTGGGAGCCATAACTATTTTTTAAATTTGTGAGTTTTAAGGGACAAAGACATTCCCCTAATTTTTATTCCTTTGATCTATTGAAACCATTAGAATAAAAATAGGTTCTTTTGGCTTTGATATTGAAGGAGTAATGGTAGGAGGATCCTTGACTACTCCTTGGTTATCATCCATGTTCCTTTTTTTAAACCTTGTATTTGTTGCCATTCAAATGTATGTCTAGATAGAACTAGCCTGTTGATTGAATGCATAACACTCTTCTTGCTCATAATTTACCATTGTATCACCCAATTGGCTTGGTATTTGATCAATGTTTTGACCTTATTAAGGATCTTCTAGTTTTTTCATCATGGGTACCTCTATGTTCTGAGCCATAAGAGCTTGATTTTACCCATAATTAGTAGCTTGCTACCATTGATCATTGAAAGCTTGAATGAAATTAGTGGTTGGAATAATGGATTTCCCAAAATACTAATTCCAAGTCATGGTGCCCTCAGCTTCTTGAGTAATATTTTTTTTAATGGGGACCAAAGTGTTGGAAGTGTTTTCAACATTTGGATTATAGTTTTTTTGCCTAACATAGTTAGGTTTCCCTTGTCCTTAGCTTTGACCATGGCCTTGGCCTTGGAAGTTTCCTTTGTAGGGTACCTTATTTTCCTGATAAGATTTTGTTGAGGTTGATATGAGTCTTGGTAATGCTTATTGAAATCTTGTTTCCTCTTAACATTCACCAATTCATTTCCTAAGGATTAGAATATACTTTTAAGCTCTTAAAAGTTCTTATGTTCTTGGGAATCACCATATTGGCTTGTGGAATCCTTCACTTGATTAGGTGAGGGTATAACATCAATTTTAGGCATAGGAGGAATGATAGAAATGGGAAGAATATAAATAAGGGGTGGTCCAATCTCAAGGAACAAAGGCATTGGTGGTCTAGGTGTAAGCATATCAACCTACACCAGATAATTTTTTGCTCTGATTACTGCATTATATGTATTTTATAGTGTGTTTCCTCCCATGGACTTGATCATTACTATAATTTCACTATTAAGGGCTTTCAAATAGTATAGGAAGGCAAAATTAGGGGTAGGCCTAATAGAGACTGGGATTCTATCCTAATTCTTTTGGAACCTTGTGTTGAAGTCTTGCATAAATTCATGAGGGGATCTTTTAATTGTGGTTAATTATTATACAAGTGACAAATGGTCACTTTTATCTTCAAATATTTTATTCAATACATATCTTAATTGGTCCCATGTGGTAATGGAATTAATAACAAGGCTTCTATACCAATCTAAGGCTTTGCCTTTGAAAGAGATGGATAATAACTTAATTGCCAAATTTTACTCATTAATATCATGAATATTATAAAAATTAGCTACATTCATGAGGTACTTATAAGGAGTTTTAACTTGGTCTCCAGTAAAATAAGGGACACTCTTAAGAGCTACTACTAGAATAGGATCATACTGAAGGAGGTCCAAAGTAATTTAACCATTCAATGCCATAAAGGGGAAAGCTCTAGGGGCTACCATGGAGATAAAAGGTTTTAACAAAGATCTTCTTATAGGGGTAGGCCTTGAAATTTACTAATGAAAAAATTTGCCTTTATATGGGTGTTTATTAGCAAATCTTAATCTCTTTACTGAGTTTAAAGGCAATTCAATGAATTCAAAGGGAATACCTATAGAATCTAACCTTGTAGTCACCTTTGGAATGAGATGTAGTCACTATTGTGCTATCAGAATGTTGGATCTTCTTTTGGAGTTTCTAGATGTTGTTGCTTAGAACCTATAACTACTACAAATTGATCAAATCAACATCAAAATTTGACCAATCTTCTATGAACTATGTCCCACCACGTATGCCATAAACTATTGTCACATTAATTTTCACCCTTAAAGAGGGTTATTTAGTTTCTTTCCAATTGAGATACACTATGGGAATAACCCTAGGTTATGCATCACCTATGGTGGGGTTGGACCTCCAGAGAAGGTTGGCTTCCTCTTGATAGATCACCTATACTAATGCTATTATTGAGAAAAGGGTTAGAAAGGGGGAAATAGGGCTCTTAAAAAGGATACAAAGTGATACAAAAAATTTAAATGAGAACTAATATAATCATGAAGTAAACATTGAGGAATCATAAAACAATTCTAGATCACATAATCTCATAAAACTAGCTAGTTGCATAAGTGTTTCATAAACTAGGTTTAGGAAGAAATGAATAAAGTTAAAGAGGAGTTATATGACTCACTAAGTGCTTGCATCAATGAAAAAGACAACACTAACTTAGACCTAAAACTAAATTGAAGACACCTTAGAAATGAGCAAGAAAAAAGGATAATGGGCATGGAAGATTCTCCTTCATAATGACATCATGCACAAGATTTACTACACACAATTTAGAGGGGAGAGATAGGTAAAGAATGTTTTTATTTATTCAAGAGGTATTTCATACAAATTTTGATAGGGTATTATTTCTATGCTAATTTTGCTTTCACATTCAAAAGATAGAAATGAGAAACTAAGAGATGGTCTAGGGTTAGAAGATACCTGGATATAGTCGTGCACACCGAAATCAGATGTTGGAAGGTACTCCTCTTTGGCTATGGAGGAATGACACCTGCAACGAAAAAGAGACTAAACATGAAAAAATGTTAGACGAAGAGACGGTGGGCTGTCAAGCAAGTGCTTGATCCCTGAAGTACGAAGACTTCCTGAAGGGATATCAACCCACTAATAAAAAATAGAATATTTGACTGAAGTAGAAATAATTAAAGACAGAATGAAAGCAAATAAAAGACAAAAAGCAGAATGCATACATGATATGCAGCAAACTACTCTACACAGTCACCGGTGTCGGTCTCTGTGTCAGCATCGGTCAATAAGAGTGCCGACGTCGGTTGAAGTGCCGGCGTCAGTCGGGGTAATGACCGGCGTCGGTCGGGGAAATAGTTTTGGACAGGGTCTAGTCAGGTCTGGACAGAGTTTTTGGATTGTAGAAGGGTCTGAAGTTTTTGTTTGAAGATTCGAGAAGCCGGTTTAGGAGTCAGAGGGATTTGTTTGAGGATTTTATACAGGGATCTGGGCAGAGTTACAGACTGTATTTTCCAGATAGGGTGGATAGAGGTGATACGGGTGGAAATAAGGTTGGGGTTATGGTCTAACTCCAAATTTGGGTAATGAAATCAAATGAAAAACAATAACTAGAGAGTAAAACAAAAACACAGAGCAAAGCTTACTTATTATACGCTGAAAATAGAGTCAGAGACATGATTGACGTTGTCGATGTGTCACAAAAGTTCAATGTAGTAGACCTCCAGCAAGATGACTAAAGTAGAATACCTGTATTGGAGAGAGAGAGAATGTGAGAGATTGGATGCAAGAATTAGTTGATCGTTCGAATGAAGAGGTTGTTGATTGATACAAAGGAAGGTCTGATAACCGATTGAGAAACAGATTGGCAATTGAATAGATAACGGATAACGGATAACAGTTCCTGTGTTCGGGTCAAGAACGCAGTGTTAAGGATAACCGATGCCAGTAGGGCTGCCAATGTCAGCCGATAAGTGACCAATGTTGGCGACATCAGTTGGGTAGTGACTGATGTTGGCAGATGTAGAATGGGGATAAAAGGCTAACTTTAGCTTTTTGCTCATTTTTACATACTGCCAAGGTCAAGGCTCGTAGGAAAATGGTTGATAGGGGTTAAATAGGCATGGAAAACTTAAATGGGGGTTAAGGGGAGGATGACAAGGGTTAGACACAATTCTGGTGTCTACATTTGTCCCTTTTTGTCTTGTTGGTTATTCTGGACAAACTGCAAGACAAAAATAGGAGTTGGTTGCCCCAGGTGTGGGATAAGGTTGATTCTGTCTTGTTGGTTATTCGAATGAACTGCAAGACAAAAATAGGAGGGTTGGTTGCCCCAATTATGGATGAGGTATTCCCCCTCAAAGTAGGAGTCGAGAGAAGGGAACCTGGAGTTGGGTGCTGATTTGACAAAGATTGGATGAAAAAGGGGTGAAGATAGAGTGATAATGCTGCAAAAGTCATGATTACGCATACACCACTTCACGAGGATGGTTAGGTCAAATTATCATAGGTTGAGGGTCGAGGAGTGCCAAAATTAAAGTAATTGGGCCTCAGCATTTAGTCATCTGTTGATTGGGTTATTCAATATAAGCTGAAGCTCCAATGGTCATCGTGTTCTAGGTATCCCAGGCTCAGGAAGTGCTCCTAAAAACACAAAAATGTCACAAGTAGTGGGGATCAACTGGCTTGCGATCCTATACTTGTGAAGGTCAAAAGTGTGTGCACAATTTTGCTAACTAATCAGGAGGTAGCATACATGAAAAAATAACCTAGGCAAAATCGCTTTGGAAGTAGTCACGGTTAGAGGAAATGGTCATGATCTCCAAGGTCTGGTGGTCGATGGATGGAGGCAAAAGTGATCTCAAGGGTGCCCCAAGGGGCCAAAATGACTTGTACTAGAGGGCTGACTGATTAAGGGCATGATTTTGGTCAAGGTGATGAAAAAAGAAGGGTTGAAGTCCACCGACATCAGTGATAGAACCGTCGTCAGTGGTCCAAAGGGACCGATGTCGATAGGACATCGACTGACATCGGTAGCCTAGGGCATGACAATGCCGACATCAGTGGCCTCTCAAATTCAACAAAATTAGATTGGCAGCTGACCAAAAGTCATTTGCTATTGTTGACTGAGAGAAAAGAGCTCTGGAACTAAGTGAGTGAAAGTGACCCAGAATTAACTAAGGAGCAATGTGAGGTGGCAGATAAGAATTGGTCAAGAGAAGGAGCGAGTTAGAGAGTGATTGGATGCTGCGAAGGTGCTTGTGGGCCAGGTGGAGCTTGATGTAGAAGTGATGGCAGAGGGCAGTAGAGGACCTGCGGGAGGTCCACCACCAGTGACACCCATCGTGCCACCACGCTGGTGACGTCTGAGATGAGGTAGGAGAGTCTCTAAGCCCTATTTAGTTAGATGTTTATTTTTATTTGTTTTTTGAAATTTTTGATTGCTTAGGTAGAAATTGAGGGGGGAGGGTAGCTAAAAAGGTGGGTAGGAGGTCTATGATAGATGAGGAGTAATTTAGGAGTGATTTGGGGGGTTGGGGAGTAAATAATGGGGAAGCCCTAAATTTAGGGCTCACCTCGTTTGGCCCTAGGGCCGAACGAGTCGCCGACATCGGTGGGTTCACCGCCATCAGACCGACCAGAGACCAGTCATTGGTCATTAACCTGCCGACGTTGGTCACTAAGTGACCGATGTCAGTTAGGTGAGTGCCATCACTAGCATGATAACTGATGTTAGAGGCTGTCTTGTCAAAAGGAGTGATGAAAAATGGTCAAATCAAAGGGTCGAGGTGATGCCAAGGGCTTCCCAGGTGTCAGAATAGGCATAGATGGTCAGATAGGTTGGTCAAAATAGAAATAGGAGGAAAATTTTTAACATGAGATTGACTTGGGTGGATGCAGGCAAGACAGACTCTGATGTTGTGGGATCGCCTCCTGACTTTGCTGATGCAGATGCGCTGGGACATTACCAGGGAGGAGTGGGCATAGATGAGCGCAGTTGGACTAGGCGGGTTGAGACGCTACTATAGAGTGGCATGAGATGTGAGCCTAATGGTGGCGTTGATCGAGCGGTGGGACCATTCCACCAACACCTTCCACCTGCCCATGGGCGAGATGACGGTCACAATCGAGGATGTATATCGGATTTTGTGGCTACCAGTACATAGAGCAGACTTATATGCGTGTTCGAGAGAGGCACATGATATACACATGGTTACGCTATTTGGGGAGCACATCACTAAGATGAGCTACCAATCAGCAAGTTTTGGTTATGAGCCTCTGTACGCGGCAGATGAGGATGCACATCAGCTGGCTATCCTAATGATGATTGGGATTACAGTGTATGCACTCCCAGATGCGGAGGGAGGTAGGTTTCCTAGTCGCCATGACTGGAGTTTTGATAGACATGATTGAGTGGTAGATAGTGTTTGCCTGTGCACCAGTCTTTTTGGCCCAAGTATACAGAGAGCTATGGGGCATTAGTCGGTGGTGATGGTACAGTCTGTGTGTAGGCCACCTCTTGCATTGCTGGGCTTATGAGCACATCGTGGTCATGACGACCTCTCAGCCTCCCAGTGGCTATCCAGGCTAGCTTCAGGGTTAGATTCAGGCGATGGTGCGAGGTGATGGCATGCAGACACGGGTGGACGGAGTGGTTAGGGATATTGACCACTATCAGAGGGGTACTAGAGGCCCTGATCTTAGTAGATATCATCTAGAGACTGTACTTGGGGTATCCAGCATTTAGAGACGAGGGGGAGCAGTTGGTTTGGGTACAGAGCCTGAGATGGGTCAAGGGCAAGTGAGCTGGTGAGCTCGAGAGGATTTTAGCAGAGAGAGTGTGGCACCAGTATGGGCTGTTACAGGATGTTCCTCCTGCATTTTCTACAGTATAGGTAGGATGATATAGAGGCACCGCTCCCACTGCCAGAGGAGATAGAGGAGCCAAATTTTGAGGAGTTGTCGGTAGCAAGACCTGGGATGGCTAACCCAAGTTGCACAGAGGCCTACACAACATGGTGGGTAGGGCAGTACACAGGAGTCCAGGCAGGGCCACAGCCAGATGTACAGGCTATCACTAGGGAGCGGGATGCAGCCTATGAGGAGAGAGACACAGTGCGACAGGAGAGGGACGTGGCACAGGCCTAGGTGACCATTTTACAGGGATAGGTCATGATTTTATAGGGGCAGCTGGTGGGGGTGATAGGATAGGTGGCTACTTTGACAGGGCAAATCATGATTTTGTAGAGTTAGTTGGCCATAGCCCAGGTACAGGCATCGGCAAGATAGGGCTTTAGAGGATAGGGCTCGATGCAGTAGCCATCACAGCAGCCAGCATTTTCACAAGGGCCAAGACAGTCGGCATCGGTGCAGCCAGGTTAGCCACAGCCACAGGGGTCAGTGCAGGGCATGACAGCAAGATAGATGGGTCCACCACAGACTGTATCTCTAGTTAGATACAGTGATGCACTAGATGAGATTGCACGTATTATGAGAGGGCCATCAAGGGGTTCCCTCAAATACAGTGATACTCTGAGATGAGGGCAGAGTAGAGCCGACAGTGTTCTATGTCACGGGTGACCGCTACAGGTTCACGCAAGTGGCCCAGATCAGAGGTGGGAGAGGATACAGCGTCTTCTTGACCACCGCCACCACCACCATAGCCACAGCCTTGAGGGCAGAGTTGAGACTTTTTTTTTTAATTTTTGATGTATATACCAGCCTACGTGTTGATGATGCGAGATGTATTATATGAGAGATAGAGACAAACACACATTGTGTCTTATTGTATAAAACATTATTGATATATATGATGAGATTTTGGATCAGTGACCTGTGTGATGGATGTTTTATAAATACGTGTTTAATGTTTATTGCATTTTGATGTGATGCATGTTGATATTATGGTTTATGTGGATGATGCTAAATGAACTGGTTATATGATGTTGTTTAATGATATTGATGTTGATGTTTGATGTGAATGGTTATGATTTTTAGATTAGATGGTGATGCTTAATGACTATGAATGGACATGATGAAAATGATTATGCTAATGATAATATATGACGAGCTGTGATGTGATTGATAGGTGATGAGAGAATGGGATGGAAGAAAGTGACGAAGAGGATGGCCGAGCTAACCCTAGAAGACCCCATGTCAACTGAGTGCTGCCTACATAGCCCTTGTCTTAAGGGCCTCAGGCCAATGTAGTTCTCCCAAAGAGGGAGGAAAAGGGTCAAAGTGATTGATTGCTTGTGGTCAAGGTCAAAGAGGATAGGGTTTGTCCATCAGATAGATGAACAAATGAGGGTGGTCGAGTTAACCCCAAAAGACAATCGTGTCATCTGAGTGCTGCCTACATAGCCCTTGTCCTAAGGGCCTCAGACCAATGTAGTTTAGAATAGGAGACAAAGCGGTCGAGAGTTGGTCTAGTCATGAGAATGGTCTAACACATCCATATGTCTGAGAGAATATGCTTGAAATGATGAGAAAAAGTCAAGGTTTTTCACTCCTAGCAATTGCACATATTAGGTGATGGACATATGCCAAAAATGAAATGAGCCTATTTATGCACCAGCAAGTAATGGTTTATGCTGGACATAAATTGAGTGGTCTACAGTTTCCATGTGTATTGGTGTCCATAGAAATTAGTGTGAATAGGCTAGGTGGTTGGTCAGAAAGAGGGTTGAGCTGATTTAATAAATGACAAATGATTGGATGTGACCAAAGTGTAAAAGAAGTGAAAGGCATAATCGCCCTTTTATTGACAAGGACCAAAATGACAACATAGATAGGGGTTGTTAGAACTAAGAGCCCCATTCATGCATTACGTCATTGACCAGAGGTTGTGTTAGAGCGGTAATCGAATCACTTTGACACTAAAGTGAGCTCAAAGTCCCTTGAGCAGGTGTTAGGATAGGAGGATATAGGGTAACCCATTTTAAGAGTAGAGATAACCTTACCCCTTTTTATAGGAGATCCTGAGATAACTATAAGCCAAGTCCATGACCCATTTTCTTTTTTTTTTTTTTTTTTGGTGCAGATTGATCGATGCGGGAAGTCTACATAGAGATGTCATTTGCTTGGTGGTCATTTGTGAAGTTGATCAATGCGGGAAGCTTCTAAAAAAAGTGCTATTTATAGCAATATTTAGTTATAGCCATCCTTTGAGGGAGTGGTCTATATTTTTGCTTTATATATAAGGGATTTGAATAGCTGTCCTTTGAGGGAGCAGTCTATTAGCTACAGCAATGATAGTACAACTATCCTTCGAGGGAGCAGTCTGCCTTTTGATGCAATTTGGTGACCTTGGATATTTTTGACATCTTGATTTGTTTTGACAGAAATGTGAGTCATGGACCAGACTATAGAAGGTCAAGGGTTCCCTTTTATTAGGACAAAGCATCCCTACTGTATAAAAGGGGTATATAGGATTTTGTTAAGGGGAGTAGGGTTGAAAGGAATGCAAACTAAGAGGATGGGGATTACTCAAGGGACGAGCTCAAGATAAATGTCCAGTGGATGAGTACTCAACTAACAGTAGAATGGTTGCAAATATAACACATTAAGAGGCTCAAATTCTAGTCATCTGTTGAGAGAAGACAAATGATATGTCCCTGATCCATACTTGTGCGTGATAATGAAAGGTCTGAGCCAATTAGGGGCAAACTTGCCTCGTTTACTTCACTCCATATTGGTCACATGCTGATTCTCTTTGAGGATGAGGTCTTTGATATTGAAATCTCATTCTCGTAGATTTTTGTCATAGGTTCACTTGATGCGATTTTGATAGACATGGAGATGATTGAGGGTAGCAAGATGGTGCTCGTCAAGTAGCTCAAGTTGAGCTAAGTGATCTTGATGAAAGTCATCGTTAGAAAGAATGTCATGCAGAGAGATGTGGAGAGATGGGATCTGTAATTCAAGAGGTAGGACAGCCTATATTCTGTACATGAGAGAGAAAGGGGTAGCACTCATGGAGGTTTGAATGCTAGTGAGGTAGGCCCACAAGGCAAAGGGAATGTGAATATGCCAATCCCTTCCAGTGTCGCTGACCACCTTCATGAGAATTTTAGTCAAGATTTTGTTGGAAGCCTCAGCCTGCCCATTTGCTTGTGGGTAGTAAGGCAAAGACAAACTGAGCTTGATGCCAAATGAGTCACAAAGTTTTTGGATAGTCTTGTTTTTGAAGGACTTGCCATTATCGGTCATGATTTTATGAGGGACACCGAAGCGACAGATGATGTGGCTGCTGATGAAGTCAACAATCTTGTCAACTTTTGTGGAGAAGAGAGGAATGGATTCCACCCACTTGGTGAAATACTCAGTGGCGGTGATGATAGATTGATGATGAAGAGATGAATGAGGGTTAATCTCACCGATGAGATCTATGCCCCACTGAGAAAAAGGCCAAAAATCCTGAGTAACTTGTAAGGCATGACTAGGAAGATGAAACAAGTTAGAGTGCTGCTGACACTTGATGCAATGCCAAACATAGTCACTACAATTTTGATGAAGGGTGGGCCAATAATAGCCTAGATGAAGGATGCGCTTGGCAACCGAATTCCCACTAAAATGTCCACCACAAATCTCGTCGTGGACTTGTGTAATGGCCTGAGATGCTTCAGTGGAGGTGAGACAGTGAAGAAGGAGGCCGTCGAAGCCTCGCTTATAGAGAAGACCCCCTAGCATGGTATAGCGAGCTGTGCGCTTGATGAAAGCTCGTAGCGCATTGCTAGGGAGGTTGGGAGGAATGACAAAAAAAGATAAGTAGTCCACAAGTTGCTTATACCAAACATCTCGTGGGCTAGAGTCTATAGTGTTGACATGATTAATGTTAGGAGAGATATAAGAAGGCAACAACACATGATGCACTGTGACAAAAAGTCTAGATGCAGATGAGGAAGATGGGATATGGGAAGTGAGAGAAGCCATGGTGTCAGCAAACTTATTCGTGGATCGAGGAATAGTTTGTAAGAGGTAATGGTCGAAAGATGCAAGGAGAATATCAGCACGGTTTTTGTACCTTTGTGAAATTTCATTTTTATAGAGGTATGAACCATTGACTTGATTGATGATAAGCTGTGAGTCATCGAAGATGTTGATGGACTTGATTCTGAGAGAGAGGGCGGTCTGAAGTCCCAAAATTAAGGCCTCGTATTCAGCCATATTATTGGTACAATTAAAGTCAAGCTTGAAAGACAAAGGCATGGGCTCATGATTCACGTGGGATGAGAATGACTCCCGCACCCCCACCAAGTTGACATTTGGAGCCATTGAAGAACATGGTCATTTGGTAGACAGTGTCATCGGTGGAAAGTGCGGTGATAGACTCATCAAGAAATTTGCACTGTGAAGGTTGATTGTTGGGAAGAGGGGCATCCACCAGTTGATCAGTGATGGTTTATCCCTTGATAGATTTCTACTGGATGAATTCGAGGTCAAATTCAGCAAGCAGCATGAGCCATCGAGCCATACGTTGATGTTGATATGGCTTGGAGTGCATAAACTTAAGAGGGTCAGTGTGAGTGATGACAAAGGTTTTGTGGTTAACAAGATAGTGGTGGAGCTTGGTAGTGGTAAAGACTAATGCCAAACAGAGTTTCTCGGTATGAGTATACCAAGTTTCATAGTCAACCAGTGTTTGGCTGATGTAGTAAACTGCCTGCTCACGGTGATGCTCGTCTCGGTGCACGATCATGGCACCTAATGAATGGTTGGTGACAGAGATATAAAGGTAGAAGGGTTGATCATCTTTAGGTGGAATAAGGACTGGTGGAGAGACCAGATAGCATTTAAGGGCTTCAAAAGCCTCTTGACAGTCCTTATCCCATGTAAAAGAGATGTCCTTAAGGAGATGATGAAAAGGTTGGTAGCAGTCAGAAAGCTACGAGATGAAATGGAAAATGGACTGGAGCTTCCCTTGTAGACTGTGAAGCTGCTTGAGATTGGTCAGGGGTGGCATCTCGAGGATAGCATGGATCTTGGCAGGATCTATCTCGATGCCACGAAAAGAAATGATAAAGCCGAGAAGCTTACCAGAGAGGACCCCAAAGACACATTTCTTGGGGTTAAGGCAGACATTGTATTGAAGAAGGTGAGAGAATATGATTTTGAGAATGGTCAAATGGTCACGGTAAAGCTTGGACTTGCCGAGAAGGTCGTCCACATAGTCCTCCATGATTTTATGGAGGAGATCGTGGAAAATGTAGGTCATGGCACACTAATATGTGGTGCCTGCATTCTTCAAGCTAAAAGGCATGACTCGATAGTAGAAAGTCCCCCATGGGGTAATGAAAGTGGTCTTGTGCTGATCTTCTAGAGTAATCAAGATTTTATTGTATCCTAAAAACCTATCCATGAGAGATAACATCTCATGGCCGGCCATGAGATCAACAAGCTGGTCAATGTTAGGAAGAGGAAAGTCATCTTTGGGATAGGCTAGGTTAAGGTCGCGATAGTCTGTGTAGATTCGGATCCCCCCAATCACCTTGGTGATTGGGATGATGTTAGAGACCCACTGTGGATAATCGATGGGCTGGATGAAGGAGACAAAAAGGAGGCACTGAAGCTCCTCTTTGATAAGGAGGGCAATGCGAGGATGCATCTTTCAAAGCTTTTGCCTAACAGGCTTAGCCTCTGGTTTGGTGACAATATTATGGGTAGCAATGAAGGGGTCAATGCTAGGCATGTCATGGTAGGTCCAGGCAAAGGCCTTGCTATGGTCTGAGAGGAACTGGGTATAGTCAAGCTACTCCTGAGCGTCTAAATATTGTCCAATCTTTAAGACGTGAGGAACATCAGAAGAAGGGAGGTTGATGTCAATGGTTGATTCATTTAACATAACCTAGGTCTCAGAAGGGAGAGAGCGCTGGATGAAAGAGTCGTCGGCACCCATGTAGGAAAGAATGGCGTCATCGTCAATGTAGTGGATAGTGTGAATGGTTGCCGACTCATCTTCTACCATGCTAGGAAAAATGAGAGGGAGAGACTTGGACACCCCATTGAGCTGATAAGTCAAGGGTTCCAGGTGGATGGTGTTTATGGAAAAAAAAACTAGGAGGGATGGAAACCACCAACTCCGTAGGTGAAGGAGGAGGAATGGGTGAGCCTAGAGGAGATTGGTCAATGGTTGGTTTAGGACAAAGGTCTGTAGGGGTCTAAGTGGGTTCATGATATCCCAGGCCATACCGTTTCTTGGCATCATCATCGTTGAGCGATTTGATGGGCTGATGGGAACCCTGCTCATAGCGTCCAAAACCAAAACCCTTCCATGCACACCTGTAAAGGTAAATGTGTGCAAAGGCAGGGTTGCCAAGAAATGAGAAGTCTGATGTGAAAGGTTGAGGTGAAGAAAGAGGATTGCAATCAGTAGGAGCTTGATCAAGCCCCCATAGACAAGGTTGGTTCGGAGGTGAGGAGGACCATAAGGCACGATCATCCCGATCTGATGGTCATAACTAGGGCTGTGATGAAGGCATCCATACTCTTGTGGAGTTTGGAACATGTCTAAGGCCAGCAAGTGATATTACCCCAATGAAAGTCTTTGGAAGATGTCTTCCATGGGATCTGTGGTCGTCGCTTGAAGGGGAGGTGTGAGGGTGACCGCCGGTTGCGAACTGGTTGACGCTTTCACGGATGGAGGTGGTGCCGGGGTTGATGGCTTGATAGGAATGAGAACGTCATTTGGATGGTAGGTGGTGTTACAAGTTTTGAAGGGTGAAGGGTCAGAGGGAATGGTATGGACTTGCCCATCATGCTCAAATTTCACACAACGGTGCAGGGTGGAGGGGACACAGGCCATGGCGCGGATCCAGGGTCAGCCTAGCAAGATGTTGTATTGAAACTCTCCTTCGATGATATAGAAGAGCTCCAGGACTGTGCGTGGACCAATGCAAATGTGAAGGATGACTGTGCCAATGGTTGTGGTAGTGGTGTCATTAAAGGAACGCAAGATTGCATCAGTTTTGGAAACGCAATTCTTGGGAAGAGCCAACTGTTCAAAGGCATGGGTGGAGATAATGTTGATGTTGGTGCCTCCATCGATCATAATGCATTTAATGCATGCCCGATCAACATAGGTAGTGATGAAGAGGGTGGCATCTTGATCTTCTGTGTTGGATGTGGGAATCTCAAAATCACTGAATGTGATGGAGGCAACAGGGGCCAAAGAGTGGACAAGGGTAGAAAGTGGCTAGGGGTCCTCGGGTTGAACCTCCACTGCCTGCAAGCCTCTGATGAGGGCTTGACGATGCTAGGGTGAGGTTTGGATGAGGTCATAAAGGGACATCTTCACAGGCATTTGGTGAAGCTATTTCAACATAGAGTCATGAATTGCCCCTGAAGAGGAAGAAGAAGAGGGTTAAGACGCGCCAAGGATAGAAATCTTAGGCTTGGGTGGTTAAGGTGGCTGGATAAAAGGGTAGGTCCAAGGAATGGCAGCTTTTTCCTTCGCCTTGTCCTTTTGTGACCTGGTGATTATGTGAATGGCATTGATTTCAAAGATAGGGGTGAAGGAGATGAAGGGGTCGTGGTCTACTGATGAGATGTTGATGGGTCTGAAGAGGTCGAAGGGTTATGAGAAGGAGTCAGGGGTCGGTCGAGAGTGTCCTCAAATAGAAGAGTGTCTTTTTCTAGATAGCGGTGAATGACGGTCTTGAGGGCACAACAAGTCTTGGTATCATGTCCTGGTGTACGATGATATAAGCAAATCTTCGTGTCATCGAACTAGGAGGGCTTAGACTCGAGAGGTTGGAAAGGCCTGATGGGTAGAAGGGTTATGCTGGAAGTCTACAAAATTCAATGCAAGATCAAAGAGTATGAGCCCACTAAAGGGTCCATGCTCGTCGATGTGTGCGATATGGGTGACTTTTGCTTGGGCAGAGTCGGAGGAGGCTTCCGTACCACCTTTTGGATTGATGGTGCGGTGATAGGTGGAGATGGTACTTTCTTCATGAGAGGTACTGCCTTTTTGGGAGAGGGTAGGCTAGCGGTAGGCAAAGGAAGCAAGGGAGGTAACTGGTTTTGATTAAAATTTGGAGTGGGAAGGACTCTAGTCAGGGTCGAAGGATGGGGGCCCAAAATGGAGGGCAATGATGACGGAGGAGGAGGTATTCGCCTCTATGGTTTAGCAGTCTTCTGTGACTTGGGTTGAAGACTACTATTGGTTGAGGTTTGGTCTAGGTCCACCTTCACTTGTGGATGAGTGAGGTTGGAGACAGGGTGAATGCCAAGTGACTTGATAGGTTTAGATGGGGTAGATGTGGGTTTTGGTTTTGATGGGGTCAGTTGAGGCTTAGAAATGGGAGTCTATTTTTTGTTAAAGGTCTTGGGAGATTTTGCCATGGGAGGATTAGCTGCATGAGATGAGAGGGCACGGGCATGTTGAAGAGCTGTGAGACACTCCCACAATCCCTGATGCTCCACTTTCCTAGAAGGGAGAAGTTTGAGTTTCTCCACTAGTCAAGAAAATGACTGAGAAGATGTGGGATGAGGTTTGGGTCCTTGAGAAGATGTGAATAGTTGTGGGGTTGAAGATGAGACTGGTGTAGCGGTTTCAGACCCAAGGCATGATGGAGTCATGACAGGTTCGTCTGTGGTTGGAGACGAAGGAGAGGTAGGTTCTTCCCTGGGTGGAGAAGAAACTGGAGAATGAGGCTCCTCAAGTGGGTAAAGAGTAGGGATGATTGTGCCCTCCACTTGCGGTCAAGGAGTAGGAAGGGTTAGGTCCTCCCTGGGCAGCAGGAAGGAGGATGGTGAAACTGGCAGTGATGGTAAGGTCGAGGCATCCTCCAAGATGAGAGAGGTTGACGGAGAACTAACCAGGGAAAGAGGTTCGTCCTCACGTTATGGACTGATAGATGGACTAACCTCTTGAGGTTGGTTAGAAACGAAGGGTGAGACCATATTGACTGTTCGAATGTTATGTTCATGAATGTTGTCAGTCAAGGTTTGGATATTGTTCTGAGTTGGTGGATGATTGGGGAATGGTTACTTGAAGATGTCGATGCCCTGATTAGGTGGTGCATTGGGATTGTCGAGGATGAGGTCACCCTTTTCCAACATGTCTTGGATGATGTTTTTAAGGGTTTTATAGTTGCCTGTGTCATGTCTTTTAACACGGTGGTAGTTACAAAAGTCATTTTCCCTATACCACATAGGGATGGCACATGAGGGATCAAATTGTGGAGGTGGTTGGATTTGGGGGAGATTGAGGACCCCTTGTTTGACGCATTTTTCCAGCACAGATGTGTATGATTCTTCGAGTGGAGTATACTATCGCTGTATGTATCTCTGCTGAAATTGGTGGGTGGCACTCTGAGATGTGGATGGCTCAGGATGATTAGTTGAAGGCAAAGAGGAGGAAGATCTAACGACCACAGTGTTTGCTAAAGCTTTAGATTTAGGATTGGATGAGGAAGGCTTAGAAGAGGGGTCATTGGTATTGGAGTTGGGATTCTTGCTCTGCAACTTGACTTTATTCTCCTCGACGACACATAACTTAAGTTTACGAGCCATTGTGAAGGCTTCGTCAAAAGTGCGGAAGGTTTGAACCCTCAAGGTGGAAGAAATATGTCTGGCACAGGCTTGGAAGAAAAGTTTAATAAGCTCAGGTTGGGGTAAAGAAAAGGAGAGTTGATTGATAAGGCCCCTCCATTGAGCAATGAAATTAGTAATGGATTCGTCCTCAAATTGGCAGATGGAATAGAGGTCTGTGATTGAGACCTTCTTGGTGATGTTGATAGAGAAATGATCGAGGAAGAGCTGGGCCAACTGAGTGAACGTGAAGAGGGAATGGCTGGTAAGGGAGCTGTACCAGTCAAGTGCAGCACCTGAGAGAGACATAGGAAATGTGCATAAGAGCAACGCATCATCATAGGCGATAAGGTAACAGGCATGTCTGAATGCCCATAAGTGCTGTTGTGAGTCTTCCTTGCTTTGAAAATGAGAAAAGTTAGGAAGTTCCCACTAGTTGGGATATGGTCAAATCGGGACGGAAGGATGGATGGGCTCGTTGCAAATTTGTTCATATGAGAGAGTATTGCGTGAGCTGAAAATGGAGGTCTCTAGGCTAGACATCTTGTCCATCAGCATTTTGATGATATCTACTGACAGATTGGTGGGTGGAGCACCCCCTAGATTGTAAGGCACTTGAAAGAGGCTAGAAGAGGTACATGACATAGTCGGTTGTACCAGTAAGGGCGCAACGTATGGATGACTAGTCATAGGGATAGAAGAGAAGACTAAGGATGGTTGGGTAGAAGGCATGGCTAGGCTTGATGTTGCCATGGGGGTTGGTTAGTGGTAACATGGGCCAATGGATAGGTAGCCACCCTAGTGTTGATAGGGGCCAAGGTAGGTGGAATAGAGACGACCAGATTCTGAAAGGGCGTAGAAAGTGGTTGAGTGGGCTGAGGTTGATAGGGCGCTGAAACCTCAGTGAAAGTGGGCCCAAAGATGGAGGGAGAGGCCACACTTGGATGGTTGGTCAAAGGCTAGTCATTGTTCGAGGCTATAGCCTGGGTGTCAAAAGGTTGAACTACAGATGTTGTTGATACGGCCCTAGTTTTGAGAAGAGAGGTCGGCATTCCATAGATTGGATTGCCCAAGGAGTCTCGCATTCAGCTATTCGCGAGATAGTACTGCAAGGCTTTGACGTTGAGGTCCAAGAATCATGAAAAATCTTGGTCCCCTTCTGGGACAATAGGCATTTGGGTCAGGGATGGTCTAGTAGGAGTTCTTTCAGTCTCTGAGTTGAACTCCATTATAGGACTGGTTATGGATGGGGTAGACGGAAGTGGGTGATGCCTCGCGTGATCGACTAGAGCCTTGGCTTGACTATGAGTCAAAACCATTCAAGGCAAGAAAGAACATCCTCACAAGCTCAAACAAGCAAATAAGAACAGAAAAGATGAAGAACACAAGTAGATCCTAAAACCCTAGGAGTAAATTATTAGGATTATAGTGGCTTCTGCCTTAGAATGTGTGTAGAGGAAGATTGGCTTTTGAGTTAGGACCTAGAAGAAGTAGTCTATGGATGGTTTTGGGTTAGTTATGGTGCTCAAGAAGTCTGTGTTAGGTTTCGTACAAGGCCTAGTGCTAAGGAGCAAGCTCCCCTCACTTCATGAGTCTAGTGATAAACTGGGCCCGCTTAGCCAAAATATACTTCCCCTATAGATTAGACTCTGCCAGAGAACAGAGTGGGATTTCCCCTTGGTGATGAAATCCAAGTAGGATCACCAGGATGGGTAAGGTATCTGCTGGGGGATGAAATCCCAGTCGAGCCTTGTCTTAGGTAAGTTAAGATGTTTGTTTTGTGCAATTGGTTTGGTCGTGTAACATCAAGTGGACTAGATTAATTCAATATGTGTTTATTAATTACTAAGTGTGGTCTAAGAAATGCAAGAAAATAGAAATGAAAGTGCAATGTGTTTTAAGCCCAAGTCAAAATGTTTGTTCGTATGAAGAGGAATGGAGAAAGAGTCGAAGAATATGAGTTTTGACTAGTCTAGAAGTGCAAGAAAGAAAAGAAAAGTTCTTTTTATTCCTGCTTATGATGTCATTTAGAAGAGACAAAAGAGGAGAAAAGGAAGGAACCTAATTCACCTATATGAAAGAAAGAAAGAAAGAACCCAAGGAAGGCCCTAGGGTCCCACCGGGTGTGCCAGAATGTTTCTACGCTAATTTCACTTTCACATTTAAAAGATAGAAATGAGAAACTAAGAGATGGTCTAGGGTTAGAAGATACCCGGATATAGTCGTGCGCACCGAAATCAGACATTGGAAGGTACTCCTCTTTGGTTGTGGAGGAATGACACCTGCGAAGAAAAAGAGACTAAACACAAAAAAATGTTAGACGAAGAGACGATGGGCTGTCAAGCAAATGCTTGATCCCTGAAGTACGAAGACTTCCTTAAGGGATATCAACCCACTAATAAAAAATAGAATATTTGACTGAAGTAGAAATAATGAAAGATAGAATGAAAGCAAATAAAAGACAAAAAGCAGAATGCATACCTGATATGCAGCAAACTACTCTGCACAGTCACCGGTGTCGGTCTCTGTGCTGGCGTCGGTCAAGAAGAGTGTCGACGTCAGTTGAAGTGCCGGCGTTGGTCGGGGTAATGACCGGCGTTGGTCGGGGAAATAGTTTTGGATAGGGTCTGGTTGGGTCTGGACAGAGTTTTTGGATTGCAGAAGGGTCTGAAGTTTTTGTCTGAAGATTCAGGAAGCCAGTTTAGGAGTCAGAGGGATTTGTTTGAGGGTTTTATATAGGGATCTGGGCAGAGTTACAGACTGTATTTTCCAGATAGGGTGGATAGAGGTGATACGGGTGGAAATAAGGTCGGGGTTATGGTCTAACTCCAAATTTGGGTAATGAAATCAAATGAAAAATAATAACTAGAGAGTAAAACAAAAACACAGAGCAAAGCTTACTTGTTATATGCTGAAAATAGAGTCAGAGACATGATTGACATTGTCGCTGTGTCACAGAAGTTTGATGTAGTAGACCTCCAACAAGATGACTAAAGTAGAATACCTGTACCAGAGAGAGAGAGAATGTGAGAGATTGGATGTAGATTAGTTGGATGCAAGAATTGGTTGATCGTTCGAATGAAGAGGTTGCTAATTGATACGAAGGAAGGTCCGATAACCAATCGAGAAATGGATTGGCAACTGAATGGATAAGGGATAACGGATAACGGTTCCTGCGTTTGGGTCGAGAATGCAGTGTTAAAGATAATTGATGCCAGTAGGGCTATCGACGTCGGCCGATAAGTGACCGATGTCGGCGACGTCGGCCGGGTAGTGACCAATGTTGGCAGATGCAGAATGGGGACAAAAGGCTAACTTTAGCTTTCTGCTCATTTTTACATGCTGCCAAGGTCAAGGCTCATAGGAAAATGGTCGACAGGGGTTAAATAGGCATGGAAAACTTAAATGGGGGTTAAGGGGATGATGACAAGGGTTAGACACAATTACGGTGTCTACAGGTCTATCCTTATCAAATGAGAGTCTCTATTCTTTCATAATTGAGAGAGAAAATCTTCTCAAAAGTGAGAGAGTCTTTCTTCTAAAAAATTAAGAGATAGTTACAATGTGTTAGAAATTGAAAGATATAGAGAAAGGGTAAGGAGAGAGTGACCATCTCATCCTGAATCATTAAATTATCCACCATATTTTATGAATGATCCACCATCTTTTGATAAAATCAGTGTTATTTCTCTATTTTAGGACTTCATGTTATCTTCCACTTACTTCATTATGAGGGCAAGGTCCTTATATCCATGGACTTGATAGAGCCATGCTTAAGTTTGATTTTAGTAACTGCAAGTACTTGTTTGTCTAAGCTAAGACCATGTAGAAGGATGAGAAAATTATCCATAATCACATATCTAACCCTAATTTAAACCCTGAACATAGGTATATTATAGATGAAAACCAATCCAATTTATTAGTTTTCTTATAGTAAAAAATTTGATGAATATTTGTAGGTTGTATAGACTCATTCTTAAATTATATTAGGTTTAAAAAAACCTATTATACTTTTGGTATTTTTATAATGTAATAAGTTACTACATATGAGGATCTTCCTTCTAAAAGAACAATAAACATAGCCACAGAATAATCCTACAACTTTTAGAGAATGGGGTCGACAGGTTCTAAATCATCAACCAAAGGTCTTATCAAACTTTAATGATGATGGAGCTTCATCATTTAACCATCCTAACTATATGACTACATCTCATGCTTAATCATGATAATCTAAACTCTAATGATGGCATACCCCTTTGATATATTTACTTTGGTTTGACCTTGATCATGTTTAACCTCTAATCAAAGTATTATGTATTTGAATTTTAATATTGATCATCGATTAACTTGCTTAGACACTCTTGGATATGCTTATCTCAACTTACATGTACACCATTGATTCTCTTCTATACAAATAGATGTGAACCATAAATATTATGCCATTTTAAATTAGTTGAGACACTTTTCAATCACACATTTGTCTTTGATATTCATTGACCTTTTGACCCATCTCTTGCTATTGGATCTACTTTGTATGATGGATCACATACCATTGATTAAATTGGACCCACTAGCTTTTTCAGCCACCATGCATTGTTAGATCTATTTATGGGAACCTAAGATCTTACCAATTATTATCCATACATTCATCTTAGGATATGATAACCTTTTGACTTGATGCTCAAAATTTATCCTAGGTGAATGATCAAATGCACTCTATTAGATTTTTGGGACCCACTGACACTGTCAGGGTGTCAATAGCCATTAGATCTTTGGTCTGATCGAATACTAACCATTGTTCTTAGAATATTTCAATTCAAATGGATATTTTATGGGGTATAAATTTTATGTCTATGTGTATGTCTCACTTGTTAAGGATTTTTAAATCTAAATGGTTAATTGTTTTAGCTTTAACTTGACATCCTCATGCATGTTTCATTCTACTTGTTTAACTTTAAGGACTTAAATCTTTAGATAGAAAAATCATCAAGACATGAAATTTTTGGAGAATGTTCAAGGCATAAAAATCACCACGTTCATGTAATTTTTTGACTTGGGTTGAATTTTCAAGTTCATATATCAAATGTGTAACCAAACTAATCTATTTGTCTCTATGTGACATGCTTGTGATGATCTACTTATTTTAGACTTATGTAATAAATTATTATCTATTTATAAGGCTCCAATTGACTTATAATACTTTGTGTAACTTGATTCATTCCCTTAAATTCTTGAAACACCATGAGAACCTACTAGTCTTTTCACTTTGCAATCATAGACATGTTTCCAAGCTTACTTCCCATAGATCAACAAATTGCACTTTAATATTGTTTAAAGTGTTTCAAAATATTTTTAAGTGACATTTAATCTTATTATTATTTATTTGGTCACCCACTCAATCAATAACTCTATTTAGCTGATCACTCCATACCAAGACCTCTAGAAATTTATTTATCTAAGCAAATTTCCATATGTAGGCCAAAATTGGCCAATAGGAACCAAATGTTAAAGTAAAATCTCAACTACTAGATATAATAGAAATGGAAGATTCAAGTACTAAGTCCCTACATACTTTTAGTAAACACTAGGACATAGTCAAGAGAGAGTTTGATAAAAGAGCAAAAGTCAAAACATTTAGGATCTCAGATCTGGTGCTTCTTTGGGATAAAGCCCATGAACATAAAGGAAAAAATGAAAATTTTTCCCCATTATAGATTGGAACATATTATATTTTAGAGATATTGGCCAATAATACATTCTATCTAAAGGATTTACAGGGAAATGAACTCACATATCCAGTTAATAGATAGTTTTTGAAGCATTACTTCATGGTTGTACCATCCAAAGACACCCCTAATTGATGAAAGAGCATGGAAGAAGTAGGATTAGGTTAGTTTATTACTTTCCTAGTATAATTTCAATCTTTTTGTGCTAGTTTATTTCTTCCCTAGTGTAGTTTCCTACTTTTTAGTTTAGATTATTACTTTCTAAGTTAGGTTTACTGCTTTCTTAGTTTAGTTTTCTAGATTTTTATATTAGGCATTTTGTTATTTTTGTGAGAATTTGAATTGATTTATTCTGGCTAACCAAGATAATATCCAACTAGTTGAGGTATCGATTTTATGTTTAAATATACTTATAACAAAAAGGGAAATTTTCAAATAGATTCACAACTTAGGGCATATTCACCAACTAGGTATACTTTTACATTTAGAGTCTTCAAGATTTTGGTATGTAATCATAATCATTCTAGGTTATGTCATAATTTAATATATCTACCAGGTATGTGAAATTTGGTCTCCAGTACTTCATATGAATTCAAAAAAAAATCTTATTCCATTAGACCAAGCACATTTATCATATTAATACTTGTTGGAAGTGATAATTATTGGTGCATATGTAGCTATCAAGGACATTTTGGTAAATCATTTATTTTATAACCATACCAAATCATAGGGTTTCAACTCTCCTCCTTCCATTCAAATAAAATATAAAGAAAATAAGAAAAAGGACCAATGATTTCAAAAGAGAAAACAATAAAGCCAAAAGAACATCTAAAAAAGATAAAAATCTCACATGATGAAATAAGATCAATGTACCATGCATCATGATCAAGAAAATGAAGGAAAGGGAAAAGGAAAAACCCAAGGTATCTCTGTCAAGGCTATGGATGCCTAGTTGGAAGCAGAGCAGTGCCTAAGCTTTCCTTGATTTGAATAAGCTTTAGTAAAGAAACCAAAATGAAACCTATAGCTTCATTAAAACTTTTAAAATTTCATTAAAATAAGGATTCAATGAACTTCACTTTTTAGCACACACAGATCCATGGATGAGAAGGCAAGTATGTTTTATGATTGTACTTAGGAGTCTCTTTCATATCTCTGACTCTGATATTTTTCTATGGCATAGTTCGTGTTTGATTTGAAATTACTAACCAAAGGTTTGTGTTCTTGAATACTTAGAAGTATTCCTCCTATAAGTCTCCATTATTTGTACCCAAAATTCCCCTTTTCTTCTTGAAAAAATGGGGACTCAATTTTTTAGGATTTTGGCCTTGTTTGTTGAGCCTTTCTTCTACACATCTCTACAAGTTATAATTCAATTGCTTCTTAGTCTTTATTAATGCCTTTTAGGAGATTTTTGAACTATGTAGGTTTTTTGGGACTTAGTTTTATTTAGGATTTGATGTTTAGACATTTTTCTTGGGCCTTCTTTTCAAGAATTTTGTTCCTTAATACTTATGTTTGGGTCTTATTCATTGTATATCATTCATCAAGGTTTTTTGTTCAAAAGACTTATTTGACATTTTTTCATAGGGATTTTTGCATCAGACTTTTTGTTTAGAGTTTTCACATCAAACATTTTGTCTTAAACAATTATTTTGAATGACTTGTCTTTTATCAAACATTTCGTATCAATATTTTTGTTTAAACCTTTTTATTGGAGATTATGTTCAAGATTTTTGATCAAATAAATTATCTAAAATAGTCATCATAATCTTTATGTAATTCAATATTTTTACTTGGAATGTTTATTCCAATAGATTTTTGGTCTTCATGTTTTTTATTTGGACTTTTTGTTATCCCAAACACAACACAAAACCTGATTCTTAAATGCCAAAAATCTTCCAGACTTATCCAATAAACCAAAAAAATACTTCTTGATACTTGCTAAGAATACCTACCAACTAAACTAACAAGATTTAAACTATATAGGTAATACAAAGCATTTGAATGTTAGAAATTTATAATGCATGAAAAGTAATTGAATGTTAAGTCTATACATGACATGCATCTATCAATGTATTATTACTCCAAAATGAATTCAAACTCAACTATTATCCTATGAATGAAATCCCTAGCAACCTACAAATCCATTAACAAGCAAACAAGCCACTATTAGAGGAGATTTTTTCACAAAACATGTAAATGAACTTTTAATTAATATACATAATTGCAATGGCATCTTCACATAAGACATTCATAAGAACACTTCCACCATCCCCATTCTCTATCAAGGATTCGAATAAGTTCATAAACATGGTTTATGATGCAACTATATTTGATAACAAGTATGGAAATTAATCATAATTATGGGATATTATGGATTATATCAACATGTTTTCATTGGATAGAAATATATCCACCATAGAACATCAATTTATTACTGACTTTCTCTCCCTTAAGAGACATGCACTACATTTAGCAACAACCAAACCTAAGGTGATGTCCTGACCTGCTACAAGATTTATTCTTTTCTAGGAAAATTACACAAGACACTTTTTTACACCACATGGATAACTATACAATCACGGTGTGCATCGCCAGAGCTAAATTTTAAAGGTATCTATTACTACCAATTCTAGATGCATTTTTTGATAATCATAGACTGGTTTCATAGAACTAAAAATTCAATGGATAAGTTACTAAGCTCTTGGCTTCTCCCTAGGGAGATAATGACCTATGAAGGAAATAATCCCACCCCTATCAATAAATTCATAATGGGGTTGAAAATTTGGATGGAATTACTAAATAAAATGTATGGTATGCCTAACATCCATTTTATCAATTTGGATTGGGTGTTATTAATGAATATGATGATGATCAGTGATGCAAGTTTTTCCCTAGGAGAAATCATTAACTTCAAATTGAGATAACAAATTCTACACAAGAGTAAGTGGACCACTCTATCTGGCCACTTCTATATGATGTCTTATCTCTTATATGTCATAATGGGCATGATATATAAGGTATTTGGTGATCTATAGATCCTAGCCCTAGATTGTGTTAAGAATCACATTTTTGATTATTATGAGTTCTTACATATTTATACATATATAAATCACATGGTTTAAATTTATAAGGATGTGTATCCTCAAGTATGAAAGGCAATTCATGGGAATCCACTACCTAAAATTGGAGAAAGCATATCCAAAACAATATTTGGAAGGGTTAACTACTATTTATACCTTGATTATATGGTAATCATGACTGTTTATCATAAGGTACACCCCTACACCTCCATAAGTATATACCAGATAAATTAGAAAAGCAATAAATTACTTATCAACTATGGTGGAGTGTTGAGGAGGACTTGATTAAAATAAAGAAAATCACATTCTATGGGTCACATGTGATAATTGGCAGAATGTGTTACACATAGAGGAAGCATTTTGGAGAGGTAGGAAATAAGAGAAAGATCTATCACTTGCCCAACATGCCACATAGGGACTAGGATCCCCATGGTCATATACAAAGGTATATTTTGGGTCTTGGTATCCCATACCAACATGTCCCTTACAACCATGACTTTCTATTTTTTAATTCAAAGGATGATGCTTAGGTCTTGGAAATAACCCAACTTATGTGCTTGGAAGAGGATCATCTAAAGATAATTCAGTAAGATCCATTTATGATATGTAAACTCTACACTGTTACCATGCACAAAATTTTTACCTTGGATCCTTATAGGCAATTTATTAAATACCAAAATTAATCTAAAAAATAATAAACTTAAATAAATAAAATGTAAAAATATAATCCACATTGCATATGAGTTGATTATAGAGTTTGACAATACCTACGTCTCTAGGTTCACAAACTAGCTGAACCAATTCATTATAAAATATCTACAAGTACAAGACAACCCTTATAGAACAATAATGAATCCATGTGTTATAAAAATTTGAATAATCTCATAACTCTTAGACATTATTTATCTTCCCAAAACACTTACAAATGTATACTTTTAACCTTTCAAAGAATCTTGGAACTCTAAGATAGATTCTGCACTTTCCTAAATCATACCTCTGGATGACCTTTAGTCAAAAATATCACTTCAAGGCATTAAAATTGGAAGTAAATAGCCTCAAATATAGACACTCTTCATATATCTAGAACCATCTCAGAGTCTAGAATATTTCATTAGTTTACTCTAAAGTCCATAAATGACTCTAGGTGCCTCAAAATGGAGGTAGACCATTGGCTGGTCTCTATCTAACTTGGCTCTATCCTCAAAACCATCCAAAACATGTCTTTTAAAAAAGCCTCAACCCATTTAAATAGTTCTCAAGCTCACAGTTGTGATGTTCAGACTCTTATCTTTTTTGCTAGGTGGTCATCGATTTAATTCCTATGGCTAAGCTTTTTGGAGATAAACTTTATCTTTTATCCCATATTGGTAAAGTGGGAATGACTTAGTTTACAAAATCTCAAGCTTCCACAATATTAATTGATGACATGCCCTTTTATGGGCTAAGGCACTAAACATAGTTGATGGTTGGTTGAAAAAAGTGGTCATGAGCTCATCGTGACTCAGCATGGCTATAATGAGTATGATGATGTGGCTCAACCCCATCTGGACATTGCTTAACTAATGTGAAAGTCTCAAACTCTAGCAGTTGGGATTATTGAATTTATACCCCTCTTGATCCTTGGTCAGCTAGACCATGTGGCAATTATTGAAATCTACCATATAACACTTGATGGGCTTGGCAATGCCCTATTGACATGGTGAATAAATAATTACATAAGAATATAGCCAATATTTAACTATGAATTATTAAGTGGTGGAAATAATTTTCAAAATAATTAAGTGGTGGTAGGCCACATGGTGGCCTAAGGACCCACCATGTGGACCACTCCTAATTTGACACATGTCAACATTAAATTGGATGCTCCATTAACTCTATAAGTGACAGAGTCCCCCTTTGAGATAAAAGTGAACTCCACTAGCTATAGTCTCTATAGCCAACCTTTTATCGACCATCAAAGATCAGAGGTGCATAAACACTTTACATGAATTGAATATCATTAGCCTTCCATGTGTCACCACATGATTGGTCTACTTGGCATGATAGAATTTCATCACATCACCTTGTGTCACCATTTTTGCCCTATTAATCTTAAACTTCAACATATAATATCTTGTGTATATGAACTCAAAATTGATCCATTCAAAATGCACTAGAAAGCTCTTGTTGAGATCTATGTTGTGCCAATGATGATTTGGATTTTGATGACTTCATTTTTGGAGTGAATCTAGATCCTCTTAGATTAATCCTCCCTAATAAAAGCTTTTAGACCTCTAAAAGTCTAATCTATACTAAAAATACTAAATGGTCCTCTGCAACATATCAAGTATAGAACCCAAATCATAACATAGAGATAAAAATGGAAATTTATGATTCATAACTCAAAATTATAAAAAGCCTAAACAAAACATGTGTTAAACTAAATATTGCAACTACCAATAAGATCACAACATATCAAACTGTCTACCCACTGTCACATCCTATAAGTGGTGAATTGAAAAAAATTGAAATAATCACCAATGCAACTACAAGACAAGTTTGTTAATGAAAAAAAAAATACATTAATTTTTGTGACCATGTCATAATACACTTCCTAGACATGGGTCTTATAATGATAAACCACTATGAAACAAAAAATAGTTTATAATGTCTAGCATTACAAACATTTCCCAATAGGGTCTTACAAATTCATCTAATCACACATGCCAAAAATAGATGCATCCCAAAATAATAGTTAAGTATGAAACTAAACACTGTTAAAATCCATCAACCTATGAAACTGCTATCAAATCTCCCATGTCGATCATTGAGTTAAATTCCTTATTAAGAAACTCATAAAGATAATCAAAGAGATTCAAATGGAGTTTTAATAAAAATTTTAAATATAAGAGGATCACTGAGCATAATAAACTTGTCTCTTAGTTCCTCTTCATAATTTTTAACCCTAAAAACAAGGGTAACCAAATAGCATGTTATTTATCAGTATCAACAATACTATATAAGTCTATCCATGAAAATAAATGATTTTTCATTATCCATTTCAAAATAAAATGGACTAATCTACAAAAAATCTATGGATAGATCCAAGGTTATTTTATTCTTGATTGGTAGATTAAAAACTTCTTTTACCTTGTAAACCAAATTTTTCTTACCATTTCTTAGATGGCTTGTTGGGTGAAGTTTCTAACATTTATCAAATTGGTGTCCACTCATATGATAATGAGTGTAATAGTTCCTCTATGTGGGAGAGGTTATCCATTTTCCATTTCTCTCTTGTGAGCTACGATATTGGTCTTTATCAATTGCCTTATTCATGGTAAACGACATCAACTTATTCATCAGTGTCCTATTCTAACATCTCGCAACAAAATGATTATGCAATCCACAAAAAGTACAAGGGAAAGCATTTGACATCTTTTGAATATCAAAGCCAAATTTAATAAATGGATAGAGTGGATTATAAGTTTGGAAATTCTTCACATGTTTATGATTATGATAATAAGGTGAAGGTGGAATCACATTACTTCTTTGCTATGTTTTCTTACCAAATATATTCTTCCACACTAGTGTCATAAAATCTTTGTTGTTGGAAGCTCATCTTCCTTCAGTGGCTTTGGAACTTTCTTCAATATCCACTTTCTCACTAGTGCAACCCAATCCTCCATTATGAGACCAATGCTCTACTTGTATTGGGTTAGCATACCTTGGCCATTTTTACTAAGGCCCATTCCATTAAACCCCATTTTCATTAATAGTTTAGACCTAATGCCCTTAGTATTGTTTTCAAAAATACTAAAAGCAATGTCTAAAATTGAAGGGGAAAAACTAATACATGATGAAAAAATTACCATGTAATCATTCACCATAGTACCTACATCTAAAGTGGAAGGCAATTGCTTCAATCCTTTGTTATTCTACATTTATGCCAAGATCTCATCCTTAGCCTACAACTCAGATTTCAAGTAGATAATATCCTTATCTAAGGAGTAGAATTGAGCTCTTAGGAAGGCATTCGCTTCCTAGATCTATCAGTTAAATGCTTCAAGCTCTTCAATCTTGACTCTGTGTGACAACTTGCCCATGTTTTCTAGTTCCCTAAAAATAGTCTAATTCTATAAACTACACACTATAAATGGAATATAAACAAGATCAAAAGGTCTATAATATACTTGAAAATAATGTATGTCAAGCCTAACACACTAATTGCTCTAATACCAAACCTGATCTATAAAATATACACTATTACCATGCACAAAATCTTTACCTTGGACCCTTATAGGTAATTTATTAAATACCAAAATTAATCTAAAAAAATAATCAACTTAAATAAAAATAATGCAAAAATACAAACCACACTGCACAAAAATTGATTATGGAGTTCAATAATGCATATGTCTCTGGGTTTGTAAACTAGCTGAACCAATTCAATATAAAATATCTATAAGTATAAGGAAACCCTTATAGAAAAATAATTAATCCACATGTTCCAAACTTTTGAATAATCTCATAACTCTCAAATAGATTCTTCACCTTCCTGGAACACTTCCAAATGTGTAATTTTGACCTTTCAAAGAATATCAAAACTCTCAGACAGATTCTCCACTTTCCCAAAGCATACTTCTAGATGACCTCTACTGAAAAATATCACTTTAATGCATTAAAATTGGAATCAAGTTTCCTCAAATATAGACACTTAACATATAACAAGAACTATCTCAGAGTCTAGAATATTTCATCAATTTACTTTGAAGTCCATAAATGACTCTAGGTGCCTCAAAATGGAGGTAGACTGCTAGCTAGTCTCTATCTACCTTGGCTCAGTCCTCAAAACCATCCAAAACCTATCTTTAAAAAAAGCCTCAACCCATTTAAATAGTGATTAGGCCCATGGGTGTGATATTCAGTCTCTTATCCTTTTTATTAGGTGGTCTCTAGTTCGATTCCCATGACTAAGATTTATTTATATTTTATCCCACATTGGTAAAGTGGGAATGGATTTTAGTTTACAAAATCTCAAGCTTCCACAATATTAATTTTTAGCATGCCATCTTATGGTCTAAGGCACTAAACATAGTCAATGATTGGTCAACTAAATTGGTCATGGCCCCATCATGACTCGGCATGGCTATACTTAGTATGATGACATGGCTTAACCCCATCTTGGCATTGCTTAAATAATGTGGAAACATCAAAATCTAGTAGTTGAAATTATTAACTTGATACCCCTCTTGACCCTTGGTTAGCTGGACCATGTGGAAATTATTGAACTATGCCATATGGTACTTGATGGGCTCGACAATGCCCCATTCACATAGTGAATACATAATTACATAGGAATATAACCAATATTTGACTATGAATTATTACAAAGGTAATAATACCCAAATTCAACCATGGAAATAATTTACAAAATAATTAAGTGGTGGTAGGCCACATGGTAGCCTAAGGACCCACCACATGGACCACTTCCAACTTGACACATGTCAACATTAAATTGGATGCTCTACTAACTCTATCAGTGGTAGGGTCCCCCTCTAAGACAAAAGCAAACTCCAATGACTATGATATCTATAATTGGCCTTTTATCAACCATTGAAGACTAAAGGTGCACAAACACTTTACATGAACTAACTGGCATCACATTTCCATGTGTTTCCACATGATTGGTCCACTTGGCATGCTATAATTATGCCACATCACTCTATGTCACCATTTTTGCCCTGTTGATCTTAAACTTCAGTGTGCAATATCTTACACATATAGACTTGAAATCAATCCATTCAAAATGCACTAAAAATCTCTCATTGAGCTATATGTTATGCCACTAATCAAATCAGATTTTGATAATTTCATTTTTAGAGTTAATATGGATCCTCCTGAATCAAGTTATTTCAATACAAGAAATGAATACAAGGTTTCCACCTTATAAAGGATGGACAACTTCAGATTTTTGGAATAGCTAGCCCCCACAATAGATAGAGGTACAAGGGTAGCCTTCACATGAACTTCTAATTTTGTTAAAAGTTGTCAAGAAAGAGATGGGTTTGAATGATCCTAAACCCAAGGGAGGTCTAGGGGATCCTATTGTTCTAGATTCCTCTGATGAAGAAGACACAAAGCATTTAGATGTAATTACATTGCAAACACCTATAGTTACCCCCAATTACAAGAATATATAGTGTTAGGGGTAGTTACAAAGGAAACTACTACCTCAACTCAACTAGGCTCCTCCTTAGAGGCAAAGAACACCATTTGTTATAAGAGGAAACCAATGACTTACCTATCATAGAATCCATATGTCGATCAATCATATAGCCTACCTTCAATTCCTTAATAATAGGTTGAGGAAGAGAAAAAAACTAATGAAGAAGAAGAATTGGAAAGAGCCAAGGAACTGAGCCTTGTGGTTGATAAAGGGAAGGCACCAATCATAGAAGATTTAATAGGTAATAAGGCTTAACCTTTAGACCCCAATTCCCTAGTTTCTTCATCTATTCTTATTTTTAGTTTAGTTTCATTAAGTCTTATTTTGAAGACTCCCAAGGTGGAAGTTATCACTTCAAGCCATGATATCTCATTGTCTTCTCTCTTACACATTCTCTTGCTCACTCCCAAGGTGGAGAAGGATTATGCCACCATTATTATTCCATTTTCCCCCATAGTTTGATCCATATCCATTATTACCACTACTATTATTCCCTTTGGGACTACCACAATTATGACCATGAAGAAGAAAAAGGCATCTAAGAAATTTAAAACATCCTTAGCCACTCTCCAACTTCATGTTTCATCCACACAAATCACTTTTCCCATGTCATCTATTAGTTCAACCGAAGAGACCATCATCCTAACCTCAAGCAAGGGATAGAGGTAAAATGAAGTCATTATGGTCCACCCACTCCCCTAGTAGGGAGGTGTGGATTTGTCTAAGATCATTTGGCCCTCCCTTCTTGACATAGTCCTCAAGGGAGCCAAAAATCAATAGTCAATAGAAGATCTTGAGAAAGAGGCTATGTCTAAGAACACACAAGAAATAAACCCTAACTAGCTAGTGATTCCTCCATGGGCCATTGATTTGAGAACTAAGGCTGCCCAAATGCCCAATTTTAAAATTATCAAGCTCCCATAAATAACAACCCTATTTGGCAAGCCCTCTAGGAGCATTCAAAGGGTGAGAAAGAGAAAGTTAGATGATGAAGCTAGTATGGAAATGGTTCTATAAAAAATATAGGAAGTCTATGCCTTATCTTAAAGGTAGAATATATAAGTGGGGCATCCCCCTACAATGAATATTTTAGATCCCTAGCTGAAGTTCACAAAGATGCCATGGTGGCACTGCATATGAGGATATAGTTGGCAAGACAAGAAATAGAGTTAGAACTAGAACAAATCAAAGAACAACAAAAAATATCTCACATTCTAGTAGGTATTGAGGTTGAGGTACATGAGGCTGCATCTAAATGTTTGAATTCTTTATAGGCATTAGAATCAATGTGGGCTGAATTAGCCCCTCATCTTACCCAAACTCACCAATTATTTAAATCTTTAAAAGGGAATGAAAATAAATTAAATTTATTAATTTTGTATACAACTAATAAGGTGTACATCCATTTATATTTAATGACACCGTTAGAGGCATCTAATGTCCTCAATCTAGTGGTTGTTAGAATACAACAAGCTAGAGAGTGGATAACTTTAGATGGGGCATTGATGCCCAAGTACCAAGAGCATGAAGCACTAATTTTGCATATTTTAAATGACTTAAATTTGTCAAAGGTAAAGGATGATACAATAAAATTTATAGGTAGGATAAAATTTAATTAGCTTAATAAAAAAACTTCTAACAATTTCAAGTAGAGTTTACAATGGTTACCACTAGAAGATATTGAAGCAGAACTAAGCTTTACAAGAAAAAAGGTAACTAAAGTTGAAATTTTCAAAATCAATTTTTAGATGACAAAGGTATAATGTTCAAAGCTACTTGGGCAAGTTGGCAGGGTGCATAGACCCTCACTATTAAACTTAGATATTATACAACAGTATCAATATGTAGTGTACACATATTTCCTTGAGCTAGAATCAAAGAAGAAGTAGACTAGATTTCTACATACAATTCAACATCGACGACTATAGTTACCACTCCCACTAAAGTCAATGCATCCATGCAGATGTCTACTCAGCCTTAAGGGCCAATTTTTTGCATGTACACTCAAATATAGACATTAATTTTATATTTATATTTTTATTATAATTTGAACTTATTGTAAAAGTTGCCTATTCATTTTGTAAACATGCACCTATTGTATGATTTTGTAAAGGTTGAATTTAACTATTGACAAATATAAGATGACTTTATATGGTGTTATAACTATGATTATAACTAAAGTTATAACTAAGCCATGTAACAAATTTTTACATGAACTTGGAGGAGGAGGTGACCCCTCCGCAAGTTTATTTAAAAACATGTTAGCCACAATTGTAAAGGGTCAAAATATTTAAATATATAGGAATATAATAAATTTTATTGTCAAAAAATGTGTTTATGTATTTTCTTTCCAATATTTGTGTAATTAGGCTTATCTTATTTTGGTTGTATGATTTAATAATTCTTAGTTTGCAAAAGCTGTGAAGAAATTCTTTCTTGTCATGATTGATATGCTAGTTTAAGATGTGTAATATCTATTAAATGATTAGCAAATTAAATACATCATTGGAAAGTAATTTGATTGATTTATATTTATTAGTGTGTAGAGGTGCTTTCATTAATGTAGTTTTCTATGTATGTGCAATAGCTATCTCAGACACCTCATTGATCTGAGTCATAATCTCATAAGTAAGGGTGTGTAACAACTTCTCTAAAAGGAACAAACTTTGACTAAGGCCTTTGAGTTTCCTATATAAATATTATCTTATGCTAATTAACCATATCTGATTGTGTGTGTGTAAAAATTACTAGCAATAGATATTGGTTTTGAAAGCACTTGTCCACTTAGAAATCAACCTAAGAGGTGATTCATGAAGATATATAGTCTTTCTTTTCTATTATAATCTTCCCTTCCTTTTTTGAGTTTATTTTTAGACATTCTCACTCTATATTAGTAACCATATATCCATTAATTCATATATATTTTAATTTCTTTTAGAGACCACCCCTCTATTCATAATACTTGTTAAAACCTGCATGCCCTACCTATTATCCCAATCACCTAGTTGGTAAGATTGCATACCTGAAACTCATGACTTGGAGTGGATTTCACCTCCATTGAGATTTTAAAACATTAGAGGATACCTCATTATTATCTAGTGTGAATAAAAACCTCATCAACATAGTTTTCTATATTCAATTTTGAATTACTTCTAGTAAGAGAGAAAATTGTTAAATTGAAGATGAGAATTACATGAGTAAAATAGATAAAGAATGGATTTTGAATATAAGGTATTTAGGGGAGTATTTCCACCTTTAAATTTATATATCAAGGATTATATTAAATATACAGACACCATCTTTGATGTAACAGTGTTTAAAGATGAATTTTTTATTACACAATTTTTTGGGATGTAATTCCCATTCACAAGAAAAAAATATGGTGAGTGAGCAAAGGTAGTTGGTAGTTGAATTAATACTATTGAAGCATCAATAATTATATTTTGTAATAATCAAGCTTGATGTGATGCCATGCATTGACTTACTTGGGACTTCTTCTTCACAAAGAAGGTGACTATAGATTTTTGCACCACCTAAACCATAAGATTGTTATCACGTACTTCTTGGGGGATGTTTTCTAGAGATACATGTGACTAAACACCATAGATGCCAAATTTGATAAATACAAATTTGAATTGTGGAATAAAATGAGCACAATAAAAAATACATTAAGGAAATGGATTGCTCAAGGGAAATAGTCACCTTCAAGGCTAAAAACCCATGCCAATCATTGAACTCAGGATAGGAATCTATATTGAAATAGCCCTATTTAAAAAATTATATGGTTACAATAGAATTCAATTATTGGATTTATTGATGACCACAGAGAAAACTTTTTCCCTAAGAGAGATAATCGGTGTTAGGCTCTAAGAGTAGATGTTCAAAAAGGATAAAAGACTCATGGGTAGCCATTTATACATGATGTCTTCTCTATTAGATGCAATCATGGATAGTTTTTATGTTCATAATGAATCACTTCAGATCCCAGTCCTAGACTATATCAAGAACCTGGTATGTGTCTTCTTTTTTTCCTTCAAATCTATTCATGTATGAGGAATATCATTAGAATTCATGAGAATGTTTATTCCCAATTTCAAAGGGAAATTCATGAGGTACCCCTAGACTGAGTATCATAAAACATTATAAAAACATTATGGCCAAGGGGGGGTTATTGGTTATACCCAAACTATAATGTAATCATGTTGGTAGGGAACAAGGTTTCCCCTATGTGTCTCCCCAAGTATGTTCCAAAAACACTGGCTAGACAGGAAATAACTTATCAGTTATGGTGGATTATTAATGAAGATATAAATAATAAATATAAGGGTGTGTTTCATAGGTCTTCTTTGATGATTGGTCAAATGTGTTATACTAATAAGAATAACTTTAGGGAAGTTGGGAAAACTAGATAATTTGATTCATTGGCATCCTTGACACATAGGGATTAGAATCCACATGGCTTCATTACAAATCATATATTAGGCCTAGGTACTCCCTACCAACATTAACCATATGAGCATGATTTTTTTCTTAAATGTAAAGGATGATGTTGAGGCCTGGATAGGGTACGAGTTGATGGATTAATAGAGGATAATTTGAGGGATATATGAAGGCATCCCTCTATCATAATTGAAGAGGCCTATACCAATATTCCACCTCTAATTGGATGGGCTACAATATATTATTGGACCTCTCAGCCTCCCCAACAATTCTTGGACCAAGGAATGACATCCCAACCACCACCCACTATGATTACAGTTTTTAAGCAAGAGCATGGTGTGGAAGAAGCCCTTGGTATTTTATTTTATTTTCAAGGAGGGCCATCCTAAGCTCCACCACCAATTGTAATTAATGTTGTTAAATAAGATGAAGAGGTTGAGGAAATGCACGTTGTTACAACTTATTTAGGATGAACATAGGAATTCATTTTCAATGATTCTTTTGACTCCAAGGATACAAGTCTTCATATTTATCCCTTAGTTCCCATTGATACAAGTGTGGATGTTTCACCTTCAACCACTCAATAAACTCCTCCCCTAGTTGAAAATACAATAATTTTCTACAAGAGAAAGGCAAGAGCTACTAAGGTTCCTTTTTAATTAGTGGAGTCCCTTGTAGCTTCAGCTATGGGAGAGCCATCAATAAAGAGTGAGGTTGAAGATGAGGATGAATAACTATAGACGGATAAAGTTCTAAGCCTCCAAAGAATAAAAGGAAAGGTGCCACTTAAGGATGGAGGATCAAGTGAGGTCATTACTATTGTAGCCACTAATCCATTTTTTTGGTAGTTTCTATGGTTTATTAGTCCCCATTATTCCTATTGTCTCTTATGCTCTTGTTTTTGTTTTTTATCTCCTATTTTTTCTATTACTATTTTTGTTTTTTAGACCTTATTGTTTTTACTTCTCATGTTGGAATTTCAATTACTATTCTCCCCACTATCTCTAAGACCAAGAAAGTTCATTTTAAGAAAACTATGGGGGCCTTTGAAAGTGATTATCTTCATGTGTATTATACTTAATTAGTTTTTCCAATGCCTTCTTCTAGTACTACTAAATCTGCTTCCATTATTTCATCTAGAAAAATTGGTAAGAATAAGGCTATTTATATATTGCATCTCATACCCTAGTTTGGTAATGCGAATTAGTCCAAAATCATCTTCCCTTCCTTTCCAAACCCACTACATGTGGAGGCATTAATTTAGTCATATGCATATATTTTATTAGAGTCATCCTCATAAGACACTTAACTAGTTGATATTACATAATTGGTGATTCTATAATGGGTAGTTTACTTGGAGGCCCAAGTTGCACAAAGACCAAATATAGTGGTTAAATATTTGTCTAATATGAGCTCTATTTTTGATAAATCAATAGGAATTATCTAGAGGGTCGAGAAATATAAATCCAAGATAAATCTGGCAGGGGTGTGATTTTGGAGGAATGAAAATATGTTTTCTCTTTATCCAATATAAATAACAAGGGACTTGGAGAGTTTCCATGCAACAAGTATTTTGAGGCTTATCTTTAGGAAAATATAGAGGCTTTATTAGAGCTCCATGAGGGCAACAAACAAGCTAGACAAGAGTTACAACAAGATATAAAGTAGGTAAAATAGTAGCAGTAGATTATACATGTACCTAGGTAAATTGAAAGTGATGTCCAAAATATAGCTCTTAGGTTGTATAATATCTTAGACACCATCATTTTAATAATAACTAAATTGTCTCTCCATATTGTTGAAACATATAAATTATTGAATTCTTTGAAGTATGATGAGCATAAATTAAATTTAATTATATTTTACACAACCAATAAGGCTTTTAGAATTTGGATTTGATGAATCCACTTGAAGCATCTAATGCTCTCAATTTGGTGGTCATTAGGACACAGGAATCCTAAGATTGGGTGTTAATGTGCAGGCCTTGATTTCAAAACTATCATAGCATGAAAAGTATATCTTGAAAATTTTGGATGAGCTAAGACTATCTCAGGCTTGAGATCCCTTAGGCAAGCCAATAAGTAGGGTTTATTTTAACCAACTACTCTATAAGAATATGTTAATTTTAAGCAAAGTCTTCAAGGGTGTATGTTGGAGGAGATTGAACAAGAACTAGTATTTTCTAAGAATAAAGTTACTAAAGTAAAGATGTTTTCGGTGGAGTTTAGATCCATAAAGACTAAACATACACATTTATTGGTGTAAGTCACTAGAGTATATAGGCCATCTCTTTTGAATATGGATATAGATATAATCATTATTAGTACTTGGAAGAAAAGAAAAAAGATATGTTTAGATGATCTAATTCAAATCCACCATCCAATTCAATCCCTTTGACTACTAAAAGTTAAACCATAAAGTCCCCAGCTTCAATTAAACCTTAATTTTTAGGTTTATTTTATATGTATTTTTCATGTAAATTATAAAATAGAGCTAAAGCATGTAATAATAAATTGAAGAATTTTATAAACATGCACATGTTGCATTGTTCTATAAGAATAAATCATATTTTAAATACACAATTTTGACTAGCTTTAATTATACATGCATAATTTACATCATTCAAAACTCTCATTCTAATTATTAGCATGTAGTTTTAGATTTTTGCAAGGATTTGGAGGATGAGGTCACCCCTTCACAAATCTATATATATTTATAATCCTCTCATTTTAAAAGAATTGAGGTTGATTGAAAAAAATTATCAATATAGAAATAAATATTTTTTATTATCGCATAACTATGTTGATATTTTTCTATTTCAATTTTGTGTAATTAGTTGTGTTTATTTTCCTAGTTAGTTGATTCAGTAATTTGAAGTGTGAAAAAGCTACCTAAAATTATTTGTTATTATTAGTGGTGTATGTTGGTAAAATATGGGAAATAGGTATTATATGATTAGTTGACATCATTGATTTTATACAATTACGTTGATTGTTTCATTTCTCTGTGTGTAGAAGTGTTTCCCATGATATAACTTTCTAAGAGTAAGAAATAGTTGCTTTAGATACCTCTTCGATTAGACATATAATATTTTCAATAAGGGTGTGTAACAACTACCCTAAATATAGGAAACCTTTAGTTGATATTTTAGAGTATACTATATCATTTTTTCTCAGACTACCTTACTATTTTTGTATGTGTGTGAATAACAATTACTAGCTATAAGAATTAATTTCAAGACACTTGTACACAAAGAGACTAGCATGGAATTAATCCCTCTTGAGATTATAGAGACTTTTTCTACTCTACATTTCCCCTTTTTAGAGGTTTTTAAAGATCTATTGATGTTTCCTTAACCTAGTACACCTAAGGATATGTGTGGCCAACTTGTGGATTACAAACATTCATATTAGCTTGTTGCATTTCTTGATGTTCTTAGTATAGTTGGCCTATGAAATAACCATGGCTATGTAGAGTATATATATGAGGTAGTGGTTTATATTTTATCATCATATTATGAATTATGTTCTTATTACATTGTTTTGGATTTTTTCCCCTTGAAGTGGCTCAATCATAATATTCAAGTATTTTTCTCTTTCACCAATTGTTATTTTTACTCTTAATTTTGCCATAAATAATTTTATTTTTGTGAATCATCTAAGTAATTTCCTTACAAGTGGTATCAAATATTCAATTTGGATAAGTTTCTATGACACAATTTTTTTCTTCAAATCTAGTGTCCTAAGCACTAGAAAGCCAAAAAAACCATAACTTGTGATCTGGGAGGAATTTATTTTTTCATCATTGCAGTTTTATTCATGAATTTTTTTCACAAAGAAAGAAAAAGCATTTTTTTCTAGGTTAAAAAAATGTTTGGAAATTTTTTTACCCTGTGTAAACTAGCAGTCATTGGATTCATCTCTGTGAGATGATCGTAAGGGTATATTCTACTAGTACACTTTTTTGGGTTAAAATGTTTCAACCTTGTGTATAATATTAGTAGTTGGATTTATCTCAGTGAGATGATCGTAATGGTGTATCCCACTGATACATCTTTTGGGAGATGAAACCCTCTTATGGTTTTTTCATGGCTATTCCAAACACTCACAGATGTGAGAAAGAGCAATAAACTCTAAAAAATCCTCACAAAGATGACATGGAATCTAAAAAATTTGATCCATCTATTTCAAATGGAGTTTAAAAAATTAAGTTAGAGTTTTAGGGCATGGTGAAAAAAAAAAATATGGTTCAAGGGGACATTACAAGTTTGAGAGTGGACTTAGATAGCATGATAAATCAATTAAAACAAATATCTAGGTAATTGGCCAACTTGTCATCTCACTCACTATAAAATAATCCTCCACCACTTCAGTTTGGTTTTCCTCTTCCAAACAATACCAACACCACTTCTATCCCTAAGCCGATGTTTCCAAAATTGGACCTACGCAAATTTGATAGTAATGATCCACTCATTTGGCTCACTCAAATTGAAAATTTACTTGGTTTACATCAAACTCCATGTTCATAAAAAGTGATTATGGCCTCTCTATATCTAAAACCTTAGCCATTCATTTGGTATCATTGGTTATGTGCTCAAAATAAAAAGAAGGGTGTCCCAATTTCATGGTTGATATTTTTTTAGGAGTCATAGCTCCACTATCATAACAATCTATCTAAAAACTACTTGAGTTAGCTAGCCAAGTTGTGCCAGACTAGAACTGTCAAGGACTACATTCATCAATTTTAGAATCTCTCCTTACATGTGGTAGACATCACTGAGGAAAATCTAACTAAACTTTTTTTGGGTGGCCTCAAATATAGAATCCAATTAGAGGTTTGCATGTTTCATCCTAGTACTATATCTAAGGCCATACTAAGGGTATCCATGACTAAGGAAAAATAGATGATCAAATAAAGACTTTTCATTAATGTTCATGAATGTACCTTCCTAGCACCATATTTTCATTAGCCTACCAAATTGACATGTTAGCAAGTGGAATAAAAGTGTGAAAAATGTTTATTCTTTGGTTGTGATATAAAATGGAACAAAGGGAATCGATGTGTTGAAAATAATTTATTTTACATTAACGATGACAATGAGGAGGGAAAATATGAGGAAACTTTATGGGAAGGGTTAGAATTCTCTGAGGATGAATCTAAAGATTCTCAACTACAATTTCTTATCATACACTTTTAGGAATTAGTACTTCTAAAAATCTTAAGGTGGTGGGGTTCTTAAATAAATATAAGGTGACTATGTTAATTAACTCTGGGAGTACACATAACTTCATCAATAGTAAGTTGGTTATTCATTTAAATTGTTTTATTTACCTAGCTTCATAATTTTAGGTCATGATTGTAGATGGTGGTATGATCAAATATTCTATAAAATGTATTAGTATTATTCTTACTATGGGAGACTATTTGTTAGATTTCCCTATGTTTTCTATTCCTATGGGAGGAGCTGGCATTGTTTTAAGAGTGTATTGGCTCACCACTTTGGGCACTATTGAGATGAATTTATAGGAATTATTCATGAGGTTCCATTCATAAAGAAGGAATTTTTAACTACATTTATTATGGGCTAAATATCCACAACTTGTTAGTTCATACTAGATGAAGAAGATTATAAAAAAAAGTGCATAAGGCTTTGTGGCACACTTATTTTACTTGGAGGTTCAACCAACTAAGGAGTCTACACATGCTTATTTTTAAAAGGTTTTATATAACCATTTTTTTGTTTTTGGTGACATGACAAAAAGACTTCCTCCAAGTCATACACATGATCTTGACATCAAACTCATTCTAAGAAGTACACCACCCAATATTAGACCCTATAAGTATCCATATGCCCAAAAGAGTGAAATTGAAAATATGGTACAAAAGATGTTGGAGGTAGGAATCATCTGACATAGTCAAAGTGAATATTCCTCCCTAATAGCCATAGTGTAGAAGAAGGATGATAATTGGAGGATGTCCCTAGACTACAAATAACTCAACAAATACACCATTAAAGATAAGTTTCTTATTTTAGTAATTAATGATTTGCTAGTTGAATTTCATGGTGCTATTTATTTTACCAAGCTATATCTTCACTCCTAATATCATAAAATTCACATCTACAATGATTAAATATCTAAAACAACATTCATAAACTCATGAAAGCCATTATGAATTTATTTTCATGCCTTTTGGCCTCACAAATGCACCATCTACATTTTAGAGTTTGATGAAAACTATTTTTAGGTCATTTTTAGAATGTTTATATTAGTGTTTTTTTATCATAACCCTATCTATATAAAAAATTAGGAACACCATTTTAATTATGTGAAATAGGTGCTTTTAATTCTAGACTAACATCAAATTTATGCCAAACCTTCTAGATGTGTTTTTGGCATCCAAGTGGTAGATACTTGGGTCATATTGTTTCACATGAAGAAGTGAAAGTTGATCCTAATAAAATCCAAGAAATGATGGAGTGGTAGGTTCCCAATACCCTCAAGAACCTCTAATTATTTTTGGGTTTAAATAGTTACTATCGTAGGTTTATAAAAATTATGGTAGTGTTATAGCCCCACTCACCTCTTTGCTGAAGAAAGACTCCTTTTAGTGGATTGATTCAGCTACCAAGGAATTTGAATATTTTATAATTTTTATGTTCACAACTCAAATTTTGGTTACCCTTGATTTTTTTAAAACTTTTGTTATGGAGTGTGACACATCAGGATATGGCATGGGGGTTGTACTCATATAAGAAGGCAAACCACTGACATTTGAAAACTACCAAATTAAAGGAAAAAATAGGTTGAAACTAATATATGAGAAATAAATGATGGTTATTATGCATGAAATGAAGTAATAGAGACCTTATCTAATGGGTCATCACTTTCAAGTAAAGACTGATCATGATAGCCTCAAAAAAAATTTAGAATAACACATCATTTTAATAACAACAAAAATGAATGACTAAAATGTTAGGCTATGATTTTGAAAAAGTGTTTAATAAAGGAAAATATAATGTGGTGATATATGCTATCTCTCAGTGGGATGAATTAGTTGAGGCATTTTAATGCACCATGACCAGTGGTGAGTAGATTGGATAGAGGAAGAAAGATCAAAATGGGAGAATAATAGTGCTACCAAGGATTTGATTCACAATCTTCAGCAAGGTTTTAATGAATCTAAAAAATTCTAATGGAAGGGGAACACATTATGGTATAAATATATATTATACCTTTGTAAGCATTCTCTCCTCAAACATAAAATTCTTCAGGAACTTCATGCCTCTCCACTTGGTAGTTAGGATTTTTGAAAACATATCATATAATCAAACAAGATCAATTTTAGAAAGGATTAAAGGGGTATGTTTATAAATATGTGGCTTAAGTCATGGTATGACAATAAAATAAAGGTGAAACCACTAAGACCCCAGGTCTTTTATAGCCTTTATCCATCCTTAGCTAGCTTTGGGAAGATTTTTCCATGGATTTCATTATATGATTACCTTAGTTTGAGGGTAAAAATGTATTCATGGTGATTGTGTATTCACTTAGTAAGTATGCTCATTTTTCTCCTTATCACAACTATTTGTTTCCAGTATAGTAGGTTCTATTTTTATCAATATTGTTCAAAAATTGCATGGTACTCCAAAAATCATTATAAGTGATCGAGATCCCATATTTAATAGTAAATTTTGGTCTAAATTATTTGAATGTTTGGGTACCCAATCAACTCATAGTTCATCCTATCATCCTTAATCTGATGGAAAAATAGAGGTAGTCAACAAATGTCTCAAAGGGTATCTTCATTATTTTGTTTCTAACAAATAGGACAAATGGGTTCTTTGGTTACCACTTGTTGAATGGTGGTATAACACTCATTTTCACACTTCTTCCAAGATGTCTTCATTTATGGAATTATATGGGTATCACCCCCCATACATCACTTCAGTTTTCTAGTGCATCTTAAGTTTTGAGCTATTGAGTAACACCTTCACCATCAACAAGAGGTGTTAGTTAGTTTGTGAGATAATTTAGTAATGACATAAAATTGAATGAAGTAGCAAGCAGGCCAACACCACAATGGGTGTAATTTTGACATAAGTTATTAGGTGTTTGTGAGTTTAAATCCATATAATTATACGTCTTTGAAGTAATGTAAAAAGGATAAAAAACTATCACTTAAGTATTATGGCCTTTACTAGATCTTGAATAAAATTAGTAATGTGGCTTACAAACTAGAATTACACCTAGCCACTTACATACATCTAGTATTCCATGTATCTTGTTTGAAGAAAGTAATTAGACATAGATTTTACACTCAGACTTAGTCACTTGAATTTAATGAATAAGGATGAGCCATTCTAGATCCTAAAGATATCCTTCACATGCACACTAAGTAACTACATACTAGATCCATTAAGGAGTAGTTGATCAAATGGAAGAACCTGCATTCTAAAGATGTAACATGGAAGGATGAAGAATTCTTAAAACAACATCCTATATTGATTCAAAATTAAGTAAAATTTTGTTTTTAAGGGGAGGGGAATGATGCACCCTTAACCTATATTGCATCTAGGGATATGTTTCATCAACTTGTGGCTTACACACCTTCATATTAGCTTATTGTATTTCTAGATATCCTTAATATGGTTAGCCTATGAAATAATCATGGTTAAGTAGAGAGTATATAGGAGGTAGTGGTTAGTATTTTATCATCATATTGTAAATTATATTCTTATTTCATTTTTATGGATGTTTTCACCTTGAAGTGGCTCATATTCAAATATTTTGCTCTTTCACCAATATGTTTTTTTTGCTCTTAATTCTTCCATATATATTTCTATTGTTGTGAATCATCTAAGTAATTTCCTTAAATCTATCCACTCTAGCATAAGTTACATATATCCAAATTAAATAGGATTTAATTTCTCTTAGGTTTCACTCATCCACTCATACCCAATTAATAACTTGCATGTTCAACTTGTTATTCCACCACCTAGTTATTCAACCCATATTTAAAACTCATGCCTTGAAGTGGATTTTATCTCCATTGAGATAATAAAACATTAGAGTTACCTCATTATATATGGTGTTCTTAAAAATTTCATCAACATAACCATGTTGTCAAATGGCACTTCTTACATAGCCAATACTCTATAAGAAGGCCTCAAACTCAATTATTCCTACCCTCTGTGTGGGATTCTATGTGAATCATGCATGTGTGTAAATAAAGTACACTAATTACCTATCTTATAACTTGGAAAATAAGACCTTATGACTACTCTTTTAATACTTCAAACATGTAGCTGGGTTATTCCTTTTACTTATATTAAAATAAGATAATAGAAAAGCTTTTGATAACTCAAATGCTTCTTGAATTCTCTTTTGGTTTGAACGTTAGGTGTTCCTACGTGAGGAATAAATGATGGTTGATATTATATTTATATCAATCCTATTAGGATATAACTCACATTACAACACTTAGGCTGACCATTGTAATACATTTCATTTACAAACTAGATGACTTTAAAGCACTAGACACTTGCATCAGGTTAGGATAGTAACATCAATGCTAATGACTATCCTAGACATTAATATATAGGGAGCAGGAGAGTAGGTGCAGACTTGAAACTTGTAGATGTGTAAGATAAGTACATTTTAAGCATTATAGGTAAGATAAGATGTATGTGTCATAAATATAAGGTTAATCTAAATAAGATATAGGCCAAGGGGTAAAAAATATAGTAGATGTGAGGCTTTCAAAACTAAGGCATGTGTAGAACTAATAGGAACAACTAAGGTCTAAGTTTACCAAGTGTACAAGACTAGAGTGCTACATAATCACAAAATATAATCTATATTTCCCCCCTCTTAATATAGTAATGAAATTGATATTTTAAAGGAAAGGAATAAGTATTTGGGTACATATGCACACCTTATCTTTGATTATGTTAAATTTGAATAATTTTTTAGAGTTGAATTTGAGTGACTTCTTAGTGAATGAGTTACAACCAAGAGCATGTTATAGTGTAAAATTAGTGCATATAATCTAGGTTAAAAGTACTTGAAATAGATTTAAATTTAAAGAGCAAGATTTAGGAGTACACTTGTGTGTTGATGTAATTGCATTCCCTATTGACAAGCTATTTTTATAAAAGATGTATCATTTTAAGCCTCTAAAACTGAGATTAGGATATATATATATATATATATATATATATATATATATATATATATATATATATATATATCCTAATCTCAAATTTAGAGGCTTAAAATGATACATATTTTATAAAAATAGCTTGTCAATAGGCAAGGTGATTACATCAACACACAAGTGTACTCCTAAATCTTGTTCTTTAAATTTCAATCTATTTCAAAGTTTATATATCTAAGGAGATATATAAAGAAATATTTGAAGTCACATGCCCCCAACTTTGGAGCAAAAGTGAGTTTCCACCTAGTAGTTGATATTATCTCAACCATGCAACCCAATTATAATTATAACCTAGTGAGGTTAGATGATCAAGTCCAAATTGAAAATGTAGCAAGATTGAGTAATTTACTCACCTAAACCATACCAAAAGGTGAACCAACTACTATAGTAGATTGGTTTTCTAAAGTTTGTAAAAGTACATGGGATATTAGTATGTGTAATAGTTTTAGAATCTAAAATTAATTTGGATATTAAAATATTAGGCACATTTTATATATCATATGCACCTTATATATGTCTCATGTTGAAACTATGTATAAAAATGGTGCCATGTATAGAATTATACCATAACTATGAATTTGGATCATATAACTATGTGCTTTGGCAAATTTAGATAATTGTGTGAGTGTGGAGGGCATGCTTCCAAATAATGCCCCCACTATATATGGAGAAATATGAAAACTAATATAAGTACCAATGTGGAGAAAATGTTTATAAAACATGCATCTACTATAAACTAGAGATGTTTAATATTGAATAGGTGTGGAGAACAAGCTTCCAAATCATGCCTCTACTAAATCTGTGAATTTATATAAGTACCATATTGAATGAGTATGGATAGAATGCTTCAAAATCATGCCCCCACTAGATATAAAACTATGAATGTGTGGAAGCCATGTCCATATGACATGCCCCCACTAAATCTATAAACTGGTGTAAGTACCAAATATAAAATAAATTTGGAGAACATGCTTCCAAAGCATACCTCCACTAAATCTAAAAATTGTGACTATGTAGAATCCATGTCCATATTACATGCCCCCACTAAATTTGAGAACTATTAAAAGTTTGTATAACATGCTTCCTAATCATTCCCCCATTAATATTCCCCTCCTATGAGGTGAGGTGAAAATAGTACCTAAAATTTACCTCACCTGAAAAAGGTAAGATAACTATAAAATATGTGAATGTAATCATGTAGTATATAAGAGGAAACATGTCTAGGTAAATGTATCATTGAAGCACATATAACCAATGTAATCACATGTAGGCCTAAGATGCATTATAAATACCATGGCAATGTCTAGATAGTAATAGTACAATCTCAATAAGCAAATAAGAACACACATAAGAACACTCAAAAGAAAGTCAAAAAATAATGGTCCAATGAGACTGTAAATAAGGGACATGTTCAAATTTCATAAAATAAAGTGGGAATGACTTATTCAAGTGTCCATAAAGTAAGGAATGAAAAATTCAAATTTTCATACAATAAGCAATGACATTCAAATTTCTAAGAAGGTAAATATAGGAATAGTGGCTACATACAATCAAGCATATTCAAATGTTTAAAGAAGAAAGACAATAATAAGGAAAAACACTCAAGGAAGTGTGTAAAGGAAAATCATAAGTAATCAAAATAAACATGTCATAGTGGTCCATGGATAAAATGTGTTATCAAAAAACTTCAAGTACGTAGTATATCAAGTATTATGTGTAAGATATAAGCATGGATAATAGGCATGTGTAATTATATATGTAAGCTCAAACATGATAATGTAAAGTGATCATCAAGTCATATAACCTATGTGTATCAAGATTGAAGAAGTAGATTCCCCCAATGTTCATATGACATGGGTAAAAGGAAAGGTCAATGTATTAAATAAGAGTTTATCATGTATCTATGTATGCATGTATAGGTGTATGTAGGATTAAATGATATACTAACCCTCAACATGTAACTAACACATATTATTATGGAGCCAATAAAACATGTAGGTATCAAAAGTTTTTTTTGTATTTTTTATAATGTTTTTAATTTTTTTGGTGTTTTTGAAGAGACAAGATCATCCTATGATCTCATCCAAAGGATGATCATAGGTATCTCTACTTTCAAAACCTAGTACAAGAAACTAGTGGTACTACCAAAGAACATGTATAGGTAAAATATTTGTCACTATAGTATTTGTGATGTTTGGTGTATGTATAATAGGACTCTGGAGTCATGAAGTACCAATAGAGGTAATAGGGGTTATTGGAACCCATATCTATGTAATCTATGGTTTATTTGGAATGGAGATAGTATGAACATGTTTAGGTGCTCTAAATATTTGAATATGGTACATAGAAGACAAGGAAGCTATGGAACCCACTTTCTATCTTTGATGTAAGGGTTTATGAAGTATTGGTTACCTAATAAAGGGGATTGTTTATTGCTTACCCTTTTTTGGTGGATTAGCATTAACAATATTGGTCATTAACTTCCCGAGTATGAATTTATCTTTTTTAAGAGGATGCTCATATGGAACACCAAAAATTGTAATTACCCAACTGGCATGAATGTACTTAATACACCCATGAACTATAGAAGGTATTTATGAAAGAGTTTGTATCTAAAGCCATCAAAAAAAAATGTCAAAGACATCTTTATAAGGTATAACTGATAAAGTAGTAACCACATGTATGGGACCAACCTGTAAAGGTAGATCAATCTTGCCAAAAACCTTCTATAAGGTCTCATCGGATGCTCTAATTGATCTAGTAGAGAAGTGTAAATCATGGTGAGTGTAACCCAAATGCATAAATAATGTTATGGTTCAAACATTTTTACTTTCACCATTATCAATCATAGCATTATATATGAGGCCTTTATCAAGGTATGCTCTAATGAATAGAGAATGAATATCAAAGTCATCATCCTTAAGTTCACTTGTCATCAAATGAAATGGTAGGTTTTTGAACCATAGGATATAAATGTCATGTGTAAGTACTAATAATCCCATCTAGTGGGTACCCATAATATGATTGAAGAGTATGTGCATTATATGCCATTTGGACTTCTATTTCATTCTTAGAATGGTCTTGCAAAGGATTGCTAAATATTTTCTATTTATGGTGATCACCAAGTTTTGAACTTGATTCCTTTGGAGGATCATCAAATGTAATTTGGTGGTCATCAATGAGGTCATGGATCTTATGATATAAGGTAATCCATATGTTTTTATAATACCCCAAGCCTTGGTAATAATCAAAATAAGCATTTGCATCATATCCTTTGGTTAGAGTTCTATTTATATCAACCTATATAGGAAGAGAGAGAGAGAGAGAGAGAGAGAGAGAGAGAGAGAGAGAGAGAGAGAGAGAGAGAGAGAGAGAGAGAGAGAGAGAGAGAGAGAGAGAGAGAGAGATAAGATGACACTCTAGAAACCATAGGATTAATGAAGTAGGAGGCTCAAATAAACATATAAAATGTCTCCCTTATGTATTAGATAAGACAAGCTGGTTTGCTTAATGTGTAATTGTGTTAACCATGGTCGTTGTTTCCTTTTTAGGCTCGAGAGGTTTTAATTTATAACTTGGTTTAATTGTAAATTTTTTACTATATATAGATGAATTTGGTGTGTTTTTTTATATACTTGATCTTATTTAATGACATAAGCTTCATTTCATAGTCTTAGACAACATGGAATAATTCATCAAAAGATTGAAACTTATTAAAAATAATGGACTCATGTAAAGGATCAAGCAAACTTTGATTGAATATGTCTTACAACTCTTTGTTTGCCTTAGGATTGGTTATTTTGGCTATCATTGTCTTATATCTTAATACATATTCATTGATAGGTTCATTGGTTCCTTGTTTTATATTTACCATTTAAGCATAGGAAACCTTTTTGATAATGTTAATATAAAAGTGTTCCAAGAACTAATCTATAAGAGGTTTAAATGCTTTCATGGATTGGAGAGGTAAGTCATAAATCACCTCAAATCATAGTCCTTGAGGCTCCTTGGAAATAATTTTGTCAAAATTTTATCATTGAAAGCGTAATTAAGGCATGCCACATAAAACGTTTGAAGATGTTGTTTAGGATCACCCTTGCCATTATACAATGTGAACTTAGGTGCAATGAATCCAATTTGAAAAGGGTGAAAAGAGATCTCAAGTGTAAGAGGGTTATGTAACACATCTTGTAAATCTATGGTATGTGAAGATTTTGAATTTTTTTTTTTTAAGTTTGTAACCTTATCCTTTAAGGTTATTGTGAATTGAAGGAGTGTTTGAGCTATAGAACCATTGGGATTTATATTATCCAATTGATTAGTCACCAAATGGGATGAAAACATGTTTAGAGTAGTAATAGGCATTCAAACTAGTATTTGTGTTGAAATAATGGATAATTCCATAACAGATGTATCGATAATAGTTTCATGGAACAAAGGTTGAAACACATAATCTATGCCTCCATTAGATGTATTGAGTTTTTGTGTGTTTAATGGGAGGGATGTATCCACTAAAGTTTTTGAATATTTAGATTCAAGTATAGTTTTTAAGATTTTATCAAGATCTTCAGGGTTTTATCAAATGTGATCATGAAACATTATAATTTCATGCACTTGATCATGATCTACTTTTTCATTTTCATTTTTTGCCAAATTTTTATTATCAAAATATTCTTTTATGATAACCTTATCTATATTTTTTTCATTATCAACATGGGTATCATCATGATCCAAGGTATGATATCCCTCATTAGTTTGAGACATCTTGGATGGGTTAGGGGAAGCTCAATATATTTAATAGACACATCCCCTATCTAGGACTATGCTCAGTGTTTCATGTAAATTTTCACTAAAGTTTGAAAGAAAGAGAGAAAATAAACGCAATACAGGTGTGGTTGAAAAACCTATTTGTTTGTGTGCATGTTGAATCAGAAGATTGTGAAGAGATCCTCTTTGGTTTGGGAAGAAGACCTATAGATATGAAAATACTAAAAAAAAATTGTTTGTTAGACATATAGTTGGGCAAAATGTCTAGAAATAGCTAGATCCTAAAAGTGAGAGATTTCTTAGGGGTTTTCAACCCACACATTTAAACACTCAGGTAGATAAAGTTGTAAATAAGGTGCTTGCATCAATAATCAAAAGGTACTAAAATTAAATACAAGAAAGCTTGTTAGAAGAATATAATAGAAATGATATAACTAGTGATAGAGTAATTAATACTAGTGCTACTAGGTCAGGATATGATTTAAAATATATATAAGGGGTCTATGAGTGGTCAAAAACACAAAAAGTGGATTTGATTGGGTGTGGGTGGGTGAAATCAGCTTGCTAGTTTTTTTGCCATAGGTGACCATCGACAATTGGCATAACCATTGATGGTTATGCCTAACCATCAATGGCTAGGGTAACCATCAGTGGTTGACTATGTATTTTTAAGTTAATAGAAGATGATGGGATTCTACAAATGGAAAGGGCTAGATTAATTGCAAAATGGAATAAAAACACATGAATATTGATAAACTATCACTTGTCTTACTAGAAGTTAGTTGGGTAGTGGGTGGCATAGTTATCCTTTTGATGGAATATATCTTGATTCTAGTAGAATAATGGTACCTAAAAGTTTGGTTGAGATGTGATAATGAATTGTCTCTTAATAAGATGGCTGATAATGCTTGATAATGTTGATGATGCTGATTGACCTAATTGACCTACAAAAGAAAACTCCTAAATGCCTAAGCTCTTGATAATTATTGAAGATATATTTGAGTTCTCAATCCTCTCTCTCTTATAGGAATAAGTAAGAGGTGGAATTGAAGATTTAACTAGGTCATCTAAAGATAATCTCTACATGCATAGGCTCACAACACAAATTAGATAAATTATATTTAGAAAAGGGTCGATAGATCTTACATGCTCTTAGTGAGAAGGTGGATCCTAACCGTCAATGTTTAGGGGTCCCCAAGACTAACCATTGATGGTCACCCTGACTGTTAATGATCACCTTGATCATTGAAGGTCACCCTAACCATTGATGGTCAGGGTACATAGGGATAGGGTTATGAAGGCTAGTGTTATTCATCCAAGTGCAACTGAGTGTGGATTAGTTGGTTTAGGTCTGATAGGTTTAGGTTGGTTCTAAGAGGGTCTAGGGGTACTTCTAGGTATACTTTGACATTTAGAATCATAGTTACAAAGATTTTTAGTGTTTACATTTTACCCCTTTTATTGTATAGCTTACATGAATGAGCTATAAAATAAAAATGGAGTATGGGTCATGGGTCTGGTTGCCCTGAGAGTAGGAGGATGTGTTCCCCCTCAAATCAAGAGTTGATGAGGTGAAGTTGAAGTGAGTAAATTCTTGATAAGTAGTATATGGTGAGTCACTAGGTGGTGATAAGAGGTCGTGTATTTGAGAAATGACTATGTGCACAAAATTTGACAAAAAAGAGTGATAGCCAAGATATCACATAGACAAGGTTGCCAATGTTTGTAAAAATAAGGGTCAGTGCTAAGAAGGATAAGTGATGAGTAAACCATGTGACCACCTATAGGCATGGTGGTTGGGAACACTTATAATTGCAAGTCTCTGAAGTGATCTCTATGTATCTGATGGGTATCTAAGGTAGGAAGTGCTCCTAGGGAAAACACAATAGGTCAAATGTCCAAGGTATCTAAGGTAGGAAGTGATCTCGATGAGATATAAGTAGGTTATTATGTGCGAGGTGGTGTAAAATAAAAAAGGGTCAAAATGGCAATATTGTCACTATGGCCAAAGAACCAAGTAAATAGTGTCATAAAATTGCATGCTAGATGGACCAAAAGGGACCAATGGCAAAGTGGCAAGGTGGTCAAGTTGGTAGGAGAAAGTCATCTCCAAAAGTAGGCACTAGCCTGAGGTAAAATGCTTAAAATGTGGAGGTTACAAGTAAAAGGTGAAATTGGGTTTCTAGGGTATCCTCATGATTGATGATCAAGGTCCCCAAAAGGTGATTGTTAATGGTCACCCTGACCATTGATGTCGATGGTCAGGGGAAACTCTAAAATTTTGAGGGGGATAAAAGTAAAAAAACAAAAGTTAATTGTCACTTTTACTATTATGTTATATTTGACTGAGCTTTGGGCAAATTTGGTGCTTTATAAGGAAGGCTCATGCTAAGGTGGGCACTACTCATTAGCTAGGGGTGTGAGGTAGATTCTATGGGTCTAGGATGTAGGTAGCATGAGGACATGGTTGGGCACCTACACAAGGGCTTAGACTATGAAGGATGTCACAAAATGAGGTAGGGTGTACACTAAAATTGGTAGATAGGTTTGATTTTGCTATTACTTATGTTTGCATGGGGGGATGTCTATAAATTACTATTTTTGGCCTATATGCCCTAGGTAGGCTTTTTGGAGGTTTTGGTTAAAATGGTGGGTAGAGTGTCATATTGATAGGGTAGGTAAGATGATTAGATAACATGTTAGTTGGGTAGGGTGCTTAGGCTAGTATATTTCACATTTGCTTAGTGTTTTGGGCCTTAGGGGTTTTGGGGCATTCTTACCATGGAATGCCCATAGGTAACCATTGATAATCATGTCTAACTATCAATATTTGACACCCTAATAACTAGGGGTCCCTAACCATCGATGATCAATATGACCACTAGTGGTTAGCTAGGATAGAGTAGGGTTATAAAATTATTGATGGCGTAGGTATGGTATTCAGGTTTTAGGGTTAAGATAAGTGGTTAGGCTTAAATTTTGGTTAAATAAGTTGGGTGTAAGTGGTAAATGGGTTGTGGTTATGGTTAGGTCAAATAGGTTAAGGATAGGGGTGATTTTAAAAGATAGGGTAGGCTAGACTAGTTAGGGTCTAAGCCAAGCGATTTGATTTGGTGCAAGATTGAGAGTAGATATAGATGCATGGCCATGTGCCATAGATCTTCCTTGCACTACTCAAGGGGATGACTAATGATGATTAGTCATATATGGAGGTAGTATGGCTAGTAGGGATTAGGCAATACCAACATGTGCCTAGGGATGCATCTATGATAGAAGTAGTCATTGAGAGATGGGATCCTGCTACTAACACCTTCTTGATGTTGATCAGGGAGATGACTATTCTCCTAGAGGATGTCTATAGGATCAATCAGATCCCACTACATGGTGAGGTGATCTACCAGATTGAGTAGGAAGATCAGGATGAGTATGTTGAGTATCTATATGGAGATGATAATGACTAGGTCCACTAACACTCTGGAGGGTTCAATTATACAACACTATATGAGAGGGCTCCCGAGGAGAGGATACTTATGATGATGTTGATGATCATGGTTACTTGATTTAGGGTTACAAATTCTAGTATTGGGAGATTCCCTTATGTATTATTATTTATTTTGGTTGAGATATTTCTTGATAGGATAGTATTTGGGTGGGTCTTAGTGCTACTAGTCTAGATTTATAGAGAGTTATGGGGGTTTAGGTACTATAGGAGGTATGGCATTAGTGTGGGCATGGTTATGCACTAATAGGTTTATGAACACATCCAATTTTTGAGGCTTATAAGATTGCCATGGATGGGGTACACATAGATGGAGTTACTTGTGGGCTTTACAAGGTGGAGGGATGATTATGTTGCATCAAGGGTCAGAGGTGAAACACATGATGTTGAGTGGTTTAAGGCTTCCCTATGTAGATTGGTGGCCAAAAAAATCATATGGAGGCCATAGTTATATTTCCCTATCTAGCCAGGCTACAGGAGGGAGACCCTCATTATACAAAGCCACAAGTGGATAGTGGGCTACTAAGAGGGTGAGGTAGAGTTGATTCCCTTTGACTAAGTGTGGTACCAGTTTAACTTGTTATAGGGTGTACTAGGTCCACATCCATGATATAGGAGGTAGGACTTAAAGGTTCAATTACTGGTACCCTAGCCTATTTAGATAGTTTTGGCTAGTGTCTTTAAAGATATTCCTATTAGGGCTCCCATTAAGGATGTAGGGTATACAAATGGACACATGGCTCAGTACAAGCCTATCTATGCAATTTTGGATGTGGGTGGATATGATGGAGGGGTGGCACTAATGGTTTTAGTTTTAATTGGCCAAGGTGGATAGGTAGGGGTGGAATTAACCATAGCCTAAGCTTAGGTATAGTCTATGTAGGGATAGGTGGCCACATTATAGGTCCAAATTCAAGCATTATAAGGTCAAATCACCACCATTATAGGTGAGAGAGTTATAATTAGATATAGGGCTAGGCTAGGTGTAGTAGTAGCAGGAGGGCCACCAAACATAGTGCCCCAAAAATGCTATCTAGATACTATACAAGAGATTAGATATTATGAGTTTATGGTGTTAGACCAAATACCCTAGGCTATGAGGTATGTAGAGTATGGAGCGAGCTTGGTTGGTGGGTCATTAATAGCTACTCTAGTTTAGTGGGCTTCTATAGTGGAAAAAATAGGGGTCCCAAGTGGACTACTACTAGGTATAGGTGTAGTTGGGGCTAGTAGTGGTGAGGCCCATGATTATGGTCAGATATGATATCATGATGTATTATTTTAATACCAGCCTATGCACCAATATAGCAAGATGTATATTTTTTGATAGAGTTGATACATTGTTACATGTATGATTTTTTGATGGTTCGATGTATATGTTTTTCAATGTTTACATATGATGGTTACTTATGGTTTATGACTATGGATTATAATTTGGTTCATGCTTATGGTGTTCCACTTAGTAGCTTAGCTATGATGATTTGATTATGCTCATGGTTATGATAGGATATGTTATTTATGGATACATGTTATGGATTTATTTATGGTTATCTGGGTGAAATGGGAAATGGCATATGCCCTGATGTTTTAATCAATGATTTGGTTTATGCTTGTGATGGTGTAATTACATGCCTATGGTTTATGATGTGATTTATGTTCATGGTTTATTGTGATATGTTTACATTGACTCATTAATGGATAGATGATGTTACTTGTTGACATAGTTCATGATGTGGATGATTTTGATGTGATGTTTATTGTTCATGCATATAGTGATAGGCTTACATAAAATGATAAAGGATAAGGAAATGAACATGATGTCTTTTCATTGGTAAACACTAAATTAAAAACCCAAAGTTTGATTGGCTTAGTGAAAATAATCCTTTATAAAGCTTTGCATTAGCACACTTAGGTTGATAGATATGTATCTTGATTACATTGTGTCAAGTAAGCTTATGGTCCCATGCATGTGACATGTGGAGGGAGAATGGGTGAAACTAGGAAAATTAGGGAGACTATTATTCCTTTTCTATAAGTGTCCAAAGTGGTATTATAAATAAGTCTATGTTATTATATAAAGTGTAGACTGATCGATGTGGGAAGTCTACTAAGGAGATCCAATTACGGCTTTCCAATATTATTGAATTTATGAGAGTTGATTATAGATTTCAAAATTGATTTTGCTCCTACCTTTGCTTTTACTTTTGCTTTTTCTTGAGGGTTAGGGAAGCTGATCAATGCAATAAGCTTTCAAAAAATTGCTAGCTTTGACAAATGCTTTACTCAACCATCATTCATGGGAGTGGTCTAAGTTTATGTGCCTAGTACAAATGTTTTTGATAGCTAACCTTCAAGGGAGCAATCCACCTTACATTTTGTAAGTTTGAATAAGTTTTCAATGCTTGTACTTTAAGGGAGTAGTCTACAAATGCTAAAAATGACCCACAATTAATTTTTGTATTTTTGATATTGCCTTTTACTTTTGTTTGATTTGGATTGACATAGACTTGCTCATACATGCTCAATGGACTAACTTTATGAAGTTAAAACTAAGCTGACATGAAGATTCAGTAGGTGAAAATGAAGTATAGGTGACAATAACCATAGGAACTAATCTCAAAGAGATGAGAAGTACTATGATATTCATGCCATGGATAGAGCTATGGTATCCATAGTTCAATATTAGGCTATAATTATGATGGATAATCACATGATACAATTTTAGTCAATTTCCCCTAAAAAGAGGGGAATGAATGTGGTTGTAAGGAATGAGCTTAAGTTTAGACAAATGATGATTGTGATCCCTATCTAAAAATAAAATGGATGTAAATACAAAGCATTGAGAGGTTTAGGTTCTAATTTGCCATCAAGAGAGGACAAATGATAAGCTCTTGATCTGCACTTATGGGTAATGATGTAGGGTCTAAGCCAATAGAAATTAAATTTATCCCTTTTGATTTTCTCCATATTAGTCACATATTGGTTTTCCTTGAGGATGAGATATCCAATATTGAAATATCATAATTTTAGGTGTTTTTTATAGGCACATTTGATTCATTCTTGATAGACACAGAGATGGGAAAGGGTGGACAAATGATGTTCATCAAGTAGCTCAAGTTGAGCTAAGCATTCTTGATGATAATCATCTTCTAAGATAATATCATGCAAAGATATGTGAAGAGAAGGTATTTAGACTTCAAGAGGCAATATAGCCTCAACTCTAAACATGAGAGAAAAAGGTGTAGCACTTGTAGTAGTTTGGATGCTAATATGATATGCCCATAAGGAAAAAGGGATGTACAAGTGCCAATCCTGACCTAAGGCATTAACCATTTTGGTAAGCATGCTATTAAGGGTTTTGTTAGAAGCTTCGGCTTGTCTATTTTATTATGGGAAATAAGGTGATGAAAAGCTAAGTTTAATACCAAATATGTCAAAAGGCCCTGAACTTGTTTATTTTTTAAGGATTTGCCATTATCGATGATGATATTATGTGGAACACCAAAATGATAGATGATGTGATGGGTAATAAATTTGATAATATTTTTGGCTTTTATGGAGATAAGGGGAATAATTTCTACCCATTTGGTAAAATATTCAGTCGTGGTAATGATAAAATGATGTGATTGTGAAGAGTGGGGGTTGATTTCATAAATAAGGTCTAGACCCCATTATGAAAAGGGATAAAAGTTTGCAAAACCATGAAGACTATTAATAGGTGCGTGATGTAAATTGGCATGTTATTGACACTTGACACACTTTTTCACATAATTGTAATAGTCTTGGTTAAGGGTGGGATAGTAATAGCCTAGGTAAAGGATGCACTTAGCCATAGTGAGTCTACTAAAGTGCCCCCATAGATACCCTCATGTGTCTCCTTGATAGCGTGAGAGGCTTTTGGACCACGAAGGTAACAAAATAGGAGGCCATCAAAACCACATTTGTAAAGAATTCCTCCCATAATGGTGTAATGGGAGGCACTCTAAATAAATGCTTGATGGGCATTCCTAGAGAGATCAGAGAGAAATATTCCAAGGTGAAGGTAGTTCAAGGTTTGCTAATACTAAAGGTTAGGTAAAATCTCTTCCACACTAAAGATGGTTGGCACATCTGATTTGGTGTATAAAGGCTCGATAAGGTGATGGACAATGATTGATAGTTTGGATTCTAAAGGTGCCAATGGGATCTAAGAGGCAAAAGAAGCCATGGTATCAACAAAATTATTGGTAGATCATAGGGTGGTTTGAATATGGTAGTGTTTGAATGAGGCTAGGATTTTTGTGACTAGTTGTTTATATAGTTTCATCATTTCATTCTTACACTGGAAAATGCCATTGACTTGGTTAACCACAAGTTGGGAGTCACCAAAGATATTGATAGCTATAAATCCTAAGGCTAAGGTAGTCTAGAGACCTATTAATAGGGATTCATACTCAACCACATTATTGGTGCATTCAAAGTCGAGTTTAAATGACAAAAAAGTGGTTCATTGATAAGGGGGATAAGGATGATGTTGGACCCTCCACCATGTTGACATTTGGAACCATAAAAAAACATGGTTACATGATTGGTAAAATTTTCTTGAGATAGAATTATGATTGATTCATCTAGAAATTCAAGAAGGTGAGGTTGGGTGTCTATTAAGGGTGCATTGGTTAATTAGTCAGCAATGAATTTCCCCTTGATTGATTTTTATTAGAGCAACTCAAGGTCAAACTAAGCTAAAAGCATGATCCACTTAGCCATAAACTAGTTTTGGTATGGTTTGGAGTACATGTAGTTGAGGGGGTCAGTATTAATTATGACCAAAGTTTTGTGGTTAAGAAATTAGTGGAAAAGTTTGGTGGCCATGAAGACTAGAGACAAACATAGTTTCTTAGTATGTGTATCAAGTGTCATATTTGACAAGTGTGTGTCTAATGTAATAGACAACTTACTCCTTATGTTGTTCATCTCGATGGATAAAAATTGCCCCTAGGGAATGGTTTATGGTAGAGATATAGAGGTAGAAAGGTTGGTCATCCTTAGGAGGTGTAAGGATAGGTGAAGATAATAAGTACTCTTTGAGTGCATCAAAGGCCTTTTGACAATCGACATTCCAATTAAAAGAGACATACTTTTTCAAGAGGTGGTGGAAGGGTTGAAATTGATTGGAGAGTTAAGGATGAAGTGATGAATGGATTGAAGCATCCCTTACAAGCTTCAGATCTACTTAAGATTGGTTGAAGGTAGAATCTCAAGGATGGCTTTGATTTTGGCTGAATCAACCTTGATTCCTTGAATGGAAATGATGAATCCAAGAAGTTTGCCTAACAAGACCCCAAAAATATTTTTTTTGGGATTGAGGAAGATGTGATAGTTATAAGTTTCTCAAATATAATCTTGAGAATGGATAAATGGTCTTTGTGAAGCTTGAACTTCTCGAGAAGGTCATCCACATAGTCTTCGATGATTGTATGGATAAGGTCATGTCAAATATAGGTCATGACAAATTGGTAAGTTGCACTAGCATTCTTAATACTGAAGGACATGACTCTATAATATAAAGTCCCCATGGGGTGATAAAGTTAGTTTTGTGTTGATCATCAAGGGAAATCCAAATTTGATTATAACCCAAGAATCTATCCATGAGAGACAACATCTCATGTCCTATTGTAAGATCAACAAGTTGGTCAATGCTAGGTATAGAAAAGTCATCCTTTGGGTAAGTAAGGTTGAGGTCATAAAATTCCACACAAATACATAGTCCCCCTATGGCTTTAGTGATAGGCTTGATGTTTGAAACCCATTGGGGATAATCAGTGGGTTGAATAAAGTTGACAAAAAGGAGGTGTTAAATCCCTTCTTTGATAAGGAGGGCTATGTAAGGATGCATTCAGTGAAGTTTTTATCTAATAGGTTTAGCATCATGATTGGTTATGATGTTGCAAGTGGAAATGGTTGTGTCAATACCAGACATATCAGCATATGACCAAGTGAATGCAATACTATAGTCTTAGAAGAAGGTAGAGAAGTCTTGTAGTTCCTTAGGGGTAAGGATTTGGCCAAGTTTGATGACATGGGGGTTATTTGGAGTGCCTAAGTATATATCCATGGTAGATTCATTTAACATGGTTAAGGTTTTTAGAGGTAAGGATTTTTAGATGGATGAATTTGATGCATCAAGGTAGGTGAGAATAACATCATCATCCTAAGATTGAATAATGTTAATGGTAGGAGAGTCTTCTATCATGAGTTTAGGATGGGTCAAATGGATATATATGGGTTCCCCTTCTTTTTGATAAGTCATGAGGATGAGGGTAATCATGTTGACTAAAAAATTAGGTGGGATGATGTCCTCATCCTCACCCATAGGTGGAGGGGGTGTTGGTGAGGAAGGGGTCTCTTCTTCAATAATGGTAGGGGTAGATTGTTTGGATTCTTCTTATCAGGTAGAATGAAGTTGAGGCCATGCTTATCATGAGGATTTTGGTTCTCAATCAAGGTTAATGTGTGTGGGTCATGCTCATATCATCCCAAACTAAATCCCTTTTAGGCACACCTATGAAGGCATAATTTAGTGAAGTCTGGGTTGTCTAAATAAGAGAAGGTAGAGGTGAATGGTTGAGGTAGAAAGGGAGTGATGATATCATTAAGTGGATTATCAATTCCCCCATAGATAAGTGGGCTTGATAGATCAAAGGCCCCAAGGGGATAATGGCTCCAATGTTGGGGTCATAACCTGCATTGTGGTTGAGTTTCCCATATTCTTGTAGAGTAAGGAGGGCATCAAGGGTGAGGAGATGGTATTTTCCAAGGGTAAGGCATTAGAAGGTAGGTTTCAAAGTATAAATGATGGGTATTTAGTCAATGGGGATAGATAAATTGGTATAGGCCTCAATGGAAGGGGATGAAGTAATAGCTTCATCTTCCATGGGTGAGGGCTTGATGGGGGTTCTTTGTAGTGCTTTGGATGGAGGTAGGAGATTGTCATTAAGCCAATAGGTCAGATTTCATGTTGTAAAAGGGATAGGTTTAGCTTGTATGTGTTGGAAATATTCTCATTGATGTCAAAATTCTAGCATTATTGGTGATAAAGGCATAATAAAATTTAATGGTGTTTTTAATATTCATATCTTGGCTAATGTGTGTTAATACTTATTTAATATTAATGAATATATTTTTGGTTGCATAAAGTCAAAAGAGGACCCATGGATAAGTCAAAGAGTCACAGGGTAAATACAAAAGAGGAATGGGACACATTTTCTCATGAAGAGTCATCTTGAGGAATTTTAAGAGTCACCAAGTGAAGATACAAGAGGAAGGGCACAATTTTTCATTAAGGGACACTTTGAGGAATACAAAAAGTCACCAAGATAAAGATAAAAGGGGAAAGGATGCATTTGCTCATGAAGGGTCACCATGTGACTTTTCAAATGCAAGGATTCAAAGGGTCATTCACTTTTGTCACCATTTTCCATGAGGATTGAAGGGTCAAAAAGGGTGAATGCCAAAGGTCATTTGGTAAGCTATAAATAAAGGCCTGGGAATCCATTTTTAATATGTGGAAGAGAGCATGGTTTGTAATTTTCATATCTAACTTAGAAGCGTAAAGGAGAGAAAATTGATTTTGTAATGTGATATCATTTTTTGATAAATCAACATTAAGAGATATTTGTGTGGTACAAAAAATATGGGTTGGTACTCCTATGGGTTGGTGCTTACGAATAGTTGTTGTGTTGGTTCTTAGCAAAGGGGTTGTTGTTCCTATGGGTTGGTGCTCATGAATAGTTATTATGTTGGTGTTCCTATAAGTTAGTGCTTGAGAATATTGTAGTTTGAGTTGGTGCTCATTTATATACTTGAGATTATTCTCCATGGTTTTTCCCACATTGGGTTTCCATGTTAAAATATGGTGTGTGTCTCTCTAATTCTTGTGTGGTGTTTATTATTTTAGTTTTATTGCATATCTTGAATGTATGGTTAAGTGGAATTTTATTAAGTGAATGCTTATAAGATATATGATATAATGATTCACCCCCCCCCTCTTAGTATATCTCATTCTTAAAAATTGGTATCAAATCAGGGTCCTTTGGAAAGAGTTTTACAAATTGAAGGTAGATTAGGGAAAGCATGATGAAAGTGAGGATGAAGCTGAGGTGAATATAGAACGAGAACTCATATGTGCCTTATAATAATTATAAGCTCTTGAGAAGAATAATCAAATATTGAAGTGCCACATTGAGAAAAATGAAAAAGAGTCAAAAGAAATTATTAAAGATCTAAAAGCACACTTTGAAGAAGCCAAAAAGAATAAAAAAGATATAACATCACAGTTGAAAAAAGTAATTGAAGAATATCAAAGGTATGTTATTAAAATTTCCTCTTTAAAAGAGATATTGGGAAAGTAGTCAATGATAAAGCAGTTAGTGATTCAAAATTTGAGGATAACACTAACATATTGAATAAGATATTGGAAAGTCAAAAGTCAATATCAGATATGATAGGTATTAGATTTGAAAATAAAAAGAGCTATGCTGAAGCTATTACAAAAGAGGAAACAAAAAGGGAATAAGTGAATAATATAGAAGGATGAAAGGAACAAATTTATAAAAGACAATCAAGATAAAGATACACAAATCAAAATAGATTCTATTTTCATGGTTATTTTTTTATTGTAATGGATATGGTCATAAGAAAACAAAATGTTAGAAAAGAGCTAACAATTTTAGAAATAAGGACAAGGAAACTCATGTAGAGTTTAATAGAAGCCACAACTCTTTTGTTCCTCTATCAGGCTTTGATGAAGAGGTCATAATATGTTACAAGTGCAATAATTTCAAACATATAGCTCATCATTGTAGAAGTGTGTTCAAGTCAATCAAGAAGGATCAGAGTTTCAAGGCTCCATTCATCAAGAAGAAATGTTGGACAAATCATGGTAGAAGCAACAACTTGAATATTCTATGTTAGTTCATATAACTTTGCATGTAAGAAATGAAGAACAGTCATAATGCATTGATAGTGGATGTTCGAGGCACATGATGAGAGATAAGAGAAAGTTCATAATTCTAAATAAGATCAATGGTGGCATAGTGAAATTTGAAGACAAAATTACTGTTAGGATAGCCAAAAAAGGTACTTTAAATTTGGATAATGGTAGAATCAAGACTAAGAATGTATTGTATGTAGAAGGTCTTAAGCATAATCTGTTGAGTGTAAATCAAATATGTGATTAGGGATACATATTAATGTTTTATGTAGAAGTCTATGAGATTAGAAGAAAATATTTAGATGAGTTAATTATAGATGCTTAGAGGATAGGTAATAATTTATATGTGTTATTAGATATCTTCACAAATTCACGATCAAAGGAAACATTCAAAGATATACGAGAGGAGTTGGGAGTAATATATTTTACTTCCTACCATTGAGGATCAACATTAGTTGAGGGGGAAATAAGTGTTAGGTCTAGGATAGGCCATTTGTAATTGATGTCAAAGGGGATAAGTGTAGAAATGGGTACAGGTATAGGGAATAGGTATAGGATGATACAGTAAGGGGGAGTTACTATAAGTTTTTTAGTTTGCATATATATGTAGGTTGACATGTGCAATATAGGTTTTAGGATGTGTTAGTTTTAGTTTGAGGTTTCCATCAATGAAAAAGGGGGAAATTGTTGGAAATATTATCATTGATGCCAAAGGTCTAACATTATTAGTGATAAAGGCCCCATAGAATTTAATGGTGTTTTTAATGTTCATATCTTGGCTAATGTGTGTTACTATTTATTTAATATTAACAAATATATTTTTGGTTGCATAAAGTCAAAATAGGGCCCATGGAGAATTTAAAGAGTCATGGAGTAAAGATAAAAGATGAATGGGACACATTTCCCCATGAAGAGTCATCTTGAGGAATTCCAAGAGTCAACAAGTGAAGACAAAAGAGGAAGGGCATAATTTCTCATGAAGGGACGCTTTGAGGAATACAAAAAGTCACCAAGATAAAGACAAAAGGGGAAAGGATGAATTTGCTCATGAAGGGTCACCATGTGACTTTTAAAATTCAAGGATTCGAAGGGTCATGCAAGTTTGGCAGCATTTTCCATGAGGATTGAAGGGTCACAAAGGGTGAATGCCAAAGGTCATTTAGTAAGCTATAAATAAAGACTTGGGAAGCCATTTATAATATATAGAAGAGAGCATGGTTTTTAATTGGCATATCTAGCTTAGAAGAGCAAAGGAGAGAAAAAGAGATATTTTAATGTGTTATCATTTATTGAGAAAGAAACATTGAGAGATAATTATGTGGTATACATAATAGGGGTTGGTGCTCCTATGTGTTGGTATTCATGAATAGTTGTTGTGTTGGTGCTTAGCAAAGGGGTTGGTGCTCATGAATAGTCATTGTGTTGGTGCTTAGTAAAGGGGTTCGTGCTCTTGTAAGTTTGTGTTTATGAATATTGTAGTTTTACTTGGTATTCATTAATATACTTGAGATTATTCTCAGTGGTTTTTCCCACATTGGGTTTCCACATTAAAATATGGTGTCTCTCTCTCTTATGTGGTGTCTATTATTTTAGTTTTATTTCATATCTTGAATGTATGGTTAAGTGGAATTTTATTAAGTGAAAGTTTATAAGATATATGATATACTGATTCACCCCCCTCTCAGTATATCCCATTCTTAATAGTATGGTAACAACTTGACCTCAATTTTCAAACTTGACACAATGATGGAGGGTGGAAAGTACACAACCCATGGCCCAGATCTAAGGTCTCCCTATCAAAACATTTTACTAGAATTCACCTTTAACCACATAGAAGAGTTTAAGGAGTGTGTGAGGTTGTAACTGAATATGAAGGATGATAGTTCCCAAGGTAGTGGTCATGGTGTCATTAAAAGATCTAAGGATGGATGAAGTTTTGGACATGAAATTATTTGGTAGCTTGAGTTGTTGATAGGCATGGGAAGAGATGATGCTAATATTGGCTCCCCCATCGATCATAACCTATTGATGTAGATTTGGTTAATGTGGTTTGTTATAAAGAGAAAGAAATCTAGGTCTTCAGGGTGCATAGAAGTTATCTCTGAGTCCTTGAAGGTAATAAGGGTGGAGAGCTAGAGAGCACTTATGAATGCCTCTATAGGTTGGGAGTCTCTTGGTCTAACCTTAATGGCTTTCATAACCTTGATCATGGCTTGGTGATGGTGAGGTGAGGTGGAAATGAGCTCATAGAGGCTCATTTTAGTTGGGGTCTAGTGAAATTGTTTAATGATGACCCTCCTGATGGAGTGAAAGGGGTTAGCCTTTGGAGTGCCTAAGATGGTGAATTTGGGCATAGATTTAAGCATGGAGGTTTGGATCTAGTTTGGTTTAGGGTTAGTTGGTGGAAGGTATGATGGGGGGCTAGGTAGATTCTCCATCACTCTAAGGTGAGAGTAGGGCATTAGGACTGTGTTGATGGCTAGCTATTGGGTGAAATGGTGGAGGAATGGATCAAAGGTTGTCTACCAGAATATCATACTCATCATAGAGTTGGTGGATAATAACTTAGAGAGCTTTGTAATTCTTTGTGTCATGCCTAGTTGTCATATGATAGGGGTAGATTTGACAATCATTGTATTAGGTTAGCTTCAAATTGAGAGGATTGAAAGGTCTAATAAGATGTAATATGAGGCTAGATTCTACAATAATCTTTGAAGAATGGTCATATAGGATTTTAATAGAGGTAAGAAAGTTTTAGGGCTCATTGTTTGGGTTGGTAAGATGGGCATGTTGGTGGTAATAGGTTTGGTGAGAGATCATTTGGGTAGGGTGGTGTTTCTAGTTGATAGTTTTAGTATGGTTATGTTGGTAATTGGGGTGTCCGAGTTTGGTGGTTTGACTAGTTGTAATTTGGGAAGGATCAGTGCATTAGATAATAAATGTGCTAGTGTAATCAATGGTAGTGGGTGACATATGTTGAAGGGGGGTTACCTTTTAAGCAAAGTGGAAGGGTGAGGCCATAAAATAGAGGGCAAGGTAGAGGGAGGTAGAGTCTTAATCATATGACCCTTTGATGTTTTTATCCTCTTGGTTGGTGTGGGTCGAGACATGGGTACAGGCTTGGGTAAAGTTAGGTCTACTTTCAAGGATGGGTGAACCAAACTCTAAGTAGGGAAGTCATCGAGAGTTTTGAAAGGTTTGGTTGGTGAGGTGGTGGTTGTTTTGGTTGACTAAGAAGGTGAGGGGTTGTTAGAGGTTCAGATTAGTTTAAGAGGTAATAGAGAGATGATGGATTGGTTGGTTATAGGCATGCTAAAAGGTTCAGGTTTGTTGATGGAGAGAAGCCCTAACTATTACCAAAAAGTGGTTTTATCCATGTCTAGTTTTAAGACAAATTACAATTTATGTACTAATAGAGAAAAAGGTTTATGTACTGGTCTTGATCCATGGGTAGTGGATGCAACAAATAGACTTGTAGGTTGGGGAGGATGGTTGGTAGGTTGGTTGATTTCTTGAGGTGAGGAAGGTAGGTTTGGGATAGATATCTCCTCCATTAGAGGTGTTGGTCGAATGAATTCTCTTCTAAGGATGATGTCCATAGGTGTGGTGGTTTGTTTGGTAGTTGGTAGAAGTGGAGAATCAAGAATGTTTGTTTGTTAAGATGCACTAGTTTAGGTAATATGTGATGATTCTAACACTTCTATGAGTGTAGCTAGGGAGAAAGGATCCTCTATGGTTTGGGTCCCTAAAGGAGGGTAATGTGACCCCATCACCTTGATAAGTGAGGTGGGGGAAGAGTAGGTAGATGGGATGATTAGGTCCTCATGAGTAGGTGTTTTATGAACCATATTGACCATGTGGGCATTATGAGAGAATTCGATCGATAAGTCCTCATTTTTTATAGGAGCATGGTTTAGGAAATGTTTCTTTAAGATGTCAAGAGCTTGATTTTGAGGGGCATTAGGATTATCCAAGATGATTTCCCCTTTGTTGATAAGACATAGAACAATATGCTTGAAAGTATTAAATTAGCTGACATCATTTCCAACTACCCAATGAAAAGCATAGAGGTCATTTTCATTATACTAGGTACGTGTTGGATGAGAAGAATAAAACTACTGGGGAGGTTTGATGGGTTTAAGTTGTATACAATTAGCTTTTAGTTGCTTCTACAAAACTAAGGTGTAAGATTCTCCAAGTGAAGTGAATTATTTTTGGTTGCCTCAGTTTGGGTTCCTTATATTTTGGTTGGAGGTAATGGGAAAATTTTGTTGACTGACATTGGGTAGAGGGGAAATTTTAAGGATGATGGCATTCATGGTTCCCCTGGTCTTAGTTCTAGTATTGGTTTGGTTGCCTGGTTTGGAGGAAGAGGTTTCTTTGTTCTTGAAGGTAGAGTTATTATTTTATAACTTCAATTTACCTTCATTTATGGCCTAGTTTTCAATCTTACATGCCATGGTTAAAGCCTCATCAAAGGTTCTGAAGATTTGGACACACAGTGTTGAAGATATATGTTTGGCACAAGATTGAGTGAAAAGTTTTATAAATTCAGGCTGAGGTAGGGAAACTAAAATCTGATTAATCAAGCTTCTCTAATGGGTGATAAAATTGGTAATGGACTCATCATCTAATTTCTTGATAGAATAGAGGTCCGTAATAGAGACCTTCTTGGAAATGGTAATGGAAAAGTGATCTAAAAATACTTGTGCTAGTTGGGTGAAAGAAAAGATGGAATGCTTAGTGAAGGAACTATACTAGTTGAGTGTTGGGCCAGATAAAGACATGGGGAAGGTTTGAAGGAGAAGGTCATCATCATAAGCAATCATATAACATGCATTCCTAAAATCCCTAAGGTGTTGCTAGGGTTCTTCCTTGGTTTGAAATTTGGGAAATTTTATAATCTCCCATTAGGGAGGGTAAGGTATAATGGGGACAGAAGGATGAATAGTTTGTTACAAATCTAATCATAAGATAGGATGTTATGAGCCCCTAAAATGGATGACTAAAGGTTGGTCATCTTGTCCATGAGCATTTTCATTAGGTCAATTTGAGGTGGTGCACCAAAATGATTGTAAGGTTGATATTGTGGTTGATGTTGGGCAACATATTGGTAATTATTTGGTAGTTGAGAGGCTACCAAATATTAGAGTGTGGATGCTTGAGGTTGGGTAGGGTAGGTATATGATGGTGTTTAGGTAGTGGGTACATACCCTTGTGGGTTAAGGATGTATCCTAGATTGGGTACAAAAGGTAACTATTGATAAGTCCTTATGAATTGGGCATGGGTGGTAGTTAGGTTGGTGACAAGAGGTGAGGTAGTGACCTTTGTGCTAATGGGTGGTGAGGTAGAAGGGACATATACCCCTAAGCTTGGTAAAGGGGTATTGATCGATGGGCTAGGTTTGATAGAGGGGAGGTTGGTAGTGTGGTGGTGGATACTCCAACTATAAGTGGAGCATGATGGGTTAATGGATGGGTTGTCCCTAAGGTATGGGAGTCATTAGTAGGGGTGTGAGGTGTAAGGGTAATGGTTATTTAAATAAGTTGGTTTTTAGCCATAACATCAAAGGGATTAGTAGATGAAGATGCCGAGGTGGTCAAAGGTTGGGTGGTGATCATGGAAATAGGGATACCCTTCATAAGTTTGGATGGCCTGCCATAAGGAGGATATTGAGGTAGGGTTGAAACTAGGATATGGTGAGGAAAGGTGTTAAGATAGTGCTAGAGGGAAACTAGGTTGTCTAGAAAAATGGTAAAATTCATGTATCTTTAGGGAAATACTTGAGGGAAATTAGGGCTACCCAATAGATGAGGTGAATCTTCTACCTCTGAGATGTACTCCATAGATGAGGAGGTAAAAGAGGTTGATTTAAGTGACAAGTTTTTTTCTACTAGGTCTCTTCACTATTGACAAGTGAGAACCATACAAGAAAAAGGGGAGAGAAAATAAGAACAAACTCACCACTCAAATAAGAAGATAATAAAATGATCAAGGAAATCAAGACACACATTGTGAAGTACGTTAAGCCTAGAGGTTAGTTTTAATCTCATTTCTAGCTTATGCCTTTAGTGTATGAGAATGTGTGATAGAAGTAGGCTTATAAATGAGGTATTATAGAAGCAATCTATGGTTGGTTTTAGGTTTTTTAGGTGCTAAAAATAATCTATATTACAATCAATATGTGGCTTGGTATTAGGGCCTACCCCCTCACTTCATAGTCCCACATCGATAAGGGTGTCAGGTGCTTAGCCAATATATATTAATGTCTAGAGTTTATACTCAAATAAAGAGCTGAGTTTGTTCTCCTGGTAATGAGATCCAAGTAGGATTGTCAAGAATGAGTAAGGTGACCACTAGGTGATCAAATCCTATTCAGACCTTGTCTTAAATTATTTTGATGTTTGATTCATGAAAGTGGTCTAGCTAGTGTGTTCAACAAAGGTGATGCTACGATAATATTATTATGTTTTAATTCAAAGTAAAATAATGTTAAAAATCAAGCCATGGATGCAGTTGATTTTAATATAAAAATAAATTTTAGTTTCAATTATGAACATAGATGGAGAGGAGAGCATACAAATGTAAAGAAAACATGAGTAAATACTCTAGGTCCCACTAGGCATACCAGAATATTTCATGTAAATTTTCACTTAAATTCAAAAGAAAGAGAGAAAAGAAAATAAATATGGGTGTGGTTGAAAAAGTTATTTGTTTGTACATTCACTAAATTAGAAGATTGTGAAGAGATCCTCTTTGGCTTAGGAAGAAGACCTATAGATAAGAAAGGACTAAAGAAAACTTGTTTCTTAGATAGATAGTTGGGCAGATTGCCTAGTGATAGCTAGATCCTAGAAGCGAGAGCTTACTTAGGGGTTGTCAATCCACACATTTTAAATAATAAAGTAGATAAAGATATAAATAAGGTGCTTGCATCAATAATCAAAAGGTATTAAAATGAAATACAAGAAATCTTGCTAGAAGAATAGACTAGAAATGATCTAATTATTGATAGACTAATTAATACTAGTGCTAACGAGTCAGGGTATGTTTTAAAAAATATGAAAGGGGTCTATGAGTGGTCAAAAACCAAAAAAGTGGATTTAATTGGGTGTGGGTAGGTGAAATCAACTTTCTATTTTTTATACCATAGGTGACTGTCAGTAGTTGGGGTAACTGTCAATGGTTATACCTGACCATTGGTAGTTAGGGTAACTATTAGTGGTTGACTATGTATTTTTGGGTTTGATCAATAGAAGATGATGATATTTCATAAATGGATTCTAGGAATTGGGTAATGTCTAGACTGATTACGAAATGGAATAAAACCATGTGAATATTGATAAATAAGCACTTGTCTTACCAAAAATTAGTTGGGTGGTGGGTGGCATAATTAGCCTATTGGTGGAATCTAGCTTGATTCCAACAAAATTATGGTACTTAAAATCTTGTTTGAGAGGTGATGATGATTTGGATCTCAATAATTTGGATGATAATGCTTGATAACATTGATGATACTGATTGACCTATAAAATAAAACTCCTAAATTCATGAACTCCTGATAATTATTATAGATAGATTTGACTCCCCAGGCCTCTCTCTCTTATAGGAATAAGCAAGAGGTAGAAGTGAAGGTGTAACTGGGTCATCTAAATATAATTTGTGCATGCAAAGGCTTGCAACACAAATTAGACAAGTTATATTTAGAAAAAGTTTAGTAGAGATTTCATGCTCTTGGTGAGAAGGTGGATCCTAATCGTCGATGGTCAAGGGTCCCCACGGCTAACCATTGATGGTCACCCTAACTGTTGATGGTCAAGGTCCATAGGGATAAGGGCCTAAAGGTCAGGGTTATTCAACTAGGTGCAACTGAGTGTAGATTGGTTGGTTTAGGCATGATAGGTGTAGGTTGGTCCTAAGAGTGTCTAAGGGTACTTTTAGGGTTACTTCAATATTCAAAATCATAGGTATGTGGATTTTTGGTTTCTACACTTAGGCTACACGTAAGATAGTACCAATAAGAAATAAAAAAATACACCAATCTAAAACCTTAACTTGTTTAAAACCCTAAGAATAAATAAAAATTACATTCACACGTATCAGGTTCACTAAATGTTTAATCCTAATTTATATTTGGATCCTGCTTGGGTAGATAAGGTTAAGGATATAAAAATAATAGGGCATAAGGGTAAACATCATATCTATATCAAGCTAATTAATGTGCTAAACTTAGATGTAACATATGATAAATTTATTAAACTGATATAGGCTATAAATAGAAAGTATAACTATGTTAGATATGAAAATGATTAAGAAGTGGTGTACTTAGCTTGTTATGATGCTAATGTATATCTAGATCTGGTACAAGATAAAAATAGGTAAGAAAATAACTCTAAAATAGTTATCAAATTTTGGATCTAGTGTCTCTAGATTTTTAGATAATTGTATTAGTCCTAGATAGTTATGTCAATGCTATTGTCTAGGACTGATGCTGTAGACACCTAAAATTGGCCACTAATGACCTTTAACCAAGATTTTGACCAATTTTTATCAAAGCATCACAATTTGGCTTTAAAACACTAAAATTCATTAAAAGATGTGAACCTATCATATACAAGTGCCAATTTTGGCTAGGGTATCACAAAATGAGGCAATGTAATTTATGAGCCAGCTAACTTTGATCAGATCATTTTGAGTCAAAATGACATTTTTAAACCTAGGTGCTCTAGATTGCTCTTTTCTAAAAATTTTATGGAATGAAACATATGCCTTAATTATTTTGTGTTGGCAACATCCTAAATAGGATAATAGATCCAATGCATCTAACATTACATTCTAATTCCAATCCATTCAAATTTTGAGCCAATAATATGACATTTTGACTAGTTTGATTAACTTGTGCACCAATTTCCAAGATTTGCATCAAATTTGACTAATCATGCTTAAGGCTAATTAATTCAAATCATGAGCCTAATTAATAATTCCATGGACCTTTATGAATATTTATATTTGGAAATTGATATTTAATAACTAAATCATCAAATGACATCATTTCTTAAGAAGACATCCCTAGACCATAAATGCATAAAATATCATGATTTAGCCCTCCCATGCCTCATCAATGTCATCCAATGCTTCATTAATGCCTCTCTATCCTAAATATTTATGAAATAATTTATTGGACATGACTTTCAAAATTGATTGGATCCTTATCCACACATATTCATCTTGAGATGGATGGTTCAGGTTCATTCTAATCATTTTGCAAAATCTATAAATAGGAGGCCTTGCCTATTGAATTAGGAGCTCAATCAAAGTAATTATATAGTTTAATATTTCATTTATGAAGCACATGCATAATGTTATAATGCTAAATCAAGCCACATAAAGCCATATCCAAGCCAAAAAATGGTGTCAAGAGGAGACAAAGGTAACCATACTCCATTGATGAAGACCTCTTAGGCACAATCCAAACAAGCCAAAGAAGGAGCCTTTTGGAGCAATCAAGGATTTGGTAAGAAATTTGTGTTTTGTGTTCATATTTATCATTTATTTCCATTTTTAGTTGTGTTTTAAAATGGTTTTTTCTCACTAAGCTCCCCCTAGTGACTAGGCCTAGAGATGTTATGCTAGTTAGTGTGTTTCTTTCATTTTGATTTCATTTCAGAATTAACATGATACTAGCCATCCTATCTTGAGTCAAATTCCTAGTCTACATAATGGCACACCCGATGGGACTCTAGCCCCACAAATTTGGTCTTAAAGTACCTACAAACAAACTACTAACCATTGTCATGTAAGATCTTAGAATGTGGAAGCAAGGAAGGTAAAAAATTTGGCCAAAAGTCCATTTTAATAGAATTCATGGTTTTGTCAGTATGGAGTCATGGGTTTATCCTCTAGACCCCAATCCCACCACTAACATAGTCATGGTTTTGTCACTCCAAGTTATGATATTATGTTTTAACTATTTTTAGCTTAACATTTGTCTCTGTCTATAGGTCTAGTAGGAATATTACAATTTCACTATTCACTAATAGCAATATTGCAATCTTGCTACTCGATAGTAGTGATATTGTAATCTTGTGACTTCTAAGTCATGATATCACAATACCACTATTTTTTATTAGCAATATTATTGATTTGAGTCAAGGTATTATAGGTAAACCACTAGTGGTTAAACTAGATTATTAGGGTTGAGTGATAATACTGTAACTCTCTCAATTATGGGATTGTGAACCCACATAGTTATTTTTCCTACCTAACTCATAGGGTTGTGAACTTGATTAGCGGGATTATGGATCTAACTCATGGGATTGTGAATCTAAATAGTGGGATTGTTAACCCAAGTAGAGATATTGTGTTTTATATTAATCTAAATTAAATAGTTATATTGTCTATTTAAATTATAGTTTTGCAGAGTCACGAGATTGCACTCTGGAGTAGCGAAAATGACTATGTAAAACTTGAGAGCTCTTTTTTGTAAATTTATTTATTTAATCTAATAAGTGATTCAAAGTAGACAATCCTAATCTTGTTGTTTCAAGTTGAAAGGCTAGTTTGGAAGTTAATTTGGGTGTTTTAACTAATCATACACTTCAATTTGGGGTATAAAAATAACTTGGTTAAAATCATGCACACTTCAAATTTGGTGCTTAAATTGAATCTTGAGCATGCTAAGTCTTGAACACTTAAAAATTTGGGTTTAAAATGAATTTAGGTGCTTATTATTTCATTTAGTATTTTTGGTGAAATATTTACAAGTTTTTACATCTTAAATCCAAGGGACTAAAAGAACACCACAACACTTTTCAATTAAGTGCTTTAAAATTGAACACATTTTCAAATTTTGTATTTAATAGATCATTGCTTAATTAGTTTTGTTTAGAAAAAATAAATATCATGCATGTATGATCTCCCATCCATCCCTTTTAGGGAAATTTTGGGATCAAAAACACCATCTTTTTGCAAAGTGCCTTAGTCTAAAGGCATACAAGAGAAGTTGTCAAGGGTCTCCCCAAGACCAGCATGGCTTAGATGACCTAGAAACAACCTTTAAAGATCTTTTAATTTTAATTTATTTCATGCATCTTGGATATTTATGGGGACTTCATTACCTCATATGAGTTTTCTAGGGAAGCCTTGACAAAAGAATTCATCTCTCAGCATTGTATTTAACCCCTCTCCATGAGGGGGTATATAAATTGGGATCACCCCACTAAGATCAGAGGTTTGAACAGTTAAACCACCTCATAGAATTGGGGTTAAGCCTAGGATGTATGAGTACATTGGACATCATAATACACTAAACAAGTGATATATGTAGTGGTTGTAAAAAGGGCTAGACCATTTTACAACAAGCTAAGTGCTATAGACCTAATTAACATGTTGATTCTCTTGCTTTATAACATGAAAGTTGGTAGACATGGGATCCATATAGAACATTCAAAAGTTAGTTGGTTAACCCTACTTTGTCATACCTTGTCAGTTTAGGATTGAAGATGATTAGTTAGTTAATTTATCTTTGTCTTAGATTACTTAGTTTTTATGTGGAATTAAAACTTGGTGTTAACAAAAATGACATAACCAAACACATTATCCCCAAATTTATTTAAACAAGGAAGCATTATGATGCCCAAGTAAAAAACATCTTTTTCCTTTTTTAAAATCATCATCATACACTTTGTGTCATATCTTTCAATTTGTCATAGTTATACTACCCATTTGAGTCTAGACCTTTTACCACATTTTGTTTAATTCCCTCATTAATAGTTTAAATTTGAAATTGGAATCTTCCAAGTTTTAAAGGTTGATATGTTAAATTGGGCTCACCACTTTGCACTTGACTTTTTTTTAACTTGATTTCAATTCCTAATTTAAATTGAGGGCCATTTTTAGACTCAACATCATTATCATTATTTGGTAGGACTCAAGTCATCTTGCATATCACTCATGCTTTGAGTCTTAGACCACATTTTGTGCTACCCATCCTATTTCACCTTTCATCTTAAGTCCATTTTATACCACACTTATGCCTTAGAGATTTATACAACTTTGTGTGTGTATATCATTTGGGTTAAGGAGGGTAGTGTTACACTGCCAAAATTGTGTTGAAGACATTTTTGCCTTAGAGTCTTGGAACAAGCATTTGCCACTCTCTTGATTATTTTAGTGTTGTTACACTACTTAAACTATTTTTAGACTTGTTTCATAGACCTCTTTATATAGAGTCCAAGTTGTTTCAAAGTTCTAACCATTTCGAGTTTTCTATGAGAACCTTTTATATAACACGGTTACGTCCTTCACCTTTGTCTATATTATATGTCAAAAGAGCCTAGTTGGTGTCATTATTTAAGAGAAAATAAACTATCCCAAAGTACCTTTTATTTCATACCTCATAATTATTGATCAAGTTTATGTCCAAAAGTTAAATGTTGAGTTTTTGTTAGATTTTTTCAAATCTATTAGATTAAATATCTCATCTTTTAAAAGTCTAGATTTTGATACCATTTGGCCAAAAGTCCTAGAACATGTTTTGTTTGAACCTAGATTTTTATGTCGTGTTTGGCCAAAAGACCTAGCAACTTTTGATTTTCTTAGATTAGATAGATTTGAAACACTTTGAAATAGAATTTGGCATTTTGATTTGTGGTCCTTTTACTTAACCTTTTTATGTGAGACATGTAAATGTTAAATACTTAATGTTAGCTTATTTTATCACAACTTGTTACATCAACCTTTTTTAGACATACATATCCATCTTTTTGACCAAGTTAGACCAAGTTTGAACATCTTTTTAGACATCTCATTTTTAGAGTTTATAGAACTCTAGCATAAAATATTTACTATGGATACCAACATGTTTTCCTACACTTGTAGTGGCCTCATGTACAATCTAGGAGTTAGTAATGTGGTCACACAAGAAGAAATGGTTCAATATCCCTTATGCAAATAACATTACTTATGAGATAGATTCTTATCCATATTATAAAACTCAAGTAGGGGAACAAAACTAGGACCCATTGGCTCATTACTTGGTAAATACACCTCCTTACTCAGAGCAAGATCAATAACAAACTAAACAATATCTAGCTTTAGTACCTATAATTGAAGAACTAGTTCCTCCACAACTATACTATATTATTACACCATTCATGTATGATCATTATCTCTTTAAGAATAAATTTTTGGAAAATGAGGACAAAATTTTGGTTAGATCTATAAAAGTAGGGGTTGAGTTTTTAGTAGACTTCCCCCACGGTAATGTGTCAAGCCTAGTAGGAATATCTCATAACATAATTTATAGTCAACATGATTCTTCTAGCAATCCTTTAGCTCTAGTACAAATGACATATCAAGACCCTAATATTATTTTTAAATTCAATAACCTCATGGAGGATCACTTTATATAAATGCATATAGCATATCAAATGTACTTAAACCTAGCACATAATTTTAACCAAATGACCATGACCAATAGGCCTCTCATTGACTTAGTTCCTTCAACAGGAGTATTAACCAAATTGGTTGGTCAATATAATCAAGGTGTAGACCCATTCATGTATAAAACTTTGGTCAATAACTTGTTTCATACCCCAACCATCGAAGAAGTGTCTTCTACTTTTATGCATAACATTGAGCAAAACATAGTGGACAATGCACAAGCAACACCTAATCTGAACCAAAATGATGTAAATACCCAAGAAACTAGTACAAAAACAAGTGTACCTTTATTTAAAACCATGATAGGTTTTATAAATTAAGGAGGAGGAGTTTCTATCTCCCAACCTTAGCTAACAATTACTACTAATCCTCAACTAGCCACTTCTTCAAGTACTCAACCAACAAGATTAGGTAATCAACTGGTGACCAATTCCATGCCTCAACAATAGAATGTGATAAATATTACTCAATGAGAAATGAGTAATATTCCATAAAATTAGGCACAAGCCAATATACCAATGTAGTAGAGGACAAATATATTGCCACCTCAATAGGGGTAACCAATGTTCCACCTTACCAATTAGTAACAAACATACCTCTTTCCTCATAGACCAATATACATATTCAAAGCCAAACAATGTATAATCAATAATATATGAATATTGGTCAGTAAAAAATTCCAAATATCCAACAAGTGTAAACTTCCCAATAGGGACTCACACAACCTAGAGGTTCCTATGTTTCACAAGTACCAATCAGGAAACCTTTGCCTTTTGTATAAAATGTGCCAGTAGTTCAATGATAGGGTCTTGGTTCACAAGTTACCCCTCAAAATCAAGGTTTGATTAGTTGGAAATAGGTCCCTATTCAACCCCAACAAGCATAGTATATCTATGTTCCCCCATCCTAGCCTCAAAATCCCTAAACTTAGACCTACTTACCTAACCCAAACTAGAATATTGCACCATATTACATGCAATTTCAATAATTACACCCTAATCCACATATGTGTATTCTTACTCCATTTCCCAACCAAAAAAATGTACCCTAAAAAATAAATCTATCATACCCTAATCAAAGTGCTCCACTTGTGACTTCCCAACCATCTACCTAGGCCAATATTCCACCTCAAGCCAATATTCCCTCTAGTTTCCTAGCCTAAGAACTATAATTGATGAAGGATGCAATTGCTACCATCCAAGATGGGAAATAAACTAAAAATATTAAGTTAGATGATTTTTTTTATTATCCATTCAACATGGAGTACTTATAGATACCAGATACCATTTCCTCTAGGATATGAACCACCAAAATTTGATAAATACAAGGGGAAAGGTGACCCCAAAAGCTCATTTGATCAATTTTTTTGTTGTATACTAGATAGTGGAATATAGAGACATATATATTTTATTATTGTTCCCAAGAAGTCTAGTAGGATAATCTTTGGAGTGGTTTTTGAAGTTGCCCAAGAATTCTATATTTAATTTTGATGATATTTCAAACAAGTTTGTGCAACACTTTTTATACAATCTCAAGCATGAGATTTATTTGATCAACTTAATACAAGCCAAGAAAAATGCCTGTGAGAGTTTTGAAATTTATATATAGTAATGGAGAGCCCTTACAAGCTGATTTACCCATAGTTTACTAGATAAATAATTAGTCACTTTGTTTACCAAAAATTTACATAGTGAGATATCTTATCATCTATAACTGCAATGTGTATATATACCTTTAAGGAAATCATTGATAAAGGTTTTTTTGATTTAACATGACATTATTAACAAAGGGATCATAAATCTTACCTCATCAAATTATAATCAAGGTATCAATCTAGGAAATGGCCAAAACTAGCACCTAGTCCAAGTGCAAACATCATAACCAACATAAGCCAATAATAATGAAAGACCAAGGCAATTCAATCATAATAAAAATGTTGTTATAAATGGAGTAATAAAGTCATGTCATGTACAAATGGTGATAACACTATCTATTCAATCCATGCCACATATCTAAATTATGCCTAACCTGTAACCTTTTCATCTAATGTAGCGAGTGTAATAACCTAGGCCCATGCAATAAATGTAACAACCTTTACCATTGCAAGCCCCTCCTCCAAGGAGAATAGTTCTTACTCATTGTATTTTTAGTGACCTTGGAGAGCCAATTTAATATGTGTTTTTTAAACTCATTTTTGCTAATTTGATTAGCTAGCCTATATTAAAACATTATCTTCAGGGCATCCCTTACACTGATTGGTACCACCAAAATGAATTCTATGAATATTATCAAGTTAATGGGCATAATTTGCATTATTTTGTGCAAATTAAACATTTGATTGAGAACATGTTGGAGAATAGGGAGATAATAATGGATGGTGGTGCTTCTACTTCTAATCAGACCCTTAAAATCTATTAGAACCCCTTTCCCCAAAATAACAACCAACCACAGCAACAATAACAACAACAACAATGGCCTATGCAACATCAACAATAATAATTTCTACAACCAAGGCCAAACTAGTAAAATCAATAAGATCATAACTAATAACATCCAAACAATGGACAAAACCAAGGTCAAAATGGTAATAACCATAAGACCAACCATGTAGTTATACATGACTACAACATGGTTATACATCATATTATAAGAGGTTTCATTAACACCATCTCCATAAATCTAAGACCAAATACAAATCAATAAAGACCTTTACTAAGTAATGCCAATCCATCAACTCACTTTGATAATCCTTCCTTGACTTGGAACCATATACAGGCATACCATTAAGTAGGGATTACTAATTTTAGACCTTATACTAATAACTCATCATTACCTCATGACCACATATAAGTACACTAGTAACTGAGACTTATCCTATTTGGTCCCTCACCCTAACCATCATTTGTTATCAATCATGGTCCTATGCTTTACCCCAATTATGCAATCACAACTTGGAGGTTAAAGATTATAATACCAAGCCCATAACCATCCACCATTTTGCCCATCACCTAACCAACCATTTAGCTTTGGAATAATCCATTTAATACTGACCAAGTGTAGTAATATAAAATGTGAAATTGGATGAATTAAACATGGCTAATGACACCCAATATATAGGTCTTCCTACTTGCTTACAAAACCCTTCTAGGCTAATTTTTCACTGATTCCCAATCATCCACAACCTTTTGGACATAACCCTTACAAACCTAAACAACTCTTTCAAGCTTAGATCTATCCCCTTAGGTCTCATTCCCTTTGGATAATAATTCCCAACTTGGACAAGAGTGCTAAAACCTAGGGTATCCTGATTTTGGCATTATTGTCCAAGTGAAAAATTGGTCCTAATGGTCAGATTATTTTGGATCCTTGTCTTTTTTCTTGTTGGCCTAACATGAATTCATTTAACCCATGATCATTAATTTCCCTATAAAAGGCTATTCAAAGTCCATTTAGAATGGTTGGCACTCATTGATAGAAAATAAGCAAGAATACACTCAAGCACTCTTCCCTATTCTCTACATATAGCCTTCCAATATCATTTCAAGCTTATTCAAACCTTTGCACCAGTCCCTAGCCATTCGAAGTACATCCAATTTTGCATCTAGTTGCATTTATCATACATAATTACACTAAGAACCTAAATGAGAGAAATACATTAGATTGATCCCTCCTCAGAGTATTGGTATCTAGGTAGCATGCCCACACATGGGGTGTGAATTTCATCTAGTGTATCCTTTACACGATAACCCCATTATTCTAAAAACAATAAAACATTTAGTGAACCCGACTTACTTCAAATTTTGCACAAAAACCCTAGAAACCTTAGGTATAATTATTTATGATTTTTTGCGATAATTTCTTGATTTTTCCTACATTTAAAAATAAAAAATATACAATTTAATTGTAAAAATATCATATATTTTCTTAAAACCCTAGTTTGTACATATTAGGTCTTTTTTGCATACAAACACATTCCAAACACTAGGAAGAATATATTACTAATTTTAAAAATATTTTTTTATTTTTACCAAATTTTTCAAGCAAAATTCTACAATTTTTCTCTAAATTTTTAAAATTATTACATTAATTTTTAAAAATTCATTCAAAATCCTTAGTTGCATATACTAACACCTATTTATTTTTTGAGGTATCACCTTACATGTTTGGTAGCTTAGTATCCTTTTTGTGCAAATTCTAATTCACTATTTTTGGAATTTACATTTCTTATATTCAATACTTTCCCTTTATATCACATTAAGTATTAAAACTTATTGAAAAATATTTAAACACATTTCAAATTGTCTCCCTACTTTACCAATGACTCAATATACTAGTTTTGATGAGACTTATAAAAG